>CM056051.1:178922243-179462243 GCA_029574335.1 Rana kukunoris
CCACATCACATGGGAGTGACCTTGGTGGAAGGCTTATATGTTATTTAGCCTTGACATTGACCCAGGTGATTAATACTTATTACCTACTTTCAAAAATAAGAACTAAATGGTTATTTTCTGACAGATGTTGGTCTGCTGTAAATATTGGAAATAAGAAGAAAATTGGATAATGTGAAAGCTGCTGATAGAGAGTCAGACCTCCCTTGAAGCACACACTGCATGACAGATGCTGATGAGAGATAATGATGTTTTGAGCCAGTTAACCAAAGCTGTACTAAATTCATCTCTGTCAATTAAAACCATATAAAGCAACATGTCAAGGCAATCTCCTTCCAGTAACTGCACTGTATGGCATCATTTATTCATGGAAGATATGTGAATGGAACATTTTAAACGGCTTATGCAGTTCCTCTCTGACATGTACGTTGAGGTGCTGTTTCTGCTTTGCTTAATGGAATACACTAGTGTTTGAGATTTATAATCCATCAAGCCTATTCAAAAGCCTATTCAAATTTCACATAATAGCTCCAGTGGTGGGTTTGGAGCCACTGTAAGTTTTTGAGAAGTGGCAACAGACACCCTTTACAATTCCGTCAGGGAACACTGCTTTCAACCAATTCAGGTACCTGTACATGAGTCTTCCATGTCTGTACTGGGTAAGGAGTGTCCACACTGAATACTCTTTCTCAATGCACTCCTGCCCTTCCTCACCAGCCACTGCACCTGTCACAGTTGTGAACTAGAGGTGGGTGGAGGGGAACAAAGAGATTAGTTCCCCAATTGCTAATGATTGACAGCTCACAACAGTGGACGAATCCATAGCTCCTATTCAGATCAATAGTGGCTTTGGATTCAATCCACTGTCATCCACTGTCATTCACAGGCAGGGTGGACATGATGAAGAACTAGTTTCAGAGTTCCCAATCAGGCTCTGCCCATCCAACAGATGCAGCTGTCATGATTTTAAATTTTTGGGCACCCTGAAGGGGTGCTCTGAGACTTGTTCCCCATCGGGTCTGCCTTGCCTGTGATTAACAGCAGATGACAGTGGGTGGATTCCAAAACCACTATTGGACTGAGTAGCAGTTATGGATTCATCCACTGGCGTGAGCTGTCAATTGTTAGTGAAGTGGACCTAATGGGGGAACTGGTCCCTTAGTTCCCCTTCAGGCTCCACCCATCTCTAGTTCACAACTGTGATAGGCACGGTGGCTAGTGAGTGTGGGCAGGAGTGCACTGGGAACCCACCCACTGCCATCTGTGTGTATACTTTATAAGAAAATAAAAGACAAAATTCCATTTAAAGAATCTTTAAAGGTCCTTGTCCATTATATAGTTATATTTCAGTGCTAGATGGACACAAATGTGATGAATAACCCTCTGACCTTTTGGAGCATTTAGGGAGTTTAATATTCCCTTCTTTTGTTCATTTCACCATTAAGCATGGTAAGCATTTTACATGGGAGTCAACTGTTCTCTCTGGGTTCTTCATTTATTTCACATTGTGGAACATCTACCAGTCTGAGGACTACAAATACTTTGCAAATGTGAACCAAGCCAAAACCTTTTCTTCTAAGTTTGGATTAGGCACGAAATATTGGAACCCATTTGTGGTTTTTGCTGCTATCTGAGGCACCATTACCATTACTTCCTGTCTACTGAGAATGGTTTCACCAGACAGACAGTGAAGGAAAACCTGAAACAGAGACATGGACAGACAGGGGCACAGTCTTTGTTGCTTGGGGGTGAATTCCCTTTACTTCCTGTCTAATAAAATCTTGTCTACAGAACTGGGATTTTGAGTAAATCTATTTAACAGAACCCTGGGTAGCAGTAAAATCATAACAGGGATTTTAACCCCCACTCAATCTATAATTAAAGAGGAACAAATTCCCCTTACTGCTGGCCCTGCCCCATTTTACTGGTGGCGTCAACTTTGATGGTCCAGCGCAGAAGCACTCTCCCTGTCCTTCAAGATCTGGCAGAGCATTACGACAAATCTGCACATGTGCAGGGATGCAAACAAGGTGCAATTAGGAAGGCACAGAAAATGATGTTCAGTCTGCGCACATGCTGATTCTTCAGTGTCTGTCAAGACTGACTCTAAAGTTCTGTACCTTTCTTATTGTGTCATGCTCACACATGTGCGTGGCACACCCACACATGTGAAGATGTGTTGAAGGAGCCCTTCAGCACATCTTCACACTTGTAGATCAGTGTAATGTAATTCTCACCTAGGCGAAAAAGACAGAAGTAAAAAAAGTAAATGATTACAAAATAAATAAATATCCATTTGTGGAGCCAGGTACAAACAATACATTTTTGGGGGTGAAGGCCTGCTTTAAGAAAAAAAAAGTCTGTCACTTTATTAATGATAATGCTGGAGAGGTATGCCTTGTACACACGACGGTTTTCACGATGAGAAAACTGAAATTTTTTATATTGGTCGTGAAAACCAGTTCTCTCGACTAAAAAATGGCTGCAAAAAAATTTGAAACCAGCTCTCTTTTTGCTTGTTGTGTTTTCTCGTCGCGAAAAACAGAATGCTTTTCCGAGGGGAAAAAAATCTCAGAATCAAGCATGCAGCCCAAAAGCAGCCCAAAGGTTGGCAGCATTTGAAAGGAACTTCCCCTTTATAGTCCTGTTGTACGCGTTGTACGTCACCGCGCTTTGGTCGGACGTTTTTTCCATGAACGTGCGTAAGCAAGTCAGACTGGAGAGGAATCACGTCGGGAAAAACTTTTTTTTTACCTGCCGTGAAAAATGGTGGCGTGTAAGAGGCAGTTGAATTGAAAACTCCTGCAGTAAAATTTAGACTTTAGTCTGAGGGAAAAAAATGAAAGGGATAATTTAGCTCACAACATCATGTGTGATATCGCTGCCCTAATTAGGAAGTAATATTCTTCCTTACTGAGATGGACTCTTCCTTATTACGGTACGTGATGCACATCACAAGGAATAGGAATTCAACACAGATTGCTTCCCTTTAAATCCCTGTGGCAAAGATGGTGGAATCCCATTGGGCCCTACAAGTGACCACAGGTCATTCGGGGGAGAGGAGCAAGTAAGCACTCTATAGTGGCTAGATTGAACATATAAGCAGTGTTTTGAACCCCCGTACCAGTATAGATGAGCGTACAAGACAATTCTGATACATGAGAACTGCCATCTAATAATGTATGTAAAAGTACTCTTTTTGGCTGTATTGTGTTTAGTTGATAATGTTGCTCTATGTGTTTGTGTTTCCTCTTTTACTTGCACTATGCACAATTTCCAAGATAATTGCACATCTTGCAGCATCTCCATTGTACACCTTTTATTTGTATAATAAATGGGTCCTTCTTTGATGGATGACTACAGATTAAGATAGCATAAAGTATTAATTTGCAGGTAATTGTCATCTGAAATACCAGCTTTGGCGAACAGCCTTATAATTAGCTCTAATCTGTGGATTCTATTCTACTAATATGTCAGATCTATTTATGAATATAGGCCTTGTTTCCCCCCGAGGAGATTTTCCAGCTGTTTTTCTATTTCCATATCTTTGATATTTGTTCATGCAGAACTAGCAGCCGCAAAGCCCCTAACCAGTTCTCTTTCATGTCTGACTAGGAAGATTCCATTGAGTAGTTTAGAGAAACTTTGGATTTGTTATTACTTGTCTGCAATATGACTGGAAAATAGGGAGCATAGTGAAGAATTGGAAGCATTGGATGACACGTAATTAGTACATTGATTTGATGCCTGACGTGGTTGAAATTGCCAGTATGCACTTATAACATGTGAGTGCCCACTGCCTATGCTGTTTATTTTTAACATGTTTATCAAGTAGAGTTTCACTATTGGGGATGCCCTTATTTGAAATATCTACATCTACTTTATTGATAATCTAGTTTTTTGGGGGATTTCCCAACATGATGAGTTCCTGCCCAATTTAAGGTTCAGGTATTCTTCATTTTGTCTGGCATTGGCGAATATGGAAGAGCTTATTCCACTGTACACAAATTATTTCAACTTTTATTGAGACATTGGAGAGGAGCACAGATGACAGCAGGCATTATGTTCAGGGAACAAATTAAACTGCAAGCAATATGTGTAATAGAGGAATGCATAGGGAGCCGATCTCCTCACACAGACGTCTTTACGAGGGAGGAATAAAGGTTAAGACAACAGGCCTGCTAAACATGAAGCAGGTTATTCTGAGACAGTGGGGGTGGCAGGGATTATGTGAGCAGCACTACAGTCTCTGTTTTTTTTTTTGGGGGGGGGGGGGGACACTAAAAATGAATAAAGGAAGTCTATGGAACTAGCGACAATGATGTTTGGGAAAGGAGAAAACAATATTTAAACAGGTTATAAACTGGAACTGTGTCATGGAGTCCAGTGTATAATCCATTTTACAGATTGCAGCGCAAAGAGTGCTGGGGACCTGGAAGATGGGACAGAGATTTGTTTCTGGGTGTAGCTGAGAATCCCATTGGACCAGAGTCATTGGATATGAGACACTTGGTGTGGTGCATTGATTAATGCAAGGAATTATCGCATGTTCACTGGAGACTGAGGAGTTAACTCACATATGCTGAGCATTTATTGATTTTTTGTTGCTGGGGAGTCTATTGTTGGAGGCTGCAAATGATCTATTTGACTGTCTGTCTTGACAAAATTACATACATATTACTTAAATCCACAAAATGATTCCTTGGTCTGTATTCATTAAAAGGGATAGTGCTCTGAGGTGGTTAGCGGTGGAGGCAAGCAACAGGGCTCAGAGGTGGGTAGGTGGGCCATGACAAGGGATGTCTTGGGAGGGGGTGGAGTACTTACACCTATTCTCCGAGATAAAAAGCCCTATAGAAGGGTTATTACACATGAATTGGCAGGAATGGACTGGCCATTGGGACTACAGGGAGTTTCCCAGTGGGCCGATGGCTTAGTGGGGGAGTTAGCAGAGATTGCTACTGAACTCCCACACTATGGGGGTTATTTACGAAAGGGGAATCCACTTTGCACTACAAGTGCACTGCAAGTACATTTTCAAGTGCAGTCGCTGTAGATCAAAGGGGGACATGCATGGAAAATAAAAAAACTGAATTTTTGCTTGCACATGATTGGATGATAAAATCAGCAGAACTTCCCCTCATTTTAGAGCTTCCCCTCAGCTCTACAGTGATCTACAGTGAATGCACTTACAGGTGCACCTTCAAGTGCACTTGTAGTGCAGAGTGGATTTCCCTTTCGTAAATCAACCCCTATGTGTTTGGACTTAGTGTGCAATGTCTTTACAGAGGACATGGATGATGATCATCAATATGTGTGAGCATGTGACTGTAGACCAAAGAGTCTCTGTGTGAGAAACTGGAGAGTGTGTGCTAAAGGAGAGAAAGAGGGCAAAGGCTAATGTGTGTGTTATTGCTGATGGAGGCATTTCACTAGTGGAAAGATCAATGCATGTGTCCTGGGGGGGGGGGGGGGGGGGGTTTGACGACACAGAGGAAAGACCAATTTGTGTGTGTTGGAGTTGGGATCTCACTGGGGAAACCCAATCTGTTTAATGTGTGATGCCACTGGGTAAGGACTGGGTAAGGACCGGAAAATGATTTGTATAGTGTCAATGTGAAAGTAGAACTTAGAAATGATATGATCTATATACTATATATTTTATTAGTGTCAAATAGGAGCGTACGTCTATAGATTTTCTTATGTTTGACTATTTTCATGCACAGTCATCACCATTACAATACATATATAATAATGCTCTATTCATACATAACTGTATTCATACAGTAAGTACATAATATCTGAGAACCATGCAACCCAAACCTAGGCTAATACACAATGGGTGGTAAGATAATTGATAGGCTTTGAAAGAAAAGCTTAATAGAGACACGTTCGGTTTATGAAACAAAGAAATGACAAGTACAAAAGCTCAAGGACATACAAATGACTCACAACCCAAAGCTTTAGATGTTTCTTCCAATTGACAAACCCAGTGCTGCATGATACAGGACCAGTATGTTGATGGAATGGAGGCTCTTACAATAAGACAGGGAGAGTATGCAACAGAATAATACTTAATTTTAGGACTCTATTTAGGGGTCTAGGTTAAAGATAGGCCGCGTACACACGATCAAATTTATCTGCTGAAACTGGTCCGACGGACCGTTTCAGCAGACATCTCCGATCGTGTGTACGGGTTATCGGACATGATTTCCCAGCGGACAAATTTCAAAACATGCTTTGAAATTTGTCCGCCGGAGACATGTCCGTCGGATATGTCCGCTGGTTAGTACACTCACCAGCGGACATAACTGTCCACGAATGCGTCAAATGGATTTGACGCATGCGTGGAAGTATTTTACTTCCTGGAGTGGTGACGTGGTGGCGTTAACGTCACCGCCACGTCACCGCATCCTCAGCCAGAGGGGATTTTCATCCGATGGTGTGTACACGCCATCGGACCAAAATCCGATGAGATATGTCCGCTGCAAACGGTCTATCGGACATGTTTGAGCAGACATGTCTCATCGTGTGTACGCAGCCTTAGACTTTAGGGTTCAAGAGTTAAAGAAAATAATAGCCCTGCAGATGTTGGAATAAAAATGAATAGTTCCCATGGACCTATTCATCTCCTCTTCTAGGTTAAATAAGGTCCAGTGTTATACAACCAACTTCTTGTGAGTAGGGTGGCGCATATACAGGCCATTTTCTTACTAAAAAGTCACACTGCTCCAAATCTACCAGTGAACAGTGCTTCCCAGAGTTGTAAGACCAATTTTTAGTTGGTCCTCCTGATGTACATGCTAATGGCTTAACCACTTTAGGACCGAGCCTAGCTTTTTGCTAGAAAATGACTTAGAACCACCAAACATTATATATTTTTTTCTAACACCCTAGAGAATAAAATGGCAGTTGTTGCAATACTTTCTGTCACACCGTATTTGCGCAGCAGTCTTACAAGTGCACTTTTTTAAAATAAAAAATAAGACAACAGTAAAGTTAGCCCAATTTTGTTTTATAATGTGAAATATAATGTTACGACGAGTAAATTGATACCCAACATGTCATGCTTTAAAATTGCTTCAAAATTGTGCCCGTTCTTGAAATGGTGACAAACTTTAACCCTTAAAAATCTCTATAGACGACATTTAAAAAATTCTACAGATTGCATGTTTTGAGTTACAGAGGAAGCCTAGGGCTAGAATTATTGCACTCGCTCTACCGATCGTGGTGATACCTCACATGTGTGGTTTGAGCACCGTTTTCATATGTGGGCACTGTTCACCTATGCGTTTGTTTCTGCACGCCAGGTCGGTGGGACGGGGCCAATTTTAATTTTTTTATTCCTATTACAAGAATTGTAAACATCCCTTGTAATAGAAAAAAAAGTATGACAGGACCTCTTAAATATGAGATCTGGGGTCAAAAAGACCTCAGATCTCATATTTACACTAAAATGCAATAAAAAATATATATAAATATATATATTTTGACACTGCTTCCGCCCTGCGATGATATGGAGTCTTCATACTCGTCTTCATACTCAGCTAGCAGAAGGACCCGATCGCCTCCGCCGCTGCTGACGGTTCCGGTTAGCAGCAGAGGGCACGGGAGAGCGGCGGGAGGGGAGCCCTCTCCAGCCACCGATAAAAGTGATTTTGCGGTGAATCCGCCGCAGAGACCACTATTATCAGAAACCAGACTGCCAGCTGAAGAAGAGCTAGCTGCTGCCATAACAAAGATATCCCTCTTCAAACAGCTGTTGTAAATTGAAGTAACATGAGATGTTGTGTAGGGGAAAAAGAGGATGTATTTTTATTAAAAGTTTCCTAAAACACTGAAAACAAGCATGTGCCAAATGAAAAATAACTATCAGATGTATGGCTGCCCCCACCCTAAGCTTGCAGGAGAGTTGGAAGCCAGTGCCACATCATACTATGACTTGGCTTTCTGTAGCATTGCCAAAAATGCAGCAGGTGTGTTTTTTTCTTGTGTTGAGGTGTGCTGCCAGCCTATTCAAATTAATGTGCTGCCTCAACATACTGGAAGCCCAGAGCTGAATATATTAGTAATGTCATTACCTAGATACTTCATTTCACAACATGTGAAGAAAATAAAATTACACTGCAAAACAACATTTAGGATCTTTTACTTAGTAGGTGGGGTGCAACATGGTGCAGCGGCAATAATTGACACAGTCAGGTGCAATAGAAAACTTATATTGAAGTAATGCAGCAACAGTTCACAAACCCGGTGGAAGACCACCCAATTGAGTGCATTTATGGTTTTCAGCAACATAAATGGATCAGTTATCATTGACAGCGTCTATTTAGAGAGGCAGAATGCAACCTGACCACCCTGTGCCCAATTGGGAAGATGTCCAAAAGAGTTGTGTCCCTACACTTACCCTTCTCATCAGATACTGTCCCTAACAGACGGGGTACCTTTCTGTACACTACCCACTTGAATCAGGCACACAAAACCCAGGGGCCAGGGTCTTTAAAGTGTTTACTAAACCCACAACAGTAATATCAGTCTGTATATGCAGTAAAGCATGCTGGTTATACTCACTGTGGAACCTAAGGGTTTAATCTTCTGCATTGTATAAAAAGGTTGTTTGATCCTGTCTTTTCTGATTCTCCCCTTCCTTTACAGTTCCCATCCATCTCCTGATAGGACAGAGCCTTTGGAGTCACTCTGCACATGCTCAGTTTGGTGTGTATTGCTAAATAGTTTTTTTTTTCTTGGGAGGGTGTATGTGATCAGCACGGTCCAGAGGGTCAGGGGTCCTGCAGCCCCATTTGACAGTAGAATGAAAACTCCTCCTACAATCCTACTCCGCTTTAATCAGACACTATTATAAGTCACAAGACTGCTATATACTGCTGATAAGAAAAGGTATTTAGCAGTTTATATTTGCTAAAATAATTATAATTCCATGTTTTGTGGGAGACCATATATAGTAAATGTAGGGTCCATGGGTTTAGTAACAAATTAAAAAGACTCTGCCACACCTAAGATGGCCGCCAGAATCAATGGGGTAGCCATCATCCAATCAGATTGCTGCCATAGTGACTCAGGACTTCCTCTCCCTCTGCATTGCTGCTGCAGTTGAGCGCCACCTGCAGTGTAGACAGCGGACTGTACCTGCCTACTGGAAGTAGATCTAAGCCAAAACTAAATGGCATTTAGTTTTCTAATGCACTGTGCATCATAAGTAGTTGTTGTGTTTATTTTTCTTTAGAAATTATTATTTTTACCTTTTTTTTTTGACTCTCAGTGCTCCTGATTTACATAAGCATCTTTAAAAGGTAATTCCTATCTGCTTGCATGTTCCCAGTGGCAGCTGTCATTTTTCTGGATGGGCTTCCTGATGGTAAAAATGACAAAACAATGACTGTTCAGACTTCTAGTCTGAACTGGAAGCACATATAACTAGGTGACAAAGCAGGGTAGCAATTGGGTTTGCTTTCAGATTCAACATATTTAGCCATTTTGTTTTGCCAGCCTGGCACCAAGGCATGCTTAGAACATTCAGTGATCTGTGCTTAGGTGGCTCAGTGTACAGTTAGGTGAAACATTACTGGGTAACAAGTCTCTTCTGCAATAAGGGGGTTCTTGCCAGAAATGTTTCAATCTGAAACAATCCAGATCTTTTTTCACTTGAAGTAGGCTTAAGTAAGTAGTCAAGAAAAGTTTAGTAACTGAGCCCAGAGGAAGACACCTGTGATAGAATCAGGACTGTCTTTAACACAGGGCAAAGGGGGAAGCTACCCAAGGCCCAGTCATTGTTGTGGTGCCAGAAGCAGCTGCCTCCTGAGCCCACAAATTGTTGATAAGTGGATTCTGGAGGGCCCAAGAAAATGTTTGCCCAGGGTTCAAATCAATGTTAAAGACGGCCCTGGATAGAAACAAACTAAAATTGAGTTAGAGAAGCAAGTGGATGCATGAATGGTAGAATGTAAAAACTTGAATGCAATTGCTTACTAAGAATCCTATTAAGATGATTGACAACAGGTGGTTCAAACACTCAGTAGCAAGAGACTATAATCACCTTCTGTTCCAATGGTTGGACTTTAAAGTCATGGAAACAATGGAGAAATGATAAAAAATATATAAATTTCAATTTATAGATTGAAAAAAATACATAGTATAATAACAGTGTTCAAGAGTTAAAAGTCATATAAAATGATAACGTTTATACAATAAGCCTTTGTGTATCTACGCGTTTCGACGCTAGGCTTCTTCAGGACACGACCAAGGTTAACAAAGAAAAGAAAACAAGTCTCACTATCTGAAATTAGATATATTCAAGTTTTAAATAGAGCAAAGAAACAAACATATATACAGTATTATGTTCTAAGAATTAAAAAGCATGTGCGGACTGTCATATGAGCAATCGGTGAACAAAGGAATTCTATCCTGAGGGCGGTCACTACCTGAAAATGTGACTGTCCTCAAGTGTATGTTGGCAACATAACTTGCAGTTCTATGATCTATGCTTTGGAATGCAGTTGACTTTACTAGATATACATTTTCAAACTGTTATTTTGCTTTTTTTTTCGGAACATTTCTTAAAACAAACATGAATAATGCATTTTTTTTTAATCAAGAAAGTAGATTCATTGTGGTGTTTAGGATTTTTTCTTTTAAAAATAAGCTTGGGCTGTCAAAGCTGTCAAATAAATTAAGCAGAAAATCTGGATGAGCACAATATAGGATACAATGCTGTATTGTGCTTTTTCATGCCGGAACAAGCAACACACATTCATTTTAGCCAAACTGTCAAGTTATTGACTCTGCTGCTCTTATACAAAACGCAAAACAATATTACTTTTTGTTCTGACATTTGCCAAAGTCAAACCTGTCAGGATGGATTTTTCACTGTTTTATACACATGATCTCAATAATATGAAGACAGAGGAGACACACCTGACATGTACGAATAAGCACAGTCCTACCTTAACAGAGGGATATGAGAAACTAATATAACCAAAGCAATTTCCTTTTTCAATACATTTTTATTGAGTTATAATAATACAGAAAAAGTATTATCATATAGCTTAACATGAGGATATTAAAAACATAAATTCACATTACATTGTAATGCACATATTAAGAGTACAAGAAACAACATAGATTATTTGTATATACAAATTATTTACTGTATATATTCTCATGATATATTTAAAAAAATGTAGGCCAGGTGGGGAAGGTGTTATAATGTGATATTTACCTGCATATCCAGTGGATATACAGTATATAAAAAAGTAATGATGGATAACATAGCACAACACTATGGCCCAGATTCAGAGAGAATTGGATTCTCATAGCGTATCAGAAATACACTACGCCGCCGTTTTTTATCTGGCTCTACGTGGAATCCAGGTAGATTTTGTCCAGTAAACGACGGCGGCGTAGTGTATTTCTCCCGTCCCAATCCATCTAGACGAGTAGGGGGCGTGAAGGATTTAAAATAGGCGCGTTCCCGCGACGATCGAACTGCGCATGCTCCGTTCGCAAATTTCCCGCCGTGCATTGCGCGAAATCACGTCGTTACGTCATTCGTTGTTTGAGTAGCGTCGTTTACGGACATTTCTATTCCCGAACGAGTTACGCAAAAAAAAAAATTTTAATTCGACGCGGGAACGACGGCCATACTTAACATGGGCTACGCACCGTTAGACCAGCAAAAAGCTGGTCTAACAGTACGTAAAAAAAAACAGACGTAAGCGATTGCGAAGACCGCTCGTATCATCGTGGATCGCCGTAAAAACACATTTGCATATCCCGACGCATGAAAACGACGCGAACTCCTCCCAGCGGCTGCAAAAATATTGCAGCGTAGATCCAAAGGCTTACGAAGACGTAAGCCTCTCGGATCGAAGCCCGAAGCTGCCGTATCATGGTTTGAGGATTCAAACTAGTGATACGGCGCGCGCAAAATTTGAAATTACTCCTGTCTAACACCAGTTAAACAGGCGTAATTGCTTTATGAATCTGGGCCCATAATTTTAAACTATTTTATTAAAAAAAGGGGGTGGGGGGTTATTGGAGACAAAGAGGGGAAGAAAAAAGAAAGATAAAGAAAAAAAAAAAGGAAGAAGAAATGCAGAGGGGATCCCACACTGTATCACGTAAGTGGAGGCAACATTACCTACGAAATAATCAAATAATGATCGAGATCTATCAAAGATGTTATGATTATAATTAAGATAGTATGTCACCCAGGGAGACCAGGTATTTTCAAACTTCTAGACCTCATTCAAAAAAAAAATTTCTTGGATCAATTACCAATTCATAACATTCATCATCATGCTTGGCAGGCCTAAATACAGTGCCTTGAAAAAGTATTCACACCCCTTGAAATGTTGTCATGTTACAACCAAAAACGTAAGGCCGCGTACACACGATCGGTCCAAACCGATGAAAATAGACTCAAGTCCAGTTTCATCGGTTCAAACCGACCGTGCGTACGGCCCATCGGTCCGTCATCCGTCGGACCAAAGTCTTAAAACTTGCTTTAAAATCGGACCGATGGACGCCTGACCATCGGTCCAAACCGATGGTTAATACGCAAAAGCATCGGTCCAAAAACCTGCGCATGCTCAGAATCAAGTCAACGCATGCTTGGAAGCATTGAACTTCATTTTTTTCAGCACGTCGTTGTGTTTTACGTCACCGCGTACTGACACGATCGTTTTTTGGACTAATGGTGTGTACGCATATCAGACCATCAGTCTGTGAACCAATGAAAACGGTCTGTCGGACCATTCTCATCGGGTTGGACCGATCGCGCGTACGAGGCCTAAATGTATTTTATTGGGATTTTATGTGATAGACCAACACAAAGTGGCACATAATTGTAAAGTGGAAGGAAAATGATAAAAGGTTTACAACATTTTTTACAAATAATATCTTTATGAAGTCATATACCAATGCAGAAGTAATTTTTATTAAATGGACAATCATTTAAATGTATTTAATTTTATTAAATTTAAATTTCATTCAAATGAGAAAATGATTTAGGAGGATCACTAAAAAAGAGGATTGTCTCCAAATCTGGGAAACAACAGCTCACTGTTCTACTAATACTGCAGTCACAGAATCCAATTATAAATTACTTATGCTTAGGTAACCTAACCAAATTGTATTAGTGTTTAAGGCTAGGTTCACTGCTGTGATATGATTTTGATCTGTCTTTCAGTGCGATTATATGGTGCAGCCTGGATGTGTCATGCTCACCCCTAACACAGGTCATCAGACACTATAGCTAGCTTCTGTGTTCTTCACCTATAGTAGCCCCCTTTCCCATAAGGCTACCAGGCCTACCAGTTACCCCCAGGTCTTATACACAATGCTATAGTGCCCGACCACCATGCCAGGACAGGCATGAGCTGAGCAAAGCAAACAGGTACTTGCAATTGGCAGACAGGCAGAGTGGTTCAATGTCAGTTCAAGTACAAGACAGGAAAAGTTCAGAGTAGTCAGGGACCAATCCATTGTCAAAAGGCAGGCAGAGTTCAGAGATTAGTCAATATCCGATCCAAGGTCATAAAAGGGGAATCCAAACAGCAGAGCAGGTTGACAGACAGAGAGCTTGAGCACATATCACAAACACTATCACAAGCATGAGTCTGTAGGCATGACTGGCTTAAATCAGGTTTGGTCTCCACCAAGAGACTGGCTACATAAATCACCTTCCAGGTGGACAGACCAGGAGAATCCATTATAGCTAAAACTAGGAGGCTGGAACCAACAGCTATAATGGAGCAGGGGCTCTACACACTCCTGACAGGATGAAACTTGGATTATACTTTGATGCTATTTTAAAGTGCTTTGCATATTCCTTGGGGCCAAAATCGTGCTGGAATTGCAAAGCAGCAAAATACCTGTTTCTGAAATCACACTAATGTGACCGGAGCCTAAGACTGACTAAAAGTAGTACAATCCAAGGTATATGGGCACTGACTCACCAATGACATTACTTTAGGAGGGCTATAACTAAAAGGGACCTGATTACACTATTCTCTGTCACCACAAACTGTTCTGGGACAAAGCTAACTAGTGGCAGACAAGCTAATTGCACCTGCTTGCAAGCATGCAGCCTATGAAATCAGGACTCCTGACCTGCACACATGGTGACACAAAGTCACGAAACAGAGCTTTCCACTTCCACAAATTTGGTTACAAAATAAAACACAAGGGGATCTGTCCCCTTCCATCTGGATGGATCTGATGGCCCCTAGAGTAGAGCAGGCTGTGTCCATGTTCACTCTGCATATTTAGAGTGGACGCGGACCTGTAATCTGCCCGCTTCACTCATTGGGGCTTGTGATCAGTTCCCAAGTCGCTTAAGTTGCCCTCGCTCTTCAAAAGGTTGGGCACCCCTGGTTTAATACATAGTAGGGATAGTTAGAACCTCATGCAGGTTTTCACTGCTGTGTGGATCCTCATTACGGTGATTGCCCTCAACTTTTTGCCTAGTTGATCACAGTAATTTCGGTAATTGGCACAGGAAGTTGGCTTAATCTGCCCAGAAGCATTCCACTCCTTTACCCTATAAAAAGAGATTTTACTCATTCCCCATTGGAGTGCTTTCAACTTGCATCATTTCCTGGTTGCCACTGTCACTGTACAGGTAAAGAGGTATTTCTCCCAACGAGGTGACAGACAACAAAACACACACACAAAAAAAAAAAAAAACCTGACAAACAATGTTAAACTTTCTCTACGATATCAAAACCAAAAATAAGGTGTGGCTGGAGTTCATATGTAATATTCTTTAATGATCATTTATTTTTTAAATTATTATGTGTTATTTTTACATTTTTCTTAAAGTTTACTGATTAAGTAAATTATTGAATCTGCCTAACATTTTTTTTTTTTTCAAACATTCAGTTACAATCAAGCGCTGATTCTTATTTATCAATAATACTAAAAAGTTTAATACTCCAAAAATAGTGAAATTCACAATATCTCTGTCAAGAAACACACAGTTAGATATATATTTACACCTTCACTTCTCAACGCAGCATGCTAGAATTTCTCTATAACAACCTGGTGAGTTAATAAGAAGCCAAAAAAATGTTTGAAAGACTCCTAGCATGCAGTGTTATCACAAAAGTCAGAACATAAAAATAACAGGATTTTTTTTACTCACCATAAAATCCTTTTCTTGAAATTTATTAGGGCAAACAGAAGATTTAGAACCAAATTGGTTATACTGTCACCTTCGGGAGATTTGAAAACTGGCAACAAAAAATATGTAGTACAGCCTGTCAGCCAATATCAGCCCTCCTTCTTCCAGTTTTGTGGAAAAGCAGTATTATGGGTAGATCAGAAAGACTGAGTGTTGGGATCAGTGTCCCCTAATGAACTTGAGTACAAAAAATCTTAATGACATTTTGAGACAATTCTATCATCCAAAAGCAGTACAACTGAGAGGTGGACAACACAAACAAAGCGAAAAAAGCAACAAACATCAGTTTAATACTTGGGTAACTTGCAGTTCAAAGGGATGCCCAAGGGAACTTACGATATGTCCGAAGCTAGCATCATTGTGCTGGAACATCCACTTCATGTAACTTAGTGAACAAAAGATGAGGTGGACACTTTGCAAATCTGAGAAGCAGATACCCGATACTGAAAAGCCCAAGAGGAACTCACAGACCTAGTAGAGTGTGCCTTGAAATAAAAAGGTGGAACCTTGTTTTTAGCCTATAGACTTGAATGATAAGTTGCCTAATCCACCTAACACAGTGGAACGGGATGCAGACTGTTCCTTGCAGGAAATGACAAATAGGGAATCAGTCTTTGGCAAGAGGCCATAGGTGAGGGGTAAGCAACTCACATTACATCAAAACAATGGACAAACACCGCTTTGAGATGTGAAGACTTGATGTGGCATCGACAGGAGGAGGGCAGTGAACTGGCAGTGTTGCATTTCCACCCCAAAATTCAGGTAAGGTCAATATGCTGGAAAGATGGGGATGTGCAAGTAGAAATCCTTGATGTCCACCGGGGCCAGAAGGCCATCCAGATGAAGGGAAGCAATGAGTGACCTGGTAGATTCCATGCTTAAATGTAGGCAATGAGGACCTTTAGAAAAGTGAGCAGGTTAGAGAAGAACTCCTGAAACACTTATGAAACAAGAAAGGCTGCTCCAGGTGAGTGAGTCTCTGGTTAATCCCCACACACACACTAGTCAGGTGCTAGCCCAGCTTGCATGCTGTGTAAGATGAAGAAATAATTCCGGATTGTTGCACTTCCAAAAATCCTTTTATTGAAGCTTCATATGACAAGTGATCGACAAATGGAGCAGGGGACAAAGAGGTAGACGCGTTTCGCGCAAATGGCAGCGTTTAGTCATTACCAGGTAATGAATAAGCGCTGACATTTATGCGAAACACGTCTACCTCTTTGTCCCCTGCTCCATCTGTCAACCACTTGTCATATGAAGCTTCAATAAAGGGATTTTTGAAAGTGCAGCTGTCCGTAATTATTTCTTCACCTGAAACACTTAGTTTCCCAGAACAATAAGCATGAATCCCTGAGAGAAGAGTTGTGCCAGAGCATTGTGGAGGTCTGCTAGTCTCTGCAGGAAGTCTCAGCAGGGATGTTGAAAGTTTGAACAACATGAAGCAGGGCAGGAGGTGGAGCATGAAATTCAACCTTCCAACCCCTGGATACTACGTGTGTCATTCGTGTGGCGACAATGGTTTTGGAACAGTTGGTAGCAATGATAACAAGCATCCCCCCAGTTTGAGAAGTGGTTGTATCCCCTCATTGAAAAGCATTAAACTGAACACTTCTTATGCTCAGAAGTGGTGGATTAACCCTTCTGAGGGCTTTCGTATTCAAAAGTTTATATAAAAGTGTGCTCTTCCCCCAGTGACATCTTTGATGAAGTTGTTTAGAGAGGTACCAAAGAGGCACTTTTCCTTAAAGGGCATACGCAGTAGGCATTTCTTACAGTATTCTGCAGACAAGCACTTGAGCCAAAGAGTCCATAGCATATGCAGATAGGAGACTTATTCTAGATATCAGGTGCATGATATCCATAAGCCCATCAACACAGTAGATCAGGGCTACAGGTAAAAGTTCCAGTGGTTGGGGAACAGAATGATCAGTAAGAATCCTGCATCCCTATACATACAGTATCATTGGACCATACTCACAGGATCTGGCAGGTGCGCATAATTGCAAACAACTGTTGCAGGAGTAGGACCTGCTAGAAAAAATAAGGCCCTAGAAAGGGCTACCAGTTTTTTATCCACAGGATTTTTAAACACCATGTCCTCTACTGGGGTGCCAGGAATATTTTTAAGACAAGAAACGGTTGGGTCCGCAATGGGAATAGCCAACTTCTTAACCACTTCAATACCATGCACTTTCACCCCTTCTTGCCCAGGACAATTTTGTCCCACAAATAGAGCTTTCTTTTGGTGGTATTCTATCACCTCTGGGGTTTTTTTTTTTGCTAAACAAACTAAAAAATACCCAAAATTTTGAAAAAAAATGCTTTTCCCACTTTCTGTCATAACATTTTGTTACTGACAGGTGTTACTGCTGGGCACTGATTGTCACTGTAATGGGCACTGATTGGCACTGTGGTGGGCTCTGATTGGCACTGTGGTGGGCACTGGCAGTCTTTTATTATGGGGACACTGCTGGGCACTTATTGGCATGTGACTGGCACATCTGAGGGGGCTGTGCTGATAATCAATGTGCTGATTATCAGCACAGACCCCCCCCATCTGACAGGGACAGCCACCGATTGGCTTTCCCTGTCAGCGCGAACTGAGGAATGCTGTTTACTGGCACTTCCTGGTTAGCGCTGTGATCACGTGGTAAGAAGCCTCTTACAGAGGCTCCTTATCACGATCGGAGATGCAGAGTATCAGACTGATATGCCGCACTTGTGATCGCAGATTTCTCTACTTCCAGACATGTGTTTAAAAAGGTATTCTTAAAGCGGAGTTCCACCCTAATTTACATGTATGGCTGAATTTGTTGCTGATGTCTTTTCTATGTTTGTTTCGATAGTAACTTATTTTTATTTTACTTTTTTGGTAATATAGTACCTTTTTGTTTTTGAACATTCTTCCACTTCCATCCACCCTTGTTGCAGTGAAGTACGTAATTTCTTGTTTCCCAAGGCTCCTGGGATTACCAGTGTAATCAATCCCAGGAGTCAATGGGCAGCCTCCGTTTCTAGAATTGCGTTATTTCCAACCTGGAAATGACGTGATGCTAAGCCCAAATAAGCGCCGATTTGAATAGGGAAAATATATGAAATATTTTCTGCACATTAACCACTTCCTTACTGGGCACATATACCCCCTTCCTGACCAGGTGAAATTTCAGCTTCCGGCACTGCGTCACTTTAACTGATAATTGCGCGGTCGTGCGACGTAGCTCCCAAACAAAATTGAAGTCCTTTTTTCCCCACAAATAGAGCTTTCTTTTAGTGGTATTTGATCACCTCTGCGGTTTTTATTTTTTGCGCTATAAACAAAGATAGAGCGAAAATTTTGAAAAAAAAATCAGTATTTTTTACTTGTTGCTATAATAAATAGCCCAATTTAAAAAAAAAATACGTATACGTATACGTATTCTTCTACATATTTTTGGTTAGAAAAAAAACTGGTTTGCGTAAAAGTTATAGCGCTTACAAAATAGGGGACAGAATTATTATTAATTATTTTTTACTAGTAATGGCAGCGATCTGATTTTTATTGGGACTGCGACATTATGGCGGACACATCGGACACTTTTAAAAAGTTTTTGGCGCCATTCACATTTATACTGCGATCAGTGCTATACGGTAAATATGCACTAATTACTGTATAAATGTGACTGGCATTAAAGGGGTTAACACTAGGGGGTGAGGAAGGGGTTAAATGTGTACCCTGCATTGTGTTCTAACTGTGGGGGGGAGGGGGGTGACTGTGGGAGGTGACCAATCTGTGTCCCTATGTACAAGGGACACAGATCAGTCTCCTCTCTCCCTGACAGAGATCCACGTCCTTGTCCTGTAACCGCCGATCGCGAGTGCCTGGCGGACATCGCAGCCGCCAGGCACGCGCATCGGCATCTCAGGGATGCGGCAGGCTTTATACTCAGAGAAGTCAAACCACCCTGCGGCCGTACAAAGTCGTACGGCCGTCGGGAAGTGGTTAAATAAGGATGGCATTGTTGTGGGACTAGCTGAATCCCAACGCACACTTGACTTCTGGGTTGTATTGTGATTGGCAT
This sequence comes from Rana kukunoris, assembly GCA_029574335.1. Classification (NCBI taxonomy): domain Eukaryota; kingdom Metazoa; phylum Chordata; class Amphibia; order Anura; family Ranidae; genus Rana; species Rana kukunoris. The sequence continues at coordinate 178,941,501 of CM056051.1, forward strand.
GTTGATTGCCATAACAATGGGGTCGAAAACTTCCACCGCCACCGCCATTGCTATAGCAAGTGTCATTACTGTAAAGGGTGCAAAACTGCGCTATTCATAAGCTAAAAAATTTAATAAACGGATGAACCAGTCCAAAAGCAGAAATTAATTGTGAGATATAACACAAACAAAAGGAGAAAAGAGATTATAGTCCAATAGATTACAAAACATGTGGTTGATCCAGTGTTTTCACAGGTAGTTGGTTTGATCATTATAGATACCCAGTGATTGAACCACAGACGAGTGCACCGTCACCTTACAGAAAAAAATGCTTACCAGATAGTAAGCCAAGTAAGCAGATGGTTTTAACCAAACCCAGGCCTTTATATTTCTGCAAGAAGACACAGAATTGCTGTATAGATGTTGATCTCACAAGCCCCCTATCACAGTCATTACTGTGCAGGTGCAAGATTGGGAGGTGTACATGCTGGGTAGCCAGCTGCACCGAATCCTGTAAAAAACACAAGCGAGCTTCAGCTGCCCACAACAGAGATGGACCGCTGCCTGCTTCCGAGATCTGGTAAATATTTTACAATATTTTTTACAATTATAAATGTTGTCTATCGTAAATATAAAAATAATAACAATCACAGGGGAGTATTTAAAAAATATGTATATATTATGGGGACTGGAGCTCCGCTTTAGGCCTAGGAGTAATATCAGCCAAAGACAGGTTATATTCCTTCTCCTTCTCAGTTGAGTGCACAGAGGTAGCTGCAGCTGCAAGCAAATGAGAGACAGACTCTGAGAAAAAACATGATTGTGCCTTATGAGTCAGCTATTATGAAAGTGATTTTGGCCATAGAATCTGACATAGCAGCAGAAAAATTCTTCCTGAAAAATGAAGAGGAGGTAGTGGAGGTTACGCAGAGCATGTGAACACAATCAGGGCATGCCTATCAAGGCTTTCAGCATCCAACCTCAAGCAAGGGACGCTGCCAAGCCCCAGAGCTGTGCCAGAGCCGGTCCCTCTGATTCTACGACTTGACATACAGTATTCTCTCCAAAAAGGGGTTACTCACAAAACCAGCTACAGGAACAGGGAAAGGTATTTGGCCATCTGTGACTAAGTCACCATAGGAAGACTGATGTCCGCTTCCACGACAAGCGGGTGATGGTGGTGCAATGCACAGCAGAAGGTGAGAGAGGTAGTGAGTGAGTGCATACACACTAAGGCCAAGTACACACGATCAGACATGTCTGATGAAACTTGTCCGACGGACCGTTTTCATCGGACAAGGCTGAAGTGGTCTGTTGGTCTGATGTGCGTACACACCATCGGACCAAAATCCCCTCGGACCAGAACGCGGTGACGTAGAACACAACGACGTGATGAAAAAACGAAGTTCAATGCTTCCAAGCATGCGTCGACTTGATTCTGAGCATGCGCGGGTTTTTGGTCGGATGATTTTGTGTACTAACCATCGAACCTGTCCGACGGACAGGTTTCCAGCGGACATGTTTTCAAGCATGTTTTGAAACTTTGGTCTGCTGGAAAACGGGCCGATAGGCCGTACACACGATCGAACGTGTCCGCTGAAACTGGTCTGAGGACCAGTTTCAGCGGACATGTTCGATCGTGTGTACGCGGCCTAAGAAGACAGCGTGCACATGTGTAGTAGCAGCCACAATTGTAGATGGACGCAACTGAAACAATTCAAATAAATGTAGATGTAAGTGCCGGTTCACACTACAGCGACTTGGGGTCCGACGCGTGTCGCCCTAAGTCGTGTGACATGAGAAATTCCATTGAAGTGAATGAGAACCGTCTTAATGTACACTACTGAAGTTGAGCTGGAAGTCTTGTTGCCCCTGTGTGAACTGGCACTTAACCAGATGGCTTTTAACTGTCTTTATGTCCATATCTTAGCTATGTATTTTGTGAGTGATAACATTTATGTATGGAGAAAATATTGTCTATTTACAGGAAAACAATATATTTTTAAATATATATTAAAAAAAAGTTTGTTGAGTCTGTTCAAACAGCTGTTTTTTTTATATATTATTTAAATGATCTTAGTTTACTTTAAACCTGTGATTGTTATCTTGAGTAATTTTGTATTTTTTTTTTATAATTATTTCAATTTTTTTTTTCTTTTACTTATAACCACATTACTTTTTGTATGGATGTGTGTTAAAGTGCAGATGTACCTATTAAGTGACCACTGAGTGTGCATTTTGTTTGTCTTTGTTAAAGTAGTGCATTATGTAAAGGTTAAAGCGGTTGTAAAGGAAAAAATTCTTTCCTTTAAAATAAGAAACATGTTATACTTACCTCCACTGTGCAGTTCGTTTTGCACAGAGTGGCCCGGATCCACGTCTTCTGGGGTCCCTCGGTGGCTGTCTCTGGTGCTCCCCGCAATTACTGACCACAGTCATGCGAGAGTTCACATGGTGGTGAGTAATTGTGGGCGCGCTCCTGTGATACAGCGAGCGGCCATAGCCGCTCACTGTATCGCTCGGCCCCGCCCCACGGTGGCCAATGGCTGCGCTGCTCTCAATCCATCCGCTCTGGCCAATCAGCGGCCAGGCTGAGCAGCATAGAGGATCTCGGTACCGTGCGGGACTTTCGACGGGTCAGGTAAGCAAAACGGGGGCTCTGGGGGGACGGCAACATCAGACGTTTTTTCCCCTTAATGCATAAATTGCATTAAGGTGAAAAAATGTTTTGATTAAAACTCCTTTAAGGCTAGGTTCTGTTTTTCGGTTCAGGTACGATTCAAGTGCAAATTTTTATTGCATCTAAACTGGACTCAAAAATGCACAGGATCCTTTTCAAAAACAGACCGTGGCCCCCATTGAAAGCCGGTTAAAAACACATCCAATTTGTATAAATGTGAACCGGGCCTTATAGTGACAATAGCAGCTATACAACACACAACTGAACAAATTGCCAAACAAACAGGCAATCTGGCTTACCTATGATACCCTCACCAGAATAATGTATTGTTGATTCAGAATCATATATTGGGGACCCATGACCATGTTTAATACAGGTTGATGATTTTCATTTTTGAGATTCAATTCAAAAGATTTAGTAATACCATCTCTCTACATTAACCCCTTCCATACAGGGCATTTTCACCCCCTTCCTGCCCAGACCAATTTTTAGTTTTCAGCGCTGTTGCACTTTGAATGACAATTGCGTGGTCATGCAACACTGTACCCAAATTAAATTGTTATGTTTTTTTCCCCACACAAATAGAGCTTTCTTTTAGTGGTATTTGGTTATCTCTGCGGTTTTTATTTTTTGCGCTATAAACAAAAGAAGAGCGACAAGTTAAAAAAAACACAATATTTTTTACTTTTTTATTTAATACATATCACAATTTATTTTTTTAACTTTTTTTTTCCTCAGTTTAGACCGATACGTATTTTTGGTTTAAAAAAACTCAATAATCGTATATTGATTGGTTTGCGCAAAAGTTATAGGGCCAGATTCACGTACATCGGCGCATTTTTTGACTGGCGTAGCGCACCTCCTTTAGACTGCCGCAATGTAGCAGCGCAATCACCGTATTCTCGATTGATTTGCGCAGAAAATAGCGCCTGTGCAACGTAATTTCAGAGGCGTAAGGTGGAGTAATTCAAATTGGGAAGGACGTGGGCGTGTTACATTGAAATGAGCCGTGACCCCATGCAAATGAAGGGCCGGCCGGCTCGCGCATGCGCACATGAGGCAGACAATGGTCAGCACCTCTGTGCGCATGCTCACAACTCGGGAACGGCGCAATCAGTGAAATTGGAAGTGGACCCGGGCAACTTAGTGAACTACGCAGACAGCATAAATAGACAGACAGAAAAGCACTTCCTTTGCAAAAGTACATCCCTTTGTATCCCTCCCTATACAGCAAGGTGCTTTTGTTCTGTTGTTTGTTGCGTTGTGATTTGTCTTTGTTATATTTGTGGACTGTTTGATCTAGTGTTTTGTAGAAGATATTTGAAAGTGTTTTTTGGTGACTGCTTGTGAGACTTTTTGGTTGATAGATTTTTGTTTGTTTGTTTTGTTGCTTGATTTTTCCTGCTTGTTTTTGTGAGTGATTTTTGCTGATTGTTTTTGTGAGTGATTTTTGCTGATTGTTTGGGAGAGAGTTTTTGTCTGAGTATGACTGAGAGGAAGAGGAAGTTAAATTTTACTTTGGGGGAGAAACAAATTCTTGCCCGTCCATTACCCAATATGGGTGTTTCCTCCACGGCCCAGAGAGTGCCAACACCCCCCCGGCTAGGAGGCGTGAGATTTTGCAGCACATTACTGACGAGGTGAATGCATCGGGGGGGGGGGGGGACCCGGACACGGTCGGGGATTGAAAAGAAGATCAATGACCTCCAGCGTTTGGTCAGAAAGAAGCTGGCCAAAATGGCAGCCCATGCCAGGGGCACAGGAGGGGGCCCACCATGCCCTGTTAGGCTGACAGCGGAGGAGCGTGCGGTGGCCCACACCTTTCATAGACAACAGGTGGAGGGCCTGCCTGGCTATGACTCAAGTCATAAAGGCGTGATGCCAGGTAAGGTTTTTTTGCCCTGTCAGGTGTGTAGCATGCGGGGGGGGTGAAAGGGAATATGTGGCAAGTGTGTGGATCCTCCAACCTGTGAATGTTTTGTGTCATCCACAGATGTGCAGGAGGGTGCTGGGCCATCTGGGCTGACCACACCATCCCAGGGACAACAGCCTGATGAGGACCCCCCGACAAGGCCGGAGTCCTCGGAGGAGGTTGAAGAGGAGGAGGTTGAGGAGGAGGAGGTTGAGGAGGAGGAGTTTGAGGAGGAGGAGGAGGATGTCATTTCAGCCAGTGGATTGTTGTTTTTAGAGGAGTCTTCCTCTCTGGCTAAGGGCTAGCCCCTCCCACTCCTCCCCCAACAGGTCTCCTCTCCCAAGGGCCTCCCCTTCTCCCCGGCCACAAGCCTCAGCTGGAGGCAGGAAGTCGTCCCAGAAGACCAGGGGGCTGGCCGAGCTTCTGCCCGCCAATCTGAGAAGGGCCCAGGCCCTTTAGACCCGCCATCTGGGACAGGTCAGCCAGACTTTGGGGCGGATGGAGGAGAGCCTGTCCTCCATAAAGGATACGCTTGGGGACCTGGACTGCCACTCCCGGGCTCTTAAAACTGCATAAACGTACTGCAGACTACAACAGCAGACGTTGGGCAGGATGTGAGGGCCCTCACCCAGGCTATCCAGGCCAACACGGCAACACTACGTGCTGGCCTGAACAGAATTGCCGTGGCCTTGGAGGGCAGGCCGCCAGGTGGGCAGAGACCAGGAGCTGCTCCTCCTTCCCCGGATTACCCCCCCCTCCCCATGAGTCTCCCCTGAGGAGCTGGGGCCGTGGGCGCCCCAGGTGTGCCTCACGCCAGCGGCATTAATTTGTTTTCCCCCTGTTTTTTTTCTGGAAACTTTTTTTTTTTGCTGGACATTTTTTTATTCTTGTTTTTTTGGTGTTGTGAATGTTTTTGGAATGTGGGGGTGATATTCCTGCCGGAAAAGGGGTGTCACCCTCAGTTTTGGTGGAGAAGGGTTCCCCAGGACCAGGGAGAAGTGATCCCCAGGTCCGTGTGAATGGTGTATGAATGTACAGTGACATAATTGGAGCCGTGGCGTGGCGTTGCTGCTCACAAGTCTTGCATGGTTGGCTTGTGCTAATCCAATTTGATGAGGATGTGATGTGTCTGTGCTAGGGACCACAGTGGTGTGCATGCATGCATTCTCATTGTGCCATGAATAATGTGTGTGTTTAACGTGCAAAGATGCCTAATGTGAGCTGTCTCCTGGCTGCTCTTCCCTCAGAAGACGGGGTAGCCTCGGTTAGGGGGGGATTGTCCGGTTCAGGGGTCAGGACACATCTCCTGTTACGCCGACGTAATCGCTCTGTGAATCTGGCCCATAGCGTCTACAAAATAGGTGATAGATTTATGGCATTTTTATTTTATTTTTTTTACTAGTAATGGCGGCGATCTGCGTTTTTTTTTTTTTTTTGTGACCGTGACATTGCGGTGGACATATTGGACACTTTTGACACGTTTTTGGGACCATTCACACTTACACAGCGATTAGTGCTATAAAACTGCACTGATTATTGTGTAAATGTGACTGGCAGGGAAGGGGTTAACACTAGGGGCGCTGAAGGGGTTAAAATGTTTCCTAAAGTATGTTCTAACTGTAGGGGGAGGGGGACTCGCAGGGGGAGGAGACAGATGTGTGTTCCTCTGTACTGGGAACACACATCAGTCTCCTCACCGCTGACAGGAGGTGGATCTGTGTGTTTACACACACAGATCCACACTCCTGCCGTGATTAGCGGTAATCCCAGGTGCCCGACGGCAATTGCGGCCGTCGGGCACGCGCACGGGATTGCAAGTGGTGCCGCGGGCGCACCCTAGAACGCTGTGAAGACAGGACGTTGTGTGACGTCCAGTCTCATCGGCGAGGGGTTGTTCAAGACGTAAATCCCCTATGGCCCGGTATTGAAGGGGTTAAGTTATGAAAGCATTTTACAGCAACATATTGTCCTTAAAATGCAATTATTTGTAAAAATGGTTTTGTTATGAATATCTGGTAGTAGTCACATTCAACTGAACTTGTCCTGTAATGTTGAAGATTTTTTTGAGGACAGCAAAGTACATATTTTGGACAGGGAGGGCAACTGGCTTACAATAAGATTGAACTAGGCATTCTACATCAAAATGGAACAACCAACCCTGAACAGGGGAGGGCTTTTGTCACCACAGATAATGGCATTTTAACATCTCTACCCCAGCAATTTTATAACAATTTACTTCTTTAGCCATGCAAATTATACAACTAACATTCATGCAGGCTTTATAACTTTCTGACTTTACAAGATAGACAATAGCAACAGTAAAATAAATAAGATAAAAAGTAAAAGCTACTTATCAAGGTTTGCCTGAACTTTGGTTCCAACAGAGTTCAATTCATTTGTGCATAGTTTTGAGGGTAAAACGAAAGCTCCCAAGTTGCAGATGAAGCCATCTTTTCTGGTCCCTGAGAAGGTGGTTACAGACATAATATAACAAATTAAATGATCAGAAGAGTAGGCTGAGGAAATGTCAATTTTTTTTAGCATAGTTCAGCAGACAATCCCTAACAGGGGCATGTAATTACAATGTTTTAAATAATATTTAACAACAGGGCCCATTCCTGCTCCCAACAAGAGTAACTGTAAAGGGGTTACCGTGTTCTGCCACCAACACCTAAGGCCCAATGTTTCTGCCCCTGTTTATGCAGAGTATATAGTGCAGTCCGTATAGTATTAATACTGCAGTTCAGAGTATATAGTGCAGTCAGTGTAGTATATATAATACAGTGCAGGGTATATAGTGCAGTGTACAATACATAATATAGTGTATTAAAGTGGTTAAGGGCAGCCCTATGACAGAATTAAGAAAAAAACAGCATGGCATTTAAAAAAAAATGGCCGGACAATGTGTTTCTGAGGCTTTGTTCGGTCAGAGAAAGAGCTGTGGAGAAGGTGGCTGGCTGACTTTAAACAATTTTTCAGTCCTCAGCATCAAGGTCTGATAGCTTCCAACAACCATCGCCAGCATCTGCATTATATGGTGCAGGAATATCTAGGGGCAAGAGCAGACTTGGAGACCTTTCTACCAGAGCATCCACTGAGTTACTGGGTCTTGAGTTTGGACTACTGGCCTGTCCTGCATCCAACAATATTTTTGGTTTAGGGCACCACCACCACCCAAGGGTAACTCTGAGGTACAGTGTTGTGGCACCACCACTACCCAAGGCCCAATGTTTCTGCCCCTGTTTAACAGGGGCATGTATTTAAAAAGTTCCTGCGTCCAACAAGAGTAACTGTGAGGGGTTACTGTGTTTTGGCACAGCCAACGCCTAAGGCCCAATGTTATAGATGTTTTTTGGTAAAGTCTAATCTGACTTTTCTATTCTTCAGGCTTGCAAATGGTTTGCACCTTGTGGTGATCCCTCTGTGTCATGAAGTCTTCTCTTGATTGTTTTTTTTCTCTTCATTGTAGACTTTGACAATGATACGGCCACCTCCCAGAGAGTGTCCTTCACTTGTCTGGATGTTGTGAATGGGGTTTTCTTTACCATAGAGAGGATCCTGTAATCTTCCCCCATTTTTGTCTTCCGTGGACGCCCAGGCCATTATAAGTTGCTGAGCTCACCAGCGCATTCTTCTTTCCTCAGAATGTACCAAGATCCCTAATATACCTAATATACAGATTGAAGGGGGGGCGTGGCTTGGCGCGCAGCGAGAATGGTCGCACACTGAAGGAGCTCCTCTACACGCACAGCCTTCTGGCAGCTTTCTACCCGACCAACAGCTTCCAGATGCCGGGAAAAAAACTGCATGCCACCCCGCACTCTTGCCCACGTCGCGGCTCCGTGTGTTATTCGGCCAAGAACATTGAAGAACTCTTTAAACCGAGGAAGACAGGCCGCGGGGCCATGCCTGGGCCCAAGATGGCGCCGAGCCACCATGAGGACGAGTTTAGCGATGACTCACAATCAACCTCGGAGAGCTCGACTAGAAACAGATCTGGCGCTGACCATCCCCTTACGGTCGCAGATATGTCCGTGATAGCGGCAGACATCAAAGCTGCATTTTCAGCAGCCATCACAGATCTCAAGACCAGCATGCTTGTCTTGAACGAAAAAATGGTCGCCACGGAGGCAGCGGGGAAACGCAGGGACAAGGCCATACAGAAAATAGAGAAGACGGCGATGGTGCATGCACATCACTTCATCGACATGAACCATCATCTAGAAAACCTCGATAACAGAGGTAGGAGGTGTAACGTGCGCGTGAGGGGGATACCGGAGTCGGTGGACTCGGCCCAAATTGCCACCACCCTGCGCAGTGTCTTCAACACACTCTTGGAACGACAGGAGGACGCGGAGATTAATTTCGTGAGGGCACATAGGGCTCTTAGACCTAGAGGGCCTGATACGGCACCTCCAAGGGATATCATCTGTTGCCTTGAAAGCTTTGGGCTCAAAGAAGACATGCGAAAGGCCCGGAGGAGTGATCGCCTCGTCTTTAACGGAGCTACCATTCTACTCTTCCAGGATCTCTCCCCTATCACGTTGTGGAATAGGAGGGCTCTTCGACCCCTCCTAGACAAGCTGAGAGACAAGGACATCCGATACACCTGGCGTTTTCCCTTCGCTCTAAACGTGACACTGGACGGACATCAACACACGCTTAGAGTTCCTGCCGATCTACCTGATTTTTGTGAGGCCCTGGACTTGGGCCCGATCGAGTTACCTGACTGGTATGCAGAGTTTCTGCGTCCCCTACCTGACAGGAGCCCTCCTGACTCTCCGCTCTCCACACCGGACAAAAGGCTCGCAAAGAAGGCCAGACACGGTCGCGGAGGTGGATCGAAAGCCGGCACACCGAACCGCCAGGCGGAGGCCTTGAGGGACCACGGGGGTGAGTGACTTTCCCTTCCCCTTCCCCGCTCTCTGGACCCCTCCTAATTTACAGACTGTCTTCCCGCCGGCCCGTCGGAACTGACTTGATGCTCCCCTGAAGGCTTGGCCCTGAGGATGTGATCTGCTTCACAGCTCGCCTGTCACCAACGACTCCCTTACAGACTGATAGCTGCCTCACGATGCTGATAGTCCCGCTCGCAAACAGGGGGTGACCCACCACCCGTCAACAGCCTGCAAACTGCCCTGGACGTGGCTCACTGTTTTTGTTTTATTTTTATTTTATTTTTTTATTTTATTTTTTTATATAAATGTTTTTCTCCCTGAATGCGGTTCAACGTAACCTGGGTATTTGTCCTCTGACTTGCGGCAACCAGCTCACCGAGGACTGAATTGTTTGTCTATGCTTGGTGAATATATGCATGTTTATCCCTCTGGGAATCACGGTCACCATCAAGCCAGACCGCCATGCGAGTTATACTCAGTTCCCTGACATGTTGGCGGTTTTCCTCTCATGCCTTGCTGTTATCTTGTTTAGGGGGGGGAGGGAGGGGGTTTATGGGGGAACAACATATATAGTTCTTAGAAGGCTTCATGCTTGCTGGTGCTCACCTTGGATAGGTTCCGTGCCTATCACCATTATTCGTTGCCTCAATATTGTTTCACCCTGGTCGGGTGTAGAATTTCAATCTAGCTTAACTTCCACCATACAGCCAGTAGAGCTGTGCGTGTAACTTTCCCTGTTGGTAATACCATATTTTGTTTTAGTACTCTCTGTGTTGAATAGAGATTCCGAGGAACTGTGGTTTAGCTGCCGTTGCCTCCCTTTAGCCCCACAAGGCACCCTGTGTCCCCCGAGTCACCGGGTGCGCAATAACGGGTAGGTGAGGTTCCCCACTGGGGGTATCAGTGTCTGCCCTCGAGGGGGGGCCACCTCCTATAATCCTATTGCTCCACTTCTCTCTCTCAAATTCCTTTCTCTTTCTCTGCTAACCCCTTAACCCCCTCCCCTATACCCACCCTCCCTGCTCTGTCCTCTCCCCTCCCTACCCCTCCTGATTGGTTACCGGCGCCTGTTTGGCTCCGGTCACACTGGTAGCTGGAAAGGTCACATTACTAAATAATTAACGTGCCTGACTTTGTTGTGTTCCAGGTCGTCTCCTAAGGTCCCGTCACCTCCTCCGCCTGGTCTCTCCACTATGGCTTACTCCAAGACGGGTAGAACCCCCATGGTGATTTCCCACAACGTGAGGGGTTTGAACATACCCGAACGCCGAACCTCCCTACTGAAGGAGCTTAAAAAAGGTAGGCCCCATTTTGTCTTCCTGCAGGAGACCCACTTTAAGACTCACCATATCCCCAAAATCTCCAGTACATTCTTCCCCAAGGCGTACCACGCGACAAACAATGACTCCAGGTCAAAGGGAGTGACGATCCTAGTGAGTAGGGAGGCCCCATTTGAGATCTCGGAACAGCTAAGCGATCCGGGGGGCAGATTCCTCTTTGTAAAGGGAATGTATGGGATTACCCCACTAACTTTAGCAAATGTGTACTTCCCCAATAAGGCCCATAGGTCGTTCTGTCAGACTGTAGTTCGCGAGCTCCACGGGTTCGCCAGGGGGTGCATAATCTTAGGAGGCAATTTTAATGTCCCCCTGAATCCCCTTGTGGATACCTCTAATGGGAAGACATGCATCTCCTATAGGATTCTTAAAGCCATCAAACTAATGCTCCAATCCCTACAACTCACTGACACTTGGCGCTTTCTCAACCCGGACGGTAGGGACTTTACACATTTCTCTGCCCCGCACTCCAGATATGCGAGACTAGACTATATCTTTGTGTCCCAACGAGATCTCGGAAGGGTAACGGGGGCCCATATAGGGATCCAGTCCTTTTCGGACCACGCGCCTACTGCCCTATCTATGGACCTGACGAACTCCACACAACGCCAGCCCTCCTGGAGGCTCAATGCTTCCCTCCTGACGGACCCAGCGTTACTCCCGACCCTGACCGACAACCTAACAGAATTCTTCAGACTTAACACGACCCCGGGCTCAGACCCGCTCTCTGTTTGGGAGGCCCATAAATGCTCTATGCAGGGAATTCTGATGAGCCTAGGCTCACGCCGGAAGCGGGAACGGGAGGCTGCGATTCAAAAACTGACTAACCAAATTAACGCCCTGGAAACGTTACATAAACAATCCCTTTCCACTGATTCAGCTTCCAAGCTTCTCGAAACTCGCCGGGAATTGCAGCAACTGCTGGACTCCACGGCCAAACGCTTGCTGTTCTTTAAAAAGAAATTATATTACGAATCAGGAAATAAAGCAGGTAGGGCCCTACGCGAAATCTCATCGGCAAATCACATTGCAGGGATTAAGAGAGCGGACGGGGGCCTAGATGTAACGACGGAGGCGATCGCGAAACATTTTCACAGCTTTTATACCAAGCTTTATGCCCTTCCACCGCAACATAGACAACCACACATGACAGGAGACAGGACACAGATCATTCATGATTACATCACCAACAGTGGTCTCCCTGCCCTCTCGGACACTGATGTAGCTCTTCTTGAGGAACCGATTACGGCTCTGGAGATCACTCAGGGCATTAAACAATTGAAATCTGGGAAAAGTCCAGGCCCGGATGGTTACTCGGCCATTTACTTCAAGACTTTCTCTGACCAACTCACCGAACCTCTCAAAAACGCCTTGAACTCGTTGTTCTTACCCAGACAGGTCACGCCAGATTTTTTTGTCGGCGCATATTACGGTCATCCCTAAGTCGGGCAAGGACCCTTCAGACTGTGCGAGCTATCGCCCTATCTCCCTGCTGAATCTGGACGTGAAATTGTTTGCGAAGATTCTGGCTACCAGGATAGGGCCACTCCTCCCAGGCCTGATAGGCATGGAGCAAGTAGGCTTCATGCCCGGCCGAGAGGCCAAGGATAATGTTACCAAGGCACTTTTACTCATACAGGCGGCGAGGGATTGGAATATCGAGGGCCTTCTCCTGTCCACTGACGCGGAGAAGGCCTTCGACCGGGTGGCCTGGGACTTCATGATGGCGGTGTGTGCGAGGGTGGGCCTGGGACCGCACATGCTGTCATGGTTAGCGGCACTCTATCAGAACCCGTCAGCGCAATTGCGGATTAACGGCACCCTCTCAGAAAAAGTAAAAATAGAGAACGGCACGAGACAAGGATGCCCTCTGTCACCCTTACTGTTCATCCTGTCACTCGAACCTTTTATTAGGACAGTAAAACTTAACAACGCAGTGACGGGGTTCAAGGTTGGGGACAACGAGTTCAAAGTAGCGGCGTACGCCGATGACCTTCTCTTTTTTTTTGACAGGCCCACACATCACACTCCCCAACTTATTGAAAGAATTCTCACATTATGGCTATGTGTCAAACCTAAAAATCAATTACTCAAAGTCAGAGGCCCTAAACATCTCATTGCCGGTTAGGCAACTGGAGATGACCAAAGCTCACTCTTCCTTCCGCTGGGAACCAGGGGCCCTCAAATATCTGGGCACCTGGCTCACACCCAGACTCTCAGATACTTTTGTTAAAAATGTCCCGCCTTTGCTAAAAAACTGTGAAAAGGACCTTACCCAGTGGGACAGGGGAAATTTCTCCTGGTTTGGCCGGGCGTCCATTATTAAGATGGTGATACTCCCAAGGTTCCTCTACTTGATGCGCACCTTGCCGATCCAGATTCCCCGCCGATTCTTCTTGGCTATAAATACGCTCCTACTAAGATTTCTGTGGAACGGTAAGAAGCCCAGAATTAAATTGCCCACCCTAATGAAACCTAAGGAACTGGGTGGGCTAGGTTTCCCTGATTTCAAAAACTACCACACCGCGACACATCTTGCCAGGATCATTGACTGGCACTGCCATGGATCTATGAAGGACTGGGTGGCTCTAGAAATGGAGCTTTGTCCGATCACCCTTAGATTTTCCCCGTGGATCCCCAAACATGCCTGTCCCCGACCTCTGCGCAATCATCCAGTGACAGGCACCACACTAGGGGTATTTCACGCCCTGGCAAAAAAGAGGGGGATTTCCACTTCACCTGGACCTCTCACACCCCTAGCGGACAACCCCGACTTTGCCCCGGGCGTGGGTAACTTGACTCTCAGAAGGACGCTCACACATGCCCCCTTGCTAGCTAGCGAATGCTTTATGGGAGACAAACTTAGAGACTGGACAGCTCTTAAATCTGAACACAACTTCCCCAACATGAGACTATGGACCTATTTTCAGCTTCGTAGTTACCTGGGCAAACTTGGGAGACCGCAGGACCTCATCAGACCACTGACCGATTTAGAGACCGTTTGTAGCTCACAATCCCCTTTGGATAAAGCCACTTCAGTAGTGTACTCTTGGTTACAACACGCTGGCGACTCGGAGAAGACCAGACATAAGGAGAGGTGGTCGGAGGACCTTGGGATGGAGATCTCTGAGAAACAATGGAGGTATGCCTGCACTCTTGCACATAAATGCTCAATTAGCACCAAACTGCAGGAACGAGTTACAAGCTCCTAACACGCTGGTACCACACCCCTGACAGGCTCCATAAATGGAGCCCCCAGAGACCAGATACATGCTGGAGGTGCCAGACGGAAAGGGGCACTTTGATCCACATTTGGTGGAGCTGCCCCTTGATCTCTGCCTTCTGGGAGAAAATACTTTGTCTGATTAAGCAAATAACGGAGACCAAACTAGTGTTAAATGCTGCCTGCTGCCTATTGCACCTGTCCTCCTTCCCACTGGCGCGCTATAAGAGGTCCTTGACTATGCATCTCTTAAACGCTGCCAAATCTCTCATACCCTTGAACTGGAACTCCACTAGGGTGCCGTCCAGATCCGATAGGCTCCATAGAGTCCGCGAGATCTGCGAGATGGAAGACACCTTGGCTCAAGATAGAGGCTCAGCCGAGATCTTCCATGACACCTGGCAACCCTGGTTCTCTTTCAGATACTCACAGGACTATGAAGTGGCGAAGTCCGGGTAGCTACCGGTAAGACTCTTTCAGCAAAGTGGCCGTGCACCAGGTATTATATGTTATGCTACCTAGGAACACCCCCATCACCCATCACCCCCCCTTCTCTTTTTTCCTCCCCCTCTGCCCTTTTAAGTACTATCTATAACTTTTAACCTTTCTCTTGACTGCCTGAATGTGGTGCCTACAGCCAGCTACAACCTTACACATCCGATTTACAATAGTTTTGGCTGATGCAATCGTAGTTGCAATAGTAAACGGAATTTAGTTGCTATTCCTAATACGCAATACTATGAACCTTAATTACTCTCTCGAGAACCCACGGCAACATGGGGGCCCACTGGCTGCCCATGTGCTGACTCGGTCAGAAAACGTATTGTTAGCAAGTTATTGTTTAATCTGTTTTTTGGCAACCTTTTGATTATTTCTATCCGGCTGCACCTGCGATAGAATTTTCATAATTTGTTTGACTCTTTTTATATATGTTTATCTTTCAATAAAAGACTTTGAATGTAAAAAAAAAAATATACAGATTGAAGATGAAGTGGGACAGGCTGTCATATACATCGCACAAATGAAAGTACATCAAGTTGTCCAGCAATGTCATCAAGAAGACAGTCAATGCGCAAGCGCCAGTCCACTGGTTGCATGGCAACCACAAGGGATGGGAGACCAACATAGAATATGGTGAGGATATGGTCTACACGAACCGAGAAAGACCGCCAATAAAAAGGCCGATTTTCTGACGAGAAAGATTCCCCATCGGATAATGCCTGCTCTCTACTGGGCAGGTGCAGTGCTTGCGCAGTATGGAGCACAACGAAGCCACCAAAAATCTCAGAAGATGAACAGCTGTTCATCAGCTCTACACGGCACCTGCACAATCAACATGACATTGTGCCACACGTTGCTGCATGCTCCCGATGCTCGTGCAATTCTGCAAAGGGCAGGTTATTCATTGAACACAGCAAGGGGCGGATGCATACACGCTTCTCAATAATACATCCGCCCCTTTGAGAAAAGCACTTGTATGAGCTCTGCCCATCTTGCGGCCTCTTCTGTATGCATCCGCTCATTGCTGTGTTCAATGAATAATCCGCCCCTTGCAGAGTTGCACGAGCATCGGGAGTGTGCAGCAGTATGTGGCACAATGTTGTGTTGATTACGCATGCGCCGTGTACAGATGATGAACAGCTGTTCATCTTTGGAGATTTTCGGCAGCTCTGTTGTGCTCTGTACTGTGCAACTGTTGCGCCTGCGCAGTCCAGGGTGGGCATTATCCGGCGAGGGACCCTTCTGGGCACAACACTGAAATGACCACCAATCACCCAGACATTGTGACTGCCAGATATCAGGGTCTCGGGGCCCGGCAGCCCCCGCGTGCCCGGTGCACATTGGCCCAAGCCCCCACTGGAGAGAAGATGAAAAAATAAAGACCTAGAAAGTGGAAAAATAAAAATAATAAAAACAGATATTAAAAATCCATATTGGGTGGTGTTATAAGCATAAGATGAAGGATTGGTAGGACAATTTTATTGCTATTTAGTTCCTCAGGGTGGAATGTTTTTAAAGTGAAAATCCAAAAAGACTTTCTTCCTCAGATTTCTTGGAATCTGTCTTTTGAAGATAAGAATATTATCATTAGAGGTGACCTTGAGACTGTTGGGACATTTGTTGTGTGAGTGGGCATAGAGTTTTTAAATTGCTGCGGTTAAGGATTCCTGTAGCGATATTAAAAGGACTACAAGTTATTAACTAAAATACTACAATACTTTGTTCATAGAGACAAAGCCAGACCGACCCAACATTTTCCAGCAGATCTTTATTTTAAAAATGTGCTAAACGGAAAACAACAGATTTAACTTGCAGTTCCGGGGATGACATGTCTATACTGAACATTGCTTTGATTACCGGTTTCTAAATATACCTTTTCATACATTGCACATCCCACTCTAAAGCCAGCTATTGTAATAATTTCATTTTTAGAACTAGCCTCATGAGGTTTCTCAGCAGTTGAACTGTTTTCCTATGCAACATGGAGATTGTCATCTGACCTGCTTTCAGTAATCCTTTAAATTAATGCATGTTTTGTCCCAGCTCTTTAAAAACCCAATTGTCAAATATCTAAAATCGTGTCTTACTGGGTTTCTCTTTTTAAGTGCCTCCCTAGTTACAGTTGCTGTGGAAACTAGACTAGCTCCTTAGCATCTATGCACTATACTTCAATTAAGAGGTGTGGTGCTTTATAAAATCTCAGAATGTGACATTTTTTCTTCATGATTTTTTATGAGTTATCTGTCCACTAGGTTAAAGCTTCCTTTACCAAATATTGCCTACCTAGATTAATGTGTACAGGTAGTTCAGGAATGAAGCCAGCCATCAATTATGTAGCAGTTAAATAAGTGTTATGAATATTATTCTCTCCATTGTCACTATTCCTTGTTTTTATACCTATTATTATTAGATGAACATTTAGCACTGAAACTATTAAAGTCTATGGGAGGTGAATGCATGGGAGGAGAATGTTTTGCTAATTTTCAAAGAATAATAGGCTTTCACGTACCTGGTTATGGAGCCCAATGTGCAGGGAGCGGCCTCTCGTAAGCCTCTGACTCGGGAGCCCCTGGTAGAGCAGACAGGGGGTACGGAGTCGAGAGGGGCACAAGCGCCTGATGGTAAGCTGGTGGCGGACCGGAAGAGGAAGCAGACAGGTGCTGACGAGGTCCTGGCAGGGAACCAGTGAACACAGGCACGGTGTAGTAGCGCTTGCTGTAACGGAGCCAAGGGATTGGCAAACACCGGATCAGGCAGGGAATCAGGAAACCGGAACAGATCCGAAGGGTTAATCAGGTCCAGGCCGGGTCGGTAAGTCAGGCAGGCAGACAACAGAGCTAGGGGTTTTAGCGGAATCGGTAGTCAGATCAAGCCGGGGTCGGAGGCAGGCTGCAGGCAGAGGTAGGTCACAGGAAGCCGGGTCAGGTACACAGTAGTCAGGCAGGTAGCAGATTCAGATTATCTCAGGAAAACGCTGTCGACTGGTCAGCAAGAAGCAGTGGGTGCAGACAGCTTAAATAGCGCTCCTTGGCGCCGAAATGACGTCAGCGCGCGCATGCGCCGGGACTGGTTTCTCCTGACGTTGCCAGTACTGGTGGGATTGCTGGATCTTCTATCGTGACATTGCCCCCCCTCTACGGGCAGCCTCCGGATGCCCAACTGGGCCAACTTACTTGGTTGCGCCCTTTTAAAGGCCTGGATCAGTCTCTGAGCATGAATGTTGGCCTCTGGTTCCCAGGAGTTCTCCTCTGGACCGTAGCCTTTCCATTTCACCAGGTATTGTACCTGGTTACGTTTCTTCCGACAATCCAGGATGGATTCCACCTCAAATTCTTCCTCGCCGTCGATAAGTACCGGCTTGGGAGGACCGACATTCCGGTTGGTGAAGGGGTCCGGGACTGTGGGCTTGAGCAGTGCCACATGGAAAACTGGATGAATCTGAAAGGAAGCAGGTAATTTTAATTCGTAGGCCACTTCATTGATCCTTCTGAGTACCTGGAAGGGACCCACAAACTTAGGGCCAAGCTCCTTGGATGGGCAGGCTAATCTTAGGTTCAAGGTGGATAACCAGACTTGGTCCCCCGGTGCTAGGTCAAGTTCTCCTCTCCTCCTCCTGTCAAACACCTCTTTATTATATTCCTGGGTCTTCGCCATTGTTTCCTGAAGTATTTTGTTGTTGGTGGAGAAGAAATCCAAGGTTTCTTGAACCGCTGGTACTGAGCATTCCGGGATATGGTTCGATAGAAACAGAGGGTGAAAGCCGTAATTGGCGAAGAATGGAGATTGTTTGGTAGCTGAGTGGACTGAGTTATTGTACGCAAACTCTGCAAGGGGCAACAGGGAAGCCCAATTGTCCTGTGAAAAACTGGAGAAACACCGCAGGTATTGCTAAAAGCGTCTGGTTGGTGCGCTCGGTCTGGCCGTTGGTCTGCGGATGGTACGCAGATGAAAAGGAGAGTTCGATCTTCAGTGCTCCACATAGTGCTTTCCAGAACCTTGAGGTGAATTGCACCCCACGGTCAGATACGATATTAGCGGGTATGCCATGAAGTCTCACTACCTCCTTGATGAATATTTTTGCTGTTTCAGCAGCAGAGGGTGTCCCCACCATCGGCAGAAAGTGCGCCATCTTCGAGAGTCTATCCACCACCACAAAGATGGTGGTATAGTTTTCAGATGGAGGTAACTCAACAATAAAGTCAATCGAAATCATCCTCCATGGTTTCTCTGGGACAGGCAGTGGTTTGAGTAACCCCCAAGCTCTGGTTCTGCTACCCTTGTGTTAAATACAGGTGGTACAGGATTCTACATAGCTTTTGCAATCTTGAAGTAATTGAGGCCACCAGAAGGTACGTTGGAGAAGCTCGGCTGTCTTGTGTATTCCAAAATGTCCTCGTGGTCATGACAGGACTTGAGAGCTGCAATTCGTAGTTGTTGAGGCACAAAGATCTTGTCCTTGTGCCATAGTAAGTCGTCTCTTAACTGCAGAGTGGGGTCTGGGGATGAGGAAATTCCCGAAGAGACCTGTCTGATTTGAGAAAGAAGATCTCCCTGTAACATGAGAAAATTGCCAGGGGCAAGGATGGTATCCGGGGACGAAGGAGCTTCAGGCCCATTGAACATCCGGGAAAGTGCGTCAGGCTTAGTGTTTTTTGATCCGGGTCTGTAGGTTATATGGAAGGAAAACCGAGTAAAGAACAATGCCCACCTGGCCTGCCGTGGCCTCAGTCTTTTAGCAACCTTTAGGTACTCTAGGTTTTTGTGGTCGGTATAGATCAGGATGGGGTGTGCTGCACCCTCCAGGAGGTAACGCCATTCTTCAAGGGCTGCTTTGATTGCTAAGAGTTCCCTGTCCCCGACGTCATAGTTCCTCTCAGCTTCTGATAGCTTGCGGGAGAAGAACGCAACTGGATGCAGAAGAGATTTGGACCCCTGTCTCTGGGAGAGCACTGCTCCGACCGCCACCTCGGAGGCGTCTACTTCTAAGATAAAAGGTAGGACTGGATCAGGATGCTTTAGGATGGAGGCAGAGATGAAAAGATCCTTCAGGGTGGAAAAAGCCGCTTGGGCCTCTGGGGACCACTGAAACCGGGTACTTTGCTTAGTCAGACTTGTGATGGGAGAGATTATGGAGGAGAAGCCTTTGATACATTTTCGGTAAAAATTTGCAAATCCCACGTAGCGCTGGACTGATTTTTTATCTGTGGGAGCGGGCCAGTCTGTAATAGCAGTGACCTTCTGAGGGTCCATCTTGACACCGTCTATTGAAATTATTAGACCCAAGAACTGAATGCTCACCCGTTCGAACTCACATTTCTCAGCTTTGGCATAAAGACTAAGGGCCAGATTCAGCAAGACTTGCGCTGGAGTAATTCGATATGCGCCGCGTAACTGTGATTATGCGCCGTCGTTTCTATGTGGCCGTACCCACCAAACTAGATGCGACAGAAAACGGGCCATTTCCGATCGGCTTGACTTTCCGACGCCAGAGTATCGTCAGCGCATAATTTCGCTTGGCGCATCAGTCGCGCCTATTGATTTCCCCTGCAAATATGCAAATGAGGGAGATTTCCCGATTCGCGAACGGATTAGCACCATACGCCGGCTACATGCGCCGCGCGTATCTCGTCTGTCCGGCGCAAAGTTATTTCTACAAATAGCTGCTTTATCTTTACTCCAGACGGCCTCAGGTCAGCAGGAGAGCAGCTACAGCAGCAGCGTTACCGACGAAACTAGCAAGCTGAACAACCACACGTGCAAGGACAACACCTCTGTGTGCCAACATGCCAGGGGCAGTCGTGGTCCTAGCACTAGTACTGGGCCCCCTGGAATGAAGGAGGCGGGCACGTGAGAGGATATACCGCATGCGCATGAGCCTCTTTGGCATGGGGGATGAGGAGGTGTATCGCCTCTTCAGATTCAGCCCTGATGCAATACTTGAACTAACCACAACCCTGCAGGGTGACATCACCAGCAAGACACACCGCTCACAAGCAGTGCAGCGACTGGTGAAGGTACTGGCAACACTTAATTTCCTTGCAAGTGGATCATTCCAGCGTACAAGTGGAGTTGTGGCTGGGATGTCACAGTCCACCATAAGCAGATGTGTGCACCAGGTTGTCCCTGCAATCCTCAGACGCATGTCCAACCAGTTCATCAGACCCACCACTGAGGAGCTGCGGCTGAAGGCAATGACAGATTTCTACAGCATTGCCAGATTCCCACGCACTATCGGGGCCATTGATTGCACACATGTGGCCCTCCAGCCCCCCAGTGCCACAGAGCACATATACCGCAATCGGAAGCATTGGCATTCCATCAACGTACAGGTGATAGCCGATGCCCGACGCCTCATATGGCACATCCGTGCCAAACACCCCGGGTCCAGCCATGACAGCTTAATATACCGTCAGAGCCCCATCCCAGCAGAATTCGAGCAGAACATGTATGGGGACAGCTGGCTGGTTGGTGAGTGACATGGGTGGCAGGCATGACTATCCCCTCCCGTGATGCACATCAAAAGTGGCACATGCATGACTAACATCCTCCTGTCTTTTCCCTTACAGGTGACTCTGCATATGCACTGGGACCCCATCTCATGACTCCTTTCCGGAACCCCCAAACCAGAGGAGAGAGAAAATACAATGAAGCCCACATCAAAACCCGTGCAGTGGTGGAGCAAACATTTGGGCTCCTGAAGTCCCGTTTCCACTGCCTGGATAAGTCCGGGGGGACCCTATTGTATTCCCCTACCTTTGTGTGTCAGATCATCGGTGCATGTTGCATTCTGCACAACTTTGCTATGAGAAAAGGCCTGCAGATTGACATACGTGATGACCTGACCCCCGACCCACACAGTCCCCACCTGCCAGAGGAGACCCAGTCTGCTGATGGAAGAGCAGTCAGGAGGGTCCTTGCCGTAGGCATCTTTGGACAATAAACCAAAACATTAATCACACAGACAATGCATGCATGCACACCACTGATGTCCCTAGATCACACACACCACATGCACATCGCATTGGATTAGCCCAAGTCCAGCATGTAGGACTTGGGAGCAGCAACGCCAGCGTCAAGGCCCCAGTGATGTCACTGTCCATTCATACACCTTTCACACTTCATTCATACAGCCGTGGGGTTAACTTCACCACCACGGCCGAGGGTGACACCCCTTACTGTCAGGAGTGCCACCCCCTCACATTCACACACCATTCACACTGTCCCCTGCACTCCTGACCGTGTGCAGTTAAAAATAAAATAAATATCTCATAACATGAGAACAAAAATAAACAAAAACTCATAACCTGAGTATAAAATAAATATTCAAAAATAAACAAAAACTCATAACCTGAGTATAAAATAAATATTCAAAAATAAACAAAAACTCATAACCTGAGTATATAAACAAAAAATTATAAACCAAAAATCTGGACCAGATCAGACACCCCCCTGGTCTTCCGGGTCGCCTTCCTGGGGGCAGAAGAAGGTTGTCCCCGTGGGGATGGAGTCACCCTTGAGGGGCTACCTAGGATGGGGGAGGGGATGACAGAGGGCCCTGCAGAGGAGGAGGACTCCTCCAATAATAACATAAAGTCCTGCTCAGGGACAGGCTCCTCCACAACCACCTCTGCTGAAGTGGTGTGGGCACTCTCCTCCTCCACCTCGGTGTCTCCAGCACCCAGGGCCTCGTCATCAGCATCCCGTTGGGAGGTTGGGGTGGACTGGCCGGTACGAGATGATGGCCCAGCTCCGTCATCTGTGGATGACACAAAGCAGACACATGTTGGTGGTCCCACACACTTGGCACATGTACCCCCCCCCCACATGCAACACACCAAATAGGGGATAAAAAGCACTTACCTGTCCTGGAGCCTTCCTCCATGGAGTCATAGCCAGGGACCCCCTCCAACTGCTCCCTGTCCAGGCAGCGGCGACCACCTCCTCGTCCGTGGTCAGGCTGAACGGACATGGTGGACCACCACCTGTGCCCCTCTCATGGCTCCTAATGGTGGCCACCTTGCCACGGACCTTGCGCCGCAGGTCGTTTATTTTTTTTTGAATATCCCCAGCAGTCCGGGTGGAATACCCCAACACATTGACCCTGGCAGCAATGGTCTCCAGGATGCCCTGCTTCCTCTCCCGACTGGTCTTCCTACTTTTTTTGCCGTGGAGGAAATCATTAAACGTCTCCATAGCCGAGATGACCACAGAGACCTCCTGGGCATTAAAGTTGAGGTTCCTCCTCTCTTTAGGGGTAGCGCGAGCAGCCATGACAGTGCAAAAGTATCTTCCCTGGGGTGGGTGGAAACAGATATACTTTTGCGCCGGAATGGCGTTTCCGCTAGCGCTTTTATACGCGCAACGGAACACATTGCGCTGGCGTTTCCCGAAGAGTGGAGCCTCACTTACTACGCATGCTCCGTGGATGATGCGCTGAACGTAATCCTCTGCGCTGGGCTCCGCCCATCATTTACATATGATCACACCCACTTCCACTTGCGTCGGGTTACGCCAGCGCATTATCGTTGCTCTGGCGCAAGTGAATAACAGTACTTGCGCCAAAAGTGTCGGCGGAGTAACGTAAATGAGAAACGTTACTCCAAAGTAATGAAGCGCCCATCTACCTGAATCTGGCCCTAAGTTGACGGAGCCGAGCTAGGATCTTTTGGACGTGTTTCCGATGGTCTGGCAAGGAGGAAGAGAAAATCAGAATGTCATCTAGGTAGACAATGATGAATAAATCGAGATGTGAAAATGTCGTTTACGAAATGTTGAAATGTGGCTGGGGCATTGCAAAGACCGAAGGGCATAACCAGGTATTCAAAATGCCCAAAACGGGTGCGGAACGCGGTCTTCCATTCGTCACCATCTCTGATGCGAACAAGGTTATAAGCCCCACGGAGGTCAAGCTTAGTAAAGATGGTGGCTGCTCCGAGTCTTTGGAATAGTTCAGGAACAAGAGGAAGAGGATACCTATTCTTAATCGTGATTTTGTTTAAGTCCCGGTAGTCTACGCAGGGGCGTAGAGAATGGTCCTTCTTTTCCACAAAGAATATGCCAGCCCCTGCGGGGGATGTGGAAGAGCATATAAACCCCTTCTCGAGATTCTCATCGATGTAAGAATTGAGAGTGCCCAACTCTAACTCGGTCAGTGGGAATATCCTTCCAAACGGGATTTCTGCTCCTGGCAAAAGTTCAATGGGGCAGTCATAGGACCTGTGTGGGGGTAAAGTCTCTGCCCCTCTTTTACTAAACACATCTAAAAAACTGTGATAGGCCTCTGGGACTAGCTGATGGTTTTCCACTTCAGATTCTAAGCACAGCAAGGAGGAAGGAGAGATGGCAGGCTTCTGGAGACAATGTTGACGGCAATAGGAGGAAGAAAAATGGATCGTTCCAGATTCCCAGTCAATATGGGGATTATGGGCTTTCAGCCATGGCATACCCAGAATAACAGGGAACATTGGGGACTCAATTATGTCCAGGCAGAGTAATTCCCAGTGGTCTTTGGAGGTGAGTGCGCACAAGGGGATTGTCTCTTGGGTGACAGGACCGGATCTGATGGCCGATCCTTCGGCTAAGTGGACGGCAAGTTCTTGGCGCCTTGGTCGTAGAGGGACTCCATGTCGGGCGGCAAAGGAGGCGTCCATAAAGGCGCTGCAGGCACCAGAGTCAATAATTGCGGGGACCCAAACATTCCTTCCTGGGAGCTGCAGAGAGATTGAGACAGCCAGGTGAGTGTCATTGTTACCTAAAGCAGAAAAAAGAGTAGGTGGGAGGATTGAACACTTATGGAACTTGGCGGGGCAAGTGTTTACATAGTGCCCGGATCCTCCACAGTACAGGCAGAGATTATTGAGTCGGCGCCTTTGGCGCTCTTCCGGGGTCAGGGATGGCTGAAGTAGGCCTAGTTGCATTGGCTCCGGTATATCGGTGGAGGTTGGTACAGGACTTGGAGGAGGCAGATGCGGTGAGCCTGGTACACGTGGCATCATCCATATGGGACGTGTAGGGCCGGATGTGCGTTCAGCGCGCCGCTCCCTCAACCGTCTGTCAATCTGAACGGAGAGAAGGATGAGGGCTTCGAGCGTTGCAGGGATGCCCACTCGGGCCAATTCGTCCTTTAAAGACTCTGAAAGGCCCATGCGAAATTGGTGGCGCAGGGCAGCGTCGTTCCAATTGGTGTCGGAACTCCACTGTCTAAATTCGGCCACATAGTCCTCTACTGCCCTGCGTCCCTGTTGTAATGCACATAATGCTGATTCAGCAGTGGCTGCTAATTGGGTGTCCTCATAAATAAGGTCCATGGCTTGAAAGAAAGTGCTGAGAAGGTTAAGACTTTGTTCCTTACGCTCCAGGTGACAGGACCGGATCTGATGGCCGATCCTTCGGCTAAGTGGACGGCAAGTTCTTGGCGCCTTGGTCGTAGAGGGACTCCATGTCGGGCGGCAAAGGAGGCGTCCATAAAGGTGCTGCAGGCACCAGAGTCAATAATTGCGGGGACCCAAACATTCCTTCCTGGGAGCTGCAGAGAGATTGAGACAGCCAGGTGAGTGTCATTGTTACCTAAAGCAGAAAAAAGAGTAGGTGGGAGGATTGAACACTTATGGAACTTGGCGGGGCAAGTGTTTACATAGTGCCCGGATCCTCCACAGTACAGGCAGAGATTATTGAGTCGGCGCCTTTGGCGCTCTTCCGGGGTCAGGGATGGCCGAAGTAGGCCTAGTTGCATTGGCTCCGGTATATCGGTGGAGGTTGGTACAGGACTTGGAGGAGGCAGATGCGGTGAGCCTGGTACACGTGGCATCATCCATATGGGACGTGTAGGGCCGGATGTGCGTTCAGCGCGCCGCTCCCTCAACCGTCTGTCAATCTGAACGGAGAGAAGGATGAGGGCTTCGAGCGTTGCAGGGATGCCCACTCGGGCCAATTCGTCCTTTAAAGACTCTGAAAGGCCCATGCGAAATTGGTGGCGCAGGGCAGCGTCGTTCCAATTGGTGTCGGAACTCCACTGTCTAAATTCGGCCACATAGTCCTCTACTGCCCTGCGTCCCTGTTGTAATGCACATAATGCTGATTCAGCAGTGGCTGCTAATTGGGTGTCCTCATAAATAAGGTCCATGGCTTGAAAGAAAGTGCTGAGAAGGTTAAGACTTTGTTCCTTACGCTCCAGGAGACGATGTGCCCAAGTCTGAGGTTCGCCGGACAACAGCGAAATAACAAAGCCCACCTTTGTGGATTCAAGAGAAAAAGTCCTGGGTTGCAGAGCGAAGAAGAGTTTGCAGGCGTTGCGGAAAGCTCTGTATTTGCTGCGATCACCAGAAAATCTCTCCGGGATGGGGACTCTAGGTTCCGGTGGCAGCATCACTACAGAGGGGGTGGTCGAGGTTCCAGATGCTGCGGGTGCTGCGGCGGCCAGGGTTTGAACACGTCCCTCCAGGCGGGTATATCCCTCTTGTAAGTTCCTTACAGCCGCGGTGAGGCCATCTAGAT
Source organism: Rana kukunoris (assembly GCA_029574335.1). Lineage (NCBI taxonomy): Eukaryota > Metazoa > Chordata > Amphibia > Anura > Ranidae > Rana > Rana kukunoris. The sequence continues at coordinate 178,967,524 of CM056051.1, forward strand.
GGCGGCATAAGTCCTCCATGGGAGACGCTCCCTGCGTGGGCTCGGACATGGCTGACCAGTACTGTCACGTACCTGGTTATGGAGCCCAATGTGCAGGGAGCGGCCTCTCGTAAGCCTCTGACTCGGGAGCCCCTGGTAGAGCAGACAGGGGGTACGGAGTCGAGAGGGGCACAAGCACCTGATGGTAAGCTGGTGGCGGACCGGAAGAGGAAGCAGACAGGTGCTGACGAGGTCCTGGCAGGGAACCAGTGAACACAGGCACGGTGTAGTAGCGCTTGCTGTAACGGAGCCAAGGGATTGGCAAACACCGGATCAGGCAGGGAATCAGGAAACTGGAACAGATCCGAAGGGTTAATCAGGTCCAGGCCGGGTCGGTAAGTCAGGCAGGCAGACAACAGAGCTAGGGGTTTTAGCAGAATCGGTAGTCAGATCAAGCCGGGGTCGGAGGCAGGCTGCAGGCAGAGGTAGGTCACAGGAAGCCGGGTCAGGTACACAGTAGTCAGGCAGGTAGCAGATTCAGATTATCTCAGGAAAACGCTGTCGACTGGTCAGCAAGAAGCAGTGGGAGCAGACAGCTTAAATAGCGCTCCTTGGCGCCGAAATGACGTCAGCGCGCGCGCGTGCTCCCGCCGCGCGCGTCGCGTGCACGCGCGCGCACATGCGCGCACACGCGCATGCGCCGGGACTGGTTTCTCCTGACGTTGCCAGTACTGGTGGGATTGCTGGATCTTCTATCCTGACACAATTTACTGGTATGTAATCCCAAATTCAGAAAGCCACCACCCAGCTGTTTCTATGCATTGGCCAAGCGAGACATACTAGGGTCTCGTTCAAGGGTCACCTTGAATTAGTACAACACTACTTCTCACATGTATGGTCCCGCTACAACTTCCCACCGCTAAAACAAAACCACAAGGTCTCATCTCCTCCCAACAAGGTCTCACCACCTCCAAATGGGAAGCAACACATACCGTTGTATGTAAAAGTTTAGGAACCCCTGACAATTTCCATGATTGTCATTTATAAATATTTGGGTGTTTGGATCAGCAATTTCATTTTGATCTATCAAATAACTGAAGGACACCTTTAGCAGAAATAACAGCCTCTAGACGCTTCCTATAGCCTGTAATGAGTGTCTGGATTCTGGATGAATGTATTTTGGACCATTCCTCCTTACAAAACATCTCTGTTCAGTTAGGTTTGGTTGCCAAGCATGGACAGTCCTCTTCAAATCACCCCACAGATGTTCAATGATATTCAGGTCTGGGGGCTGGGATGGCTATTGCAGATCATTGTACTCGTTCCTCTGCATAAATGGCAAGTAGATTTTTAGCAGTGTTTTGGGTCGTTGTCTTGTTGAAATATCCAGCCCCGGCGTAACTTCAACTTTGTGACTGATTCTTCAACATTATTCTCAAGAATCTGCTGATATTGAGTGGAATCCATGCGACCCTCAACTTTAACCAGATTGAAAATATAATTTTCAGATAATTATAAAATGATCTACGTCCCTTCTTAATTATTTGACAAAGAAATCACTGTTAATTCTGCTGCAACCTAGGTCATAACACTTTCTATAAATGTAGATAAACAGTCAAACATTCGCGCTTTGATTGATAATCAGAGATCTTGTGGACAACTAATGCCGCGTACACACGATCACTTTTTGTGATGAAAAAAAAACGACGTTTCAAGTGATGAAACAAAACGACGTTTTTCAAACTTAATTTTCCAAAACGACGTTGCATACACACCATCGTTTTTCCAAAATGCTCTAGCAAAGCGTGGTGACGTACACCACGTTCGACGGCACTCTGTTCCATTGAAGCTCCATCTCATAACTTGCCTCTGAGCATGCGCGGCTTTAAAAACGTTGTTTTCAACATCGTTTTGCCCACAACACCATCACTTTTTATGACACAAAAAACAACGTTTTAAAAAACGACACAAAAAATTCAAGCATGTTCGAATTTTTTTTGGTCGTTTTTTTTAAGACATAAAACGGCGTTTTGCCCACACACAGTGATTTTAAATGACGTTTTTGAAAACGTCGTTTTTTTTCATCACAAAAAGTGATCGTGTGTACGCGGCATTATATTCAAAATAACTCAGCCAGCAACTGGTAGCACACTCACAATATAAATGTGACAAATAATAAATAAATAAACAGTTTCATTAATTAATGCAATTCATATGTGAATCGAAAACATAAAATCAGTGATATCAACGTTCGCAGTTTGATTGCAGACATTTGCAAAACAAGAAGTGGCGCAGCGCTCACAAAGGGTACAATGGGAACTCCAAATATTTTGCACACATTCACATGGAGCATCTGTGTTTGTTAATATCCCTAGGTTTCTTTTAGATATATGGTAACAACACTGTAACAACATATTTGTCGTGAAACATTTTTAGAGTTGTGCTAATTTTAAAAATATTCCTGTTATTACAACCATTTATGACTGCCTAGTGCCTACATACTTTCTAAAGTGCATATAGAATTCACTCACATCCTATTTCAATATATTCCTGCCTCATGTTCTGTATAAGTAAACTGCATGCTTATTATCAGCTGCGGCATGTTTCATTCATTTCATATTTAGGTTCAAAGTAGTTAAAAAATGAAACAAATTTGACAGTTCATTTAGATGGCATTTTAATCTGTCTTCTGATCTGAATCATTGTGATATCAGCAAATAAACCCCTATAATTTTGTATCAAAATATTTTCAGCCTAAGAAATAGTTCTCCTGATTATAAGCACTTGTTATAAAACAAAGGGTACAGTAGAATAAATGTGGTTATTGTGCACTGTGTGACGGCGTACTTATCTCCAACTGAGTTAGGTTCTTTGTAGAGAGAAATGCTATATTGATTATTTAATATTTGTCTGAGCTACCACAGCTAGAACAGTGCTTTGACTTTTCTATCTGACTTTGAGTCGTGCTTGGAGTGAAAACTACTTTGCACATCTACACAGAAATACCATTTTACTTTATAAGATGTTCACTGTGTAAAGTTATATAAAGATTTGGGGCATACATTTCCCTAAACCCACCATTCCCATAATAACGTACAAAATTACATTGAAGTACTTCCTAGTGTAGTATCTTGTTATGTATGATATTGACAGGCGAGGCTGTCTAAAGCATGACTTTAAAGGGGTTGTAAAGGTAAAAAATCTTTTTCCTAATTAGCTTCCTTTACCTTAGTGCAGTCCTCCTTTACTTACATCATCCTTTGATTTTGCTTTTAAATGTCTGTATTTCTTCTGAAAAACCCTCACTTCCTGTTCTTCTGTCTGTAACTCCACACAGTAATGCAAGGCTTTCTCCCTGGTGTGGAGTGTCGTGTGCGCCGCCTCTCTTGAGGGGGCCAGCAGGATAGTCAGGACGCTCTCTACATTGCAGATAGAGAAAGGAGCTGTGTGTTAGTGGGCTTCTTGACTCTCCTGCTCGCCCCCTCCCACGAAGCTCCACACTAGGGAGAAAGTTTTGCATTACTGTGTGGAGTTACAGACAGAAGAACAGGAAGTGAGGAATTCTCAGAAGAAATAATGACATTTAAAAGCAAAATCTAAGGATGAGATAAGTGAAGGAGGACTGCACCAAGGTAAAAGAAGCTATTTAGGGAAAATAAATTGTACCTTTACAACCCCTTTAAAGAGCATCTGTGACCAGGTCCTAGACATTCAGGTAGTATAAAATTACCCCATATGCTTGAACTAAGCTTTCATACAAGTCCTCACTGACCTCAGTTTACCCCACTCCCACTCCCTAGCTACTGCTAGCTAAGTATTAAGGAAGTATTAAACCCACAGCTTTTCATCTTAATACATTGAGCACACGAAAATAAAAGTTCCCCAGGAAACGTTTTGTTAAAATTCTTATTCCAGGTGTGTTCATGGTGATGTGCAGTGTTAGTTAGAATTTTGCTTTTAGGCCAAAAAGTTTAGTTTTGATGTCATATGACCAGAGCACCTTCTTCCGCAAGTTTGCTGTGTTCCCGACATGGCTTCTGGCAAACTGCAAATGGGACTTCTTACAGCTTTCTTTCAACAAAGGCTTTCATTTCAAAGGATTCTCCCACCTGAGCTGTGGATCTCGCAGTTCCCCCAGAGTTACCATGGGCCTCTTGGCTGCTTCTTTGATTAATGTTCTCCTTGCCTGGCCTGTCAGTTTAGGTGGACAGCCATGTCTTGGAAGGTTTGTAGTTGTGCCATACTCTTTCAATTTTCAGGAGATGGATTGAACAAGTTCAAAGCCTGGGATATTTTTTTTTAACCTAACCCTGCTTTAAACTTTTCCACAACTGTATCCCTGACCTGTCTGTGTGTTCATTGGCCTTCATGATGCAGTTTGTTTTCTAAAGTTCTCTAACACACCTTTGAAGGCTTCACAGAACAGTTGTATTTATACTGAGATTTAGGTACACACAGGTGGTCTCTGTTTACTAATTAGGGGGCTTCTGAAGGCAATTGGTTCCACTAGATTTTAGTTAGGGGTATCAGAGTAAAGGGGCTAAATACACTTTTAAATACTTATTTGTAAAAAAAAAATTGAATCTTTCTTTCCTTCCACTTTTATGTGCCACTTTGTGTTGGTCTATCACATAAAATCCCAATAAAATACATTTACATTTTTGGTTGTAACATGACAAAATGTGGAAAATTTCAAGCGGTATGAATACTTCTTCAAGGCACTGTATTTATGGAACTCCAGCCAATCCCTGGGGTAGTGTGCACAGAAGGTGGAGGGACAGCCCAAGAGTAATCAGGGGGATAATTCCTGGGTCCAGTTTGGTTGGAGAAGACCCCTGTGTGGGGGCTCTGCCCCCTGAGGCAGAAGTCTGGAAAGAAGCCAGTCAGAAGACTTTGGGGACCCAGCTGTGCTTTGTAATGTATTTCACAGACAACAATATTAGGGTTGAGCGAACCTGAACTGTAAAGTTCGGGTTCGTAATGGACTTTTGGATTTTTGGTACCCGAACCCGAACAATGAGTGCTGCAGGGCAGCCAATCAACATTTGTTTAAATCGTGTGACCTAGAAGCCATCACAGCCATGCCTACTAATGGCATGGCTGTGATTGGCCTGCGGGATGTAACCCAGCCTCTATATAAGCTAGAGGCACATAGCACAGCACGTCACTCTGCTTTAGATAGGGTAGGGAAAGGCTGACGCTGCTGCTGCTCTGAGGGAGAGAATTAGATCGGAGTCAGACTCAGTCCTCCTTCAGAAATCAAATTACTCAGCGATCTATATAGCACAGCAAGTCACTCTGCTTTAGATACTTTAGGGAAAGGTTGCTGCTGTTGTTTTTAGGGAGAGAATTAGATAGGAGTCAGTCAGTCCTGCTTCAGAAATCAAATTACTCAGCGATCTACATAGCACAGCAAGTCACTCTGCTTTAGATACTTTAGGGCAGGGGTGGCACACTCAAATTCATCGGGGGCCGCATTAGCAGTATGGTTGCCCTCAAAGGGCCGGTTGTATCTGTAAGACTGTGTCCACTATTTATTATCATAAATAATTGACACTGCATTTGTTTATTACTCAGTCTTGAGTCAGTCAGTGGTGGAGTAGGGCGCTCCAGACCTTCCGCTCGAGTCTGCTCTCACCCAGGGACCAGGTAGACAGACAGCTAGGCAGGCAGGCTCCTGCAAACCCCTTGCTGCATGAGACAACCGCAGCTCCTAGAACCAGCTCCTTCCTCCCCTTGGGCCCCCTCTTCTCCGCAGACAAACATCTCCAGGGAGACTAAACAGGTAGGACCCTGTTTCTCAGGGCTATCCACCTCCCCTGGAACCGTTGGCGGCCGTCCTTTTCAGGACAAGTCGTTACACAGGCCTAACACTGCGACTCTCCCCCTCTCCTTTACCCCGCATCGCCACCCACACTGCCACCCACAATTGAGGCAACCCCTCCGCCACCTCCCTGGCTCAGTTCTGCGTCTTTTCCGCGATTCTCTGGCATCCACGCCATATCATATTCGCGGCCGCCGCGTCTTAGGAAAGACCGCGGCTTCAGCGCGTTTGCTGGGCGCACCGCACCTACGCCCAGCAAACAACCCAGAATTGCCCAGAATACCCCCTCCCCTACCCCTGGAGGATCCCATCCTCCTCCGGTTAACAATCCAGCTCAGCACGGCCAGCCAATCCACCCTGCTGACAGCCCCCCAGCCTGGGTCCTGTGTCTCGGTTGGTGGCCATTTTGGTACACCCCAGCAACAGAGACACCTCTCACCCCCTCTTCCTCCTTCACAACCAACAGTACTTGATCCGGGGTTTTGTCTGATCGCCTCTCAGGGATCAGGAAGGATTTTTTTTCCCCTGCCGCAGCACATTGGCTCAGCACGGCCAGTTTTTTTTGCCTTCCTCTGGACCAAGCCAGGAGAGAGGATTCAGTGAATCTTCCCTCCATCGCCATTTAAATACCATCACCCCCCCCCCCGGTGACTGGCGACTATTACTAATCTGCGATACTCTGCAGAAACCATTTGGGGTCTGAGGCGATTCACCAAAAAGGCCTTAAAAATAGAGCAACTATTGAGAATCGATCGACTATCAAAAATTTCAGCCATTCACCCCAGCTTAAGCACATACCATGTGCTTTGATCAACACAAGTTCGGCAGTAAAACACAGATTAGAAATCCATGATTTCATTCTACAATACGATTAAGACTGCCTTTTTATTACAAAAAGCTGGCTTACAGCCGACTGTAACACCATTCTAGGAGAATTGGTGCCAGAAAACTACTGTATTATAACGGAAAACAGAATAGGGCAAAGAGGAGGAGGCCTGGCGGTGATCCACAAGGTTTTACCTTGCAATCACTAAACCAGTCCTTCAAAACCCTCTTCCATTGATGGAAACCCTTAGGCCTTGTACACACGAGGGAATAAATCCGCTGAAGATGGTCCGACGGACCATTTCAGCGGAAAAATCCCCTCGTGTGTAGGGGCAAACGGACGCTTTTTGCCGGATTCATCCGGCGGAAAAATTCCAAAGCATGCTTTGAAATATTTCCGCCGGATAGCTGGCTGGCAGATATGTCCGCTGGTTAGTACGGCAAACCAGCGGACATATCTTGCCGCACATGCGTCGTATCCTGTGAATGGATCCGACGCATGCGCGCGGAAGTGTTTACTTCCTGGTGCGGTGACGTGGCGGTCACGTGGCGGCGTCAACGTCACCGCCGCGTCACCGCGCTGTCTGCCGGCGGGGAATTTGATCCGATGGTGTGTACAGCCATCGGATCAAAACATCCCGGCGCAAATATACGCTGTAAACGGTCCGGGGACCGTTTACAGCGGATATTTCCCGTCGTGTGTACAAGGCCTAACTCTACAACTGCAAACAAATCCCCAGGAGGCCATCTGCATTCTTCTCTGCTATGGGCCATCCGGGCCAAAATCGCATCACTGACGAAGTTTATCTCCACTTATACCCTTAACAGCAAATACCTTTTGCTGCTCGGGGACTTTAATCTCTGGGCCAACTCCTCACAGGATCCCATTGCCGACGCCTGTATTGACCACCTGGAAGGATTAGGGCTACAGCAACTAGTATGTGGGCCTGCACATGCTTCAGGTCACACACTCGACCTAATTTTCAGACAAAATCTGAAAATAAGCATTTTGAAAAATGAACCATTGCCATGGACAGATCACCATGCAATTAAATTCATAATTTCCAAAATTCCCCCATTGATAAAAACACCCAAGCCGGTGACAATACACTGGACTAGATCTCAGAAGAAGCTCCATTCGGAACTCTTCAAATCTACCTTGGGAAATAAAATAAAAACAATCCAACGACTTTGAACAGCCTCAGATACACTGGATGCCATAAATGCAGCCCTATTACAGTCAGCCGACTTAGTAGCACCGAAACGAAAAGCCTGCATCCAGAAAAACAAGTCCGGCTGGTTCAACAACCAGCTGGCGCTACTGAAGCAAGAACGCAGAAGGGCAGAATCCGCCTGGAAAAGAAGCGCTAGAGGAGAACCTCATCATCTACAAGGCAAAAACAAGAAAATACCATAAAGAAATCTTCAAAGCCAAGAAACCTCATTTTTCTATGGCTATCAACAGCGTCTTAAACCGCCCCCGCGAACTCTTCAAGATGGTCACTCAGACCATGAATCCAGGCTGTCTTGAAGCCCCCAATTCAGATACCCAAGAATTTTGCAATGAATTATCAGATTTCTTCATCAATAAAATTGAGAGAATCCAGGAAAGCATTCAGCAAAACAATACCCCCCTCAACCCCCCCTCAATCAACCACATAACTCCCACAGAAACTTTCTACAATCAACAAAGTTCACTCTGGAACCCACCTCCATCGATGTCACTAAAAATATCATCGGTGCTTTGCGAAACAGCACAGCACCTAATGATATCATCCCCACTAAACTGCTGAAGGAATGTGCTGACATCCTGGCACCTCCTATCACGCAGCTTATAAACCAGTCATTTAAGGAAGGCATAGTGCCCTCCCTGCTGAAAGACGGCACAATCCGGCCCATCTTGAAAAAACCTACCCTGGACCCTAAGGACCCAACTCACCGCCGTCACATAACAGGCCTAAACGTTCTCTCCAAGGTAATGGAGAAAGTAGTGGTACAACAGCTGCAACAGCATCTAGATACCCATAATCTACTTGATCAACTTCAATCGGGTTTCCGTCCCGGACACGGGACAGAAACAGCATTACTCAAAATATGGGACGACGCTCTTGAGGCCGCAGACGAAGGAGAATCTTGTCTCCTGGTTCTGCTGGACCTAAGCTCAGCCTTTGACACGGTAGACCACAAACTGTTACTGACTCAGCTGGCTGAGGTAGCCAGAGTCGCAGAAGGTGATTTACCATGGTTTTCCTCCTTTTTGGAAAACCGATCACAGTGAAATTGGGACCTTTCACTTCTGAAAAACGCACGGTATCATGTGGAGTCCCTCAAGGATCCCCCCTGTCACCGGTGCTCTTCAACATCTATCTTCGCCCTCTCTTTGAAATCATCAGTAGCCAGGAACTACTCTATTACTCATATGCAGACGACACGCAACTGTATTTTCGCATCTGCAACAAAAAGGATCACCATCTCAGTCTAGAGACATGCCTCTCTTTGATAGAAAACTGGATGACAAAGAGTTATCTTAAACTCAACAGTTTCAAAACAGAACTTCTTCTGTTTCACGCCAGCCGTAATGCCGCGTACACACGGTCGTTTTTTGCGATGAAAAAAAACGACGTTTTTTAAAACGTCATTTAAATTGATTGTGTGTGGGCAAAACTTTGTTTTTTGTCTTAAAAAAAACGACCAAAAAAAATTCCAACATGCTTGAATTTTTTGTGTCGTTTTTCAAAACGTTGTTTTTTGTTTCACACAAAAAGTCACCGTGTGTAGCAAAAACATCGTTCAAAACGACGTTTTTCAACCCGCGCATGCCCAGAAGCTAGTTATGAAGCGAGCTTCAATGGAAAAGTGTGGTGAACGTAACCTCGCTTTTTGTGAAAAAACGATGGTGTGTATGCAAAATTGTCTTTGAAAAGTGACGTTTCAAAAACGTCGTTTTTTACTTCACAGAAAACGTCGTCGTTTTTTTTTCATCGCAAAAAAACGACCGTGTGTACGCGGCATAAGAGTCAACTGGCAACAACCTGGACATCTCTGTCCATTCTGGGCCAAATCATCACCCCTAGCTCCAAAGTTAAAAGTCTCGGGGTCATCTTCGACACCTACATGACAATGGATGCACAAAAAGGGTCAGTAGTCAGCGGATCTCACCATCTGTTGTGCCTACTACGCAGACTTATTCCTTTTATTCCTAAAGAAGACGTAGCAGTCGTGGTGGGAACAATTGTGAACTCCAGACAGGACTATGCAAATGCCCTTTACCTCGGACTCCCAAAGTACCAAATCTCTTGTCTGCAAGTCGTTCAGAATACGGCCGCCAGACTTGTGACTGGGAAAAAAACATGGGAATCAATCTCACCTTCGTTGAGAACCCTTCACTGTTTGCCAGTAAAGGACAGAATTGCTTTTAAAGCACTCTGTCTGACACATAAGTGCATCCATGGGAAGGCTCCGCAATATCTATGCGAAAAGATAGAAGCCCACAATTCCAATCGCGTTCTGCAATCCACCGACCAAAATCTGGTCAAGGTACCCAAAGCCAGATACAAGTCCAAAGGAGAAAGAAGGTTTGATTTCCAAGGTCCTAGACTATGGAGCGCTTTACCAACCAGCATTCGGTTGGAGGAAAACCACCTGACCTTCAGAAGACAGATTAAAACTCTACTTTTTAATGTCAAGAGACAGAAACAACGAGTGCCCAGAGGCGATTTAGTTTGCATGTGCCGCACTATATAAGTTTTTCATTCATTCATTCATTCACTGGTTTTATGGAGCGCAGGGTTCAGGAGTTTGCTGCGTACGAAATGCAGGATACAGGAGTATGTTATGGACCGTGTGCAATATCTGACCTCTGCACCCTCCACTCTCCTTCCATCCTCCCATCCACCCTGGGATGGGGTGGGGTAGGATTAGATGTGATGGGGTGGGGTAGGATGGGATGGGGCTGGGATAGGGGTGGATGGAATGGGATGGGGGTGGGGTAGGATGGGATGAGATGGGGTGGAGAGGAGTGGGGTGAGATGGAGTTGGGTAGAATGGGATGGGGACGAGATGGGGGTGGATGGGGGGGTAGGATAGGATGAGATGGGGTGGGATGGTATGGAGTGGGGAAGAATGGAATGGGGTAGGATGGGATGAGGTAGGATGGGATGGGGATGGGATGGAGGTGGATGGGGTGGGGCGGGATGGGGTGGGATAGGATGGGGTGGGGTGGGATAGGATGGGATGAGGTAGGGTGGGGTGGAGTGGGATGGGATGGGGTATGATGGGATGGAATGAGATGGAATTGGGTATGGTGGGGTGGGATAGGATGGGATGGGCTACCTGACATACATGGACCTACCTGACATACACTAACCTCACCTACCTGACATACACTGACCTCACCTACCTGACATACATGGACCTACCTGACATACACAATGACTTCACCTACCTGACATACATGTAACATGGACCTACCTGACATACACAATGACTTCACCTATCTGACATACACCCATCATTTGTCACGGCAGCCAGCCAGCCAGAAAGGAGGGGAGGAGAGGAGAGCCGCCCGCCCGACCAGGGATCTTTACAGTGCATGGTGTGGAGGAGGCTTCTAATTGCGCCTATGATGGACGTCACATGTCCCGCGGTCGCAGGAATTGGATCTCCGGGACGTCCATCATAGGAGCTGCCGGCTCCAGAAGGCGGGACCTAGGCAGCGACCGCCGCCGGGTGTACCAAGATGGCCGACCGCTCCAGAGCTAGGCCGAAGCCACGGCCTTTCCTAAGGTAGAGGCAGCGGTGCGCTCTGCGGATCGCGTTCTTGTCTGTGGCCCGTGCAATGGACGGCCCGTTGCACGGGCCACATGGCAAGGTCTGGCAGGCTGGATTTGGCCCGCGGGCCTGGTGTTTGCCACCCCTGCTTTAGGGAAAGGTTGCTGCTGTTGTTTTTAGGGAGAGAATTAGATAGGAGTCAGTCAGTCCTGCTTCAGAAATCAAATTACTCAGCAATCTACATAGCACAGCAACTCACTCTGCTTTAGATACTTTAGGGAAAGGTTCCTGGTGTTGGTTTTAGGGAGAAAAATAGATAGGAGTCAGTCCTGCTTCAAAAATCAAATTACACCAGCACTGCATATGTTACTGTGAGATACACCCTTTAGAAACTGTTCTTCTATTTTGCTATTCAAAAAAAATCAGTTTAGGGCAAAAAATATATTTTGCAGTATTTTCTCCATATCTGTACGTGTGAGATAAACACTTTAGATACTGTTCTTCTATTGTGCTATTCAAAAAACACCTGTTTAGGGCAAATACATTTGTTTGGTGCGTTTCCTGCATATCTGTACGTGTGAGATACACACTTTAGATCAGGGGTGCCCAACCAGTGGCCCGGGGGCCACATGTGGCCCGCGGCGCCCTCTGATGTGGCCCGCGACCTCCTGCTCTGGGATGGAATAGAATAGAATACTGTTAATAAAGGTCAGTTTATTACTAAAATCACAGGGTTTATGGGCATATATTTTTTGCAGTGGTTACTGGGCTGCTTTCAAACTGATCCACAGGTGCAGAGCAGTTTACTTGTGGGTTACCTGCTCTGAGCCATAGACTTCTGTTATTACCTGCGAGTTTAGTGAGCTTTCTGAAAGTGCACCAAACCTGCAGAATGTGGGCCAGATTCTCGTAGATGCGCGCCTAATTATGCAGGCGTTGCGCATCTCAGATGCACTACGCTGACGTAACGCGGAGTGGCAAGTACCGTATTCCCTAAGTAAATGCGCTCCAAGATGCGCCTGCGTCGCGTAAAATCATCGGCGTAATCCGGCGCAACAACAAAGTAGGAGGGAAGTGGGCGTGTTGCATTGTAATGAAGCGTGACCCCATGCAAATGCAGGCCGGGACGAACGGAGCATGCGCCGTGACGTGGATGACCCGCGCCGTGACGTGGTTGACCCGCGCCGTGACGTGGATGCCTTCTGCGCATGCGCAAAGCCTCCCTACGATTCATCGGCGCAGGGTATATAATGCGCCCACACATGCGCCCGTGCAGCTCAAACGTCTCCCATTTTCTTGATAGTGACGGCCAAAGTTTGTGCAGGACAAAATGACAAGTGCTGTTAAGGAGAGGAGGAAGAAAAATTTCTCCCCAGAGGAGAGGGCCATTGTTGTGAAGGCAATTGAGAAATATGACTCGCGGCTCCATAGTGCTGACAGTGCCCAGACCAGCAAGTCCCGGAGGGATCAGATCCTAATGAAGGTTGCGTGCCAAGTGAATGCCCTCTCTCATGAGGTCCGGACACCGCAGGACATTCAAAAGAAAATGAATGACCTGTGGCGTCTCGTGAAGGGCAAGCTGGCTGCCATAGCTCGGCATGCCAGGGGCACTGGAGGGGGCCCACCCTGCACTGTCCGCCTGACTGAGGAGGAGAAGGTGGTTGCCCGCTGCCTGCAGACGGAGCAGGTTGAGGGAGTTGGGGGCTATGAGTCCGAAAAGCCAGCCCTGAGGACAGGTAAGTGTGTTTTATATTCTATCTGTTGTGTAGCATGTATGGGGGTGGAAGGGAACATGTGCCAAGTGTGTGGGTCCACCAACATGGGCATCTTTTGTGTCATCCACAGATGTGCAGGAGGGAGCGGGGCCATCTGTTGCTGCCAGGGCCCGTCAGGATCCATCCCCCGAGCATCCAGTCCCTCTGGCTGCCCCCTTGGAACAGGACTTGGAGGGAAGTGGGCACACCTCAACGGAGGAGGTGGTTGAGGAGGATGTCATAGTCCAGGACCAGGACCTGTACGTTGTTTTGGAGGAGGATGATGGGTTGCCCGGACCAGCCCAGGCTATCCCCCCATCTTTATCGAACCCCTCAGTGTCCCCCCCCAACCTCTCCAGTCCCTCTGTTTCCCCCCCCTCATCTCCGGCCCCTCAACATCCTCCCCTTATGCCCGGTCCCCTGCCATTCCCCGGAAGGCGACGTGCAAGACCAGGGGTGTTCAGAAGGTCCTGCAGGAACAGCTGGCCAGACAGCAGGACCAGCAAAATCGGCACCTGTCAAAGGTCGTGGAGGAGATGAGGCGCCTGGCCGACAGCCTGGCCTCCTCGGGACACCTTACAGATGCCATCCAAGACCTTGCTGTCAACAGCGCAGCAACGCTGACCAGCCTGGGGGAGCTGAAGGCGACCACCTCCGACCTTGTAGGGGAGGTTCATGCCCTGCGCCTTGCAGTCGAGGAGCAGACTGAGGGACGTGGGGATGCTCCTCCTCCACCTGCTACCCCCCCCACCTGTGGCTGCCCCCAGGCAAGTGAGGGGCAGGAGCCGTGGCACCAGGCGGAGCCCCCGCCAGGCCCATACATTTTTTTATTTCTTATTATTTTGCTCTGGGTAAGAGCTTTTTTTTTTTTGTTATATTATGCTCTGGGTAAGAGCTTTTTTTTTTTTGTTATATTATGCTCTGGGTAAAAGCTTTTTTTTGTTATATTATGCTCTGGGTAAGAGCTTTTTTATTTGATTTGATACTGCACACGGTGCAGTGTGAATGGTGTGTGAATGTGAGGGGGTTGGCACTCCTGCCAGTAAGGGGTGTCACCCTAAGCCGTTGGGGAGAGGTTATTCCCACGGCTGTGTGAATGGTGTATGAATGGACAGCAACATCATTGGGGCCTTGACGTGGCGTTGCTGCTCCCAAGTCCTACATGCTGGACTTGGGCTAATCCAATGTGATGTGGATGTGGGGTGTGTGTGCTAGGGACCACAGTGGTGTACACGCGTGCATTGTCTGTGTGCCATGCTGTATGTGTGTGTTTAACGGTCAAAGATTCGTAACACGAGGACCCTCCTGACTGCTCTTCCATCAGCTGACGGGGTCTCCTCTGGCAGGGGGGGGCTGTGTGGTTGGGGGGTCAGGTCATCACGTAGGGCAATCTGCAGGCCCTTTCTCATGGCAAAGTTGTGCAGAATGCAACATGCACCGATGATCTGACCCACAAAGTTGGGGGAATACAATAGGGCCCCCCCAGACTTATCCAGGCATCGGAAACGGGACTTCAGGAGGCCAAATGTGCGCTCCACCACTGCACGGGTTTTGATGTGTGCTTCATTGTATCTTCTCTCTCCTCTGGTTTGGGGGTTCCGGAAAGGAGTCATGAGATGGGGTCCCAGTACATATGCAGAGTCACCTGTAAGGGAAAAGACAGGAGGTCTTTGGCATCGGCTATCACCTGTACGTTGATGGAGTGCCAGTGCTTCCGATTGCGGTATATGTGCTCTGTGGCACTGGGGGGCTGTAGTGCCACATGTGTGCAATCAATGGCCCCGATGGTGCGTGGGAATCCGTCAATTCTGTAGAAATCTGTCATTGCCTTCTGCCGCAGTTGCTCAGTGGTGGGTCTGATGATGTGGTGGGACATGCATCTGAGGATTGCAGGGATAACCTGGTGCAGACATCTGCTTATGCTGGTTTGTGACATCCCAGCCACCACTCCACTTGTACGCTGGAATGATCCACTGGCCAGGAAATGGAGTGTTGCCAGGACCTTCACCAGTGGCTGCAGTGCATGTGAGCGGTATGTCTGGCTGGTGATGTCATCCTGCAGGGCTGTGGTTAGTTCCAGGATGGCAGCAGGGCTGAATCTGAAGATGCGATACACCTCCTCATCCCCCATGCCAAAGAGGCTCATGCGCGCTCGGTAGATCCTCTCACGTGCCCCCCTCCTCCTCCTCCTCATTCTATGCTCCTCTTCCTCTGCATACATTAGTAGTGATAAGACCATGGCTGCCCCTGGCATGTTGGCATACGAATGTGTTGTCCAGTAAGTGTGATTGCTCAGCTCGTCCGTTATGGTGCTGCTGTAGTTGCTCTCCAGCTGACTTGCACACGGTCTTGAGCAAAGTTACCCGTGCTTTTATGAGGGGTATGTTTACTCAAGGCTTTCGTGTTACGCGCACCACGAGTAGCCAACGCCGAACGCGCGTAGTTTCGTGAATCCGCGCATTTCCCTCATTTGCATATTTGCATGCTAATTCAATGGGAACTAAATATTTACGATGCGTAACTATGCGCCTACGCCGCGCTAGCTTAAAGCATTTTCGCCGCTCAGACGAAAAAGATTTTCTCGCGTATGTGGTTCTGTGTTTACCGCTCATCGATACGCAGGCGCACATTTACAATTACGCCGCCCAAATCCATTTACGCAGGCGTAGTGCCTCTGAGAATCTTGCCCTATAAGTCTATTACAAAGTGTAGGAAAGCCAAAGGTACACTGCGTTGCACCCAAGGTGCGGATAAACCTCAGCTTATCAGTGTGAGAGCAGCCCTGTTCCTCTTTCACACAGTCAGTTCAACAGTCCGACCAATTGGACCCTCTATTAACCTCTAAGTAGTGGCAGACATAAACCGACTTGTGTTCTACCTCCAATATGATCCGTTAAAAAGTACTGTGGGAATATCCACTCTGACACGAACATGCCATCCATCCGATCTGCTCATTGTGGCCCGCAACCGATTACTAAGTGGCCCTCGCTCTTCAAAAGGTTGGGCACCCCTGCTTTAGATACTGTTTTTCTATTGTGCTATTTAATTTTTTTTTATTTAGGGCAAATAATTTTTTTTGGTTCATTTCCTGCATATCTTTACGTGTGAGATACACCCTTTAGATACTGTTCTTCTACTGTGCTATTCAAAAAACACCCATTTAGGGCAAGATCCTACATTTGAAAAATATGAGGAGAACTTCCAATAAGGGATGTGGCCCCGGTTGTGGTGCTGCTGGTGGAGCTCCTGTTGCTTCCACCTGCACCGCCACCTCAACCTCCTACTCCATATGGACCTCGTCCTCCTAGGTCAAGATTTCTATTTTTTTTATTTTTATGTATTTTATGTTATTTTAAGTTATTTCCCTATCCACATTTGTTTGCACAGTACTTGCCATGCTCTTACCATAATTTTGCTGCCATTTGCAGCCCTATAGCCCTTTCCATTTCTTTTTAGAGAGATTTCAGTACTCAAAAGTTCTGGTCCCCATTGACTTCAATAGGGTTCGCGTTCGGGGTCAAGTTCGGGTCAAGTTCGGCTCCCGAGCCCGGAGTTTTTTTCGAAATTCGGCAGAACTTGTCGAACCCGAACATCCAGGTGTCCACTCAACTCTAAACAATATGGGCCAGATTCAGGTAGATGCGCGCATATTTTCGCCAGCGTATCGCATCGCATATACGCTGCGCTGACGCGAACTAGCAAATGAAGTACAGTATTCACCAAGCGCCTGTCCGTTACTTTGCGCCGGAGTAACGGAAATGCGCTGGCGTAACCCGACGCAAGTGGAAGTGGGTGTGATCATATGTAAATGATGGGCGGAGCCCAGCGCAGAGGCTTACGTTCAGCGCATCATCCACGGAGCATGCGCAGTGAGTGAGGCTTCACTGGGCCCCCTGTGCGCATGCTCACAACTTCCGTCGGCACCACTTCACGGTAAACGTCAGCGCAATGTGTTCCGTTGTGCGTTTAAAAGCGCTAGCGGAAGCGCCATTCCGGCGCAAAAGTATTTCCGTTTCCCCCCACCCCAGGGAAGTTACTTTTGCAAAGAGATGGCTGCTCCCGCTCCCCCCAAAGAGAGGAGGAACCTCAATTTCAATTCACAGGAGGTCTCTGTTATAATCTCTGCTATGGAGACTGTTAATGACTTCCTCCACGGCAAAAAAAGTCGGAAGACCAGCCGGGATAGGAAGCAAGCCATCCTGGAGACCATTGCTGGCAGGGTGAATGTTTTGGGGTACTCCACCCGGACTGCTGGCGATATACAAAAAAAAAAAATGACCTGCGGCGCAAGGTCCGTGGCAAGGTGGCCACCATCAGGCGGCATGAGAGGGGCACGGGTGGTGGACCCCCATGTACGGTGAGCCTGACCACGGAGGAGGAGGTGGTCGCCCGCTGCCTGGACAGGGAGCAGTTGGAGGGGGTCCCTGGATATGACTCTGTGGAGGAAGGCTCCAGGACAGGTAAGTGATTTTTACCCCCTTTTTGGTGTGTTGCATGTGGGGGGGAGGGTACATGTGCCAAGTGTGTGGGACCACCCAACATGTGTCTGCTTTGTGTCATCCACAGATGACGGAGCTGGGCCATCATCTGTTGGCGGCCAGTCCACCCCATCCCCCCAATGGCATCCTGTACCCAAGCCCCTGAGTGTTGAAGAGACCGAGGTGGAGGAGGAGAGTGCCCACACCTCACCTGCAGAGGTGGTTGAGGAGCAGCCTGTTGTGGCAGAGCAGGACATTATTTTATTTTTGGAGGAGTCCTCCTCTTCTGCAGGGCCCTCTGTAATACCCTCCCCCATCCTAGGAAGCCCCTCAAGGGCGACTCCATCCCCCCGGGGACAACCATCTCCTGGCCCCAGGAAGGCCACCCGTAAGACCAGGGGGGTGTCTGATCTGGTCCAGGACCAGGTAGCGAGGGATCACGCCAGGCAGACCCAGAAAATGGGGGACATAGTTGGGCACCTGGACAGAGTGGCTGACAACCTGTGCTCCGTGGCCCAGATATCCAATGCAGTGCAGGATGTCAGCTGCAACTGCGCTGCAGTGGTGACCAGTCTGGGGGAGGTGCAGGGTGATATAAGGCACCTCACTGCAGCCGTCCAGGCAAACACTGCTGCCATCCGGGACCAGGGGAGGCAGAGTCGGCGGGCCCAACAATACCAGGTCATCCGGCAGCTCAGGATGCAGGCCCAGCAGCTCAGGATGCAGGCCCAGACAAACTGTTACCTCGGCCGGATAGCCATGGCCTTGGAGGCCATGCAGGCCACACCTGCCAGGAGTGGCCCACCCGGGGATCAGCCACCTCCAGATGCCCCCCCACCCCCACCCACTCCATCCAGGCAGCTGAGGACCTAGAAAGGGGCCACCAGAAGGAGCCCCCGGCATCCCAGATGATTTTTTTTTTTTTTTTCTTAATGCTCAGGATATGAGATTTTTATTTTATTCTTAATGCTCAGGATATGAGATTTTTTTTTTTTCTTAATGCTCAGGATATGAGATTTTTTTTTTATTCTTAACCACTTGCCTACTGTGCACCTACACCCCCTTCCTGCCCAGACAAAATATAAGCTTCCGGCACTGCGTCGCTTTAATTGACAATTGCGCGGTCGTGCGACGTGGCTCCCAAACAAAATTGGCGTCCTTTTTTTCCCACAAATAGAGCTTTCTTTTGGTGGTATTTGATCACCTCTGCAGTTTTTATTTTTTGCGCTATAAACAAAAATAGAGCGTCAATTTTTAAAAAAATGCAATATTTTTTCCTTTTTGCTATAATAAATAACCCAAAAAATATATAAAAAAAATATTTTTTCCCTCAGTTTAGGCCGATACGTATTCTTCTACATATTTTTGGTAAAAAAAAAATGCAATAAGCGTTTATCGATTGGTTTGCGCAAAATTTATAGCGTTTACAAAATAGGGGATAGTTTATGGCATTTTTTTTTTTTTTTTTTTTTACTATTTATGGCGGCGATCTGCGATTTTTTTATTGGGACTGCGACGTTATGGCGGACATTTCGGACACTTTTCTGACATTTTTGGGACCATTTACATTTATACAGTGAAAAATGCTATAAATATGCATTGATTACTGTATAAATGTGACTGGCAGTGAAGGGGTTAACCACTAGGGGGCGGGGAAGGGGTTAAATGTGTGTCCTATGAGTGTTCTAACTGTGGGGGGAGGGGGGGGTGACTGGGGGAGGTGACCGATTGTGTCCCTATGTACAAGGGACACAACCGCTCTCCTCTCTCCCTGACAGGGACGTGCAGCTCTGTGTTTACATACAGAGCTGCACGTCCCCGCTCAGTTACTGAGCAATCGCGTGTGCCCGGCGGCGATCGTTGCCGCCGGGCACTCGCACGTGATCCCCGCAGAGCGGCGGGTGTGCGCGCGCGCCGCCGGCGACGCGCGCGCGCCCGCCCGCGGCTTTAAAGGGACATCACGTCATATGACGTGATGTCAGAACAATGGAGTCGTCTGTCCGCCGTCATTTGACGGTGGGCAGATGACAAGTGGTTAATGCTCAGGATATGAGATTTTTATTTTATTCTTAATGCTCAGGATATGAGATTTTTTTTTTTTTTTCTTAATGCTCAGGATATGAGATTTTTTATTTTTTTTGATACTGCACACGTTGCAGTGTGAATGGTGTGTGAATGTGAGGGGGTGGCACTCCTGCCAGTAAGGGGTGTCACCCTCGGCCGTGGTGGAGAAGTTATCCTCACGGCTGTGTGAATGACGTGTGAAAGGTGTATGAATGGACAGCGACATCATTGGGGCCTTGACGCTGGCGTTGCTGCTCCCAAGTCCTACATGTTGGACTTGGGCTAATCCAATGTGATGTGGATGTGGTGTGTGTGATCTAGGGACATCAGTGGTGTGCATGCGTGCATTGTCCGTGTGATCATTGTATTTGTTTAGTGTCCAAAGATGCCTACGGCGAGGACCCTCCTGACTGCTCTTCCATCAGCTGACTGGGTCTCCTCTGGCAGGGGAGGCTGTCTGGCTGTCAATCTGCAGGCCTTTTCTCATGGCAAAGTTGTGCAGAATGCAACATGCACCGATGATCTGACACACGAAGGTAGGGGAGTACAATAAGGCACCCCCAGACTTATCCAGGCAGCGGAAACGGGACTTCAAGAGCCCAAATGTTTGCTCCACCACTGCACGGGTTTTGATGTGTGCTTCATTGTATTTTCTCTCTCCTCTGGTTTGGGGGTTCCGGAAAGGAGTCATGAGATGGGGTCCCAATGCATATGCAGAGTCACCTGTAAGGGAAAAGACAGGAGGATGTTAGTCATGCATGTGGCCCTTGTGATGTGTGCATCATGGGAGGGGATAGTCATGCCTGCCACCCATGTCACTCACCAACCAGCCAGCTGTCCCCATACATGTTCTGTTCGAATTCCATTGGGATGGGGCTCTAAATTGTATATGAAGCTGTCATGGCTGGATCCGGGGTGTTTGGCACGGACGTGCCATATGAGGCGTTGGGCATCAGCTATCACCTGTACGTTGATAGAATGCCAATGCTTCCGATTGCGGTATATGTGCTCTGTGGCACTGGGGGGCTGTAGGGCCACATGCATGCAATCAATGGCCCCCACAGTGCGTGGGAATCTGGCAATGCTGTAGAAATCTGTCATTGCCTTCAGCCGCAGGTCCTTAGTGGTTGGTCTGATGAACTGGTTGGACATGCGTCTGAGGATTGCAGGGACAACCTGGTGCACACATCTGCTCATGGAGGACTGTGACATCCCAGCCACCACTCCACTTGTACGCTGGAATGATCCACTGGCAAGGAAATGAAGTGTTGCCAGTACCTTCACCAGTGGCTGCACTGCTTGTGAGCGGTGTGTCTTGCTGGTGATGTCACCCTGCAGGGTTGTGGTTAGTTCAAGTATTGCATCAGGGCTGAATCTGAAGAGGCGATACACCTCCTCATCCCCCATGCCAAAGAGGCTCATGCGCGTGCAGTATATCCTCTCACGTGCCCGCCTCCTCCGTACCGGGGGACCCAGTACTAGTGCTAGGACCGAGACTGCCCCTGGCATGTTGGCACACAGAGGTGTTGTCCTTGCACGTGTGGTTGTTCAGCTTGCTAGTTTCGTCGGTAACGCTGCTGCTGTAGCTGCTCTCCTGCTGACCTGTGGCCGTCTGGAGTAAAGATAAAGCAGCTATTTGTAGAAATAACTTTGCGCCGGACGGACGAGATACGCGCGGCGCATGTAGCCAGCGTATGGTGCTAATCCGTTCGCGAATCGGGAAATCTCCCTCATTTGCATGGCACATCAATAGGCGCGACGGATGCGACGAGCGAAAATATGCGCTAACGATACTCTGGCGAGGGAAAGTTAAGCCGATCGGAAAAGGCCCGTTTTCTGGCGCATCTAGGTTGGTGGGTACGGCCACATAGATACAACGGCGCATCTTTACAGTTACGCGGCGCATATCGATTTACTCCAGCGCAAGTCTTGCTGAATCTGGCCCTTGGTGTTTTATTTGGACATTAGTTATTTTGTTCTAGTTTCACCTGTTTTCTGTGTTTTATCCATTTATGTTTTCACTTTTACAGTGTATTTTCATCACTCCTTTATGACATTATTTACTTTGTTATTTAATTTACATTGTAATCTTTAAGCGCTGCTCTTTACCTATTCATCACTGATGCAATAAAGGGCTGATTTGGATTCTGACACACCAGCTTAAACAGGAGCCTAGGTGATGATTAAAAGAAGAGACCACATAGGGCCAGATTCAGGTAGAGTTAGGCTGGAGTATCAGTGATACTCCAGCCTAACTCTCACTTTAAGCCGGCGTTTCTGTTTTCTGTAACCAGAAAACAAGAAACGCCGGGTTGGAGTTCCGATGCGATCGGCGTAATTGAATTTCGCCATCGCATCGTTACTTCAACTTAAAAATGGCGCCGGGGGCGTTCCCGCTGATTTACGCTGAAAAAATATGTTAATCAGCGGGAATCGGCAATTCACGATCGTATTCGGGCGCGACGCAGTGACTTTCCGACGTTTCCGTAAGCGATACGCGGCGTAAAGATAAAGCAGCCCCCTAGTGGAGTATCCTATGTTAAGTATAGCCATCGTCATCGCGTCGGAAAAAAAAAATCGCGTTGCTTGCGTAAAACGTCCATGAATGGGGATTTGACATCATTGACGTTCACTGACAGAATTTGGAGCATGCGCACTGGGATGCATTGACACTCGACGCATGCGCAGTACGTTCGCCGCGGGATCGCACTTATTTTAAATAATACACGCCCCGTACCCGCCCAATTTGAATTCCGCCGGCTCATTTACAATACGCTGCCGCAACTTTAGGAGCAAGTGCTTCATGAATAACAGCACTTGCTCCTAAAATTTCGCCAGAGTAACGTAAATGAGAAACATTACTCCAGAGCAAAGATGCTCCCATCTACCTGAATCTGGCCCATAGTCAGTATGGGCCAGATTCAGCAAGACTTGCGCTGGAGTAATTCGATATGCGCCGCGTAACTGTGAAGATGCGCCGTCGTTTCTATGTGGCCGTACCCACCAAACTAGATGCGACAGAAAACGGGCCATTTCCGATCGGCTTAACTTTCCGACGCCAGAGTCTCGTCAGCGCATAATTTCGCTTGGCGCATCAGTCGCGCCTATTGATTTCCCCTGCAAATATGCAAATGAGGGAGATTTCCCGATTCGCGAACGGATTAGCACCATACGCTGGCTACATGTGCCGTGTGTATCTCGTCCGTCCGGCGCAAAGTTATTTCTACAAATAGCTGCTTTATCTTTACTCCAGACGGCCACAGGTCAGCAGGAGAGCAGCTACAGCAGCGTTACCGACGATAAGAGCTAGCTGAGCACCCCCACTTGCAGGACAACACCTCTGTCCATGCTTGTCTGTCAACTTTTACAGCCATGGAGGAAGACATCATAGGTCTCCATAGCCGAGATGACGGCTGACAGCTCCTGGCCTTTAGAGTTCAGCTTTCTCCTGTGTGTTTGCGGGGAACTGGAGCAGCCATCTCAGAACAAAAGTAACTTCACTGCGGGGAGGGGGAACAGGATATACTTTAGTGCCGGAATGGCGCATCTACGGGCGCATTTAAACGCCCAACGGAGCGCATTGCGCTGAAGTTTCCCATGAAGTGGTGCCGACGGAAGTTGTGAGCATGCGCACAAGGGGGCCGAGTGAAGCCTCACTTACTGCGCATGCTCCGTGGATGATGCGCTAAACGTAAGCCTCTGCGCTGGGCTCCGCCCATCATTTACATATGATCACACCCACTTCCACTTGCGTCGGGTTACGCCAGCGCATTATCGTTACTCTGGCGCAAGTTTACGCGCAACTGCTATGTGAATAACAGTACTTGCGCCGAAAGTGTCGGCGGAGTAACGTAAATGAGAAACGTTACTCCAAAGTAAAGAAGCGCCCATCTACCTGAATCTGGCCCTATGTGGTTAAATTAGCTGTTAAAAGTACTTTTAAAAAATTAGGATTTAAGTTCACTTTAGCTTCAGAGATTAGAAGCCTGCTGAGACATTGTTGGGAAAGGAACAAGTTATAATGAGCTTTTTCTAGATATTTGTCACATTGTTGTTTTCAAGTACATGGAAAAAGCCTTGCATACCATCTGACAATAGCATGGCTTGAAATGTTTTCGAGGCTAAAACTCATGTACTTTATTTATTACTAGAAGATGATATTGGTGGGCAAAAGAACAGAAAGCATACTGCATCTACTTAGAGAGGTATGTTCCCGTGTGGGGGTTTTTTGTCTCCTTTTGGTCAGCACTCAGTGTTCCAAAGGCAAGGTGATTTTTTTTTTTGTTTCAACTATTCTTTATTGAATTTAATTAACATACCAGGGAAACACAGTTACAACACATGGAATTTTATTCAAGTTTGGATTTGTCATGTTCCTGGGTGTATTTGAACTGGGATCTTCCTGGCCCCACAGCTGCAGTCTTACCTGTTGTGCCATGGAGGAGCTCTGGAGTAATGGAAATGTCCTCTCAATTTGAAGCATTGGACAATCTACAATCAAAGCAGCCCATAAATAGCAGCACTTCCTATTTCTCAGTGCCATTTTATGTAGACTAGTGCCCTGGGTGTTGTGATACGTTTTGTGACTCTAATTTCTGTGTATGAACACCTGCCTGAATTCCTGACTACTCTCTAGCCTGCTGATTTTGTACTTCAACGCCAGCTTGTGAATGATTTTGATCGTGTACTGCTTTGCCTCATCCGTTGCTGTCCTGACCTGCCTGACTACATTTTCGCCTGAATCCTTAGCACACAAGCTCCACTTTAAGCACTACCTACCACAGGTACCTTACAGGATTGGTGACATCTCTTGACATGGCCAAAGAGATAATACACATAGAGAATGTTCTCTAGCCACTTCAGCACCGGACCATTTTGCTGGTCAATGACCGGCCCACTTTTTGCGATTCGGCACTGCGTCACTTCAACTGACAATTGTGCGGTTGTGCGACGTGGCTCCCAAACAAAATTGGCTTCCTTTTTTCCCACAAATAGAGCTGTCTTTTGGTGGTATTTGATCACCACTGCAGTTTTTATTGTTTGCGCTATAAACAAAAGTAGAGCGACAATTTAAAAAAAAAAAGTATTTTTTACTTTTTGCTGTAATAAATATCCCCCAAAAATATATAAAAAAAATTTTTTTTCCTCAATTTAGGCCTATGCGTATTCTTCTACATATTTTTTGTAAAAAAAAATCACAATAAGCCTTTATTGATTGGTTTGTGGAAAAAATATAGCGTCTATAAAATAGGGGATAGTTTTATGGCATTTTTATTAATATTTTTTGTTTTAATAGTAATGGCGTCAATCAGCGATTTTTATCTGTACTGCGACCTTATGGCGGACACTTCGGACACTTTTGACACATTTTTGGGACCATTGGCATTTTTATAGCAGTTAGTGCTATAAAAATGCATTGGTTACTGTAAAAATGCCACTGGCAGGAAAGAGGTTAACACTAGGGGGCGAGGAAGGGGTTAATTATGTTCCCTAGGTGTGTTCTAACTGAAGGGGGTGGGACGGACTAGGGGAAATGACAGATCGCTGTTCATACATTGTATGAGCATGCGATCAGTAATTTCTCCCCCTGACAGGACCGGGAGCTGTGTGTTTACACACACAGCTCCTGGTTCTCACTCTGTAACGAGCGATCGCGGATGCCCGGCGGTGATCACGACTGCTGGGCACACGCATCGGTACCAGGGGCAAGCAGGGGGCGCGCCCCTATTAGCTGCAATGTGAAATGACGTATAGCTACATGATCTCGCGCAGCCGAGCCGACCTGCCACCATATAACTGCGGCAGCTAGTCGGCTAGTGGCTAGAAACAGTGGGTCTTCAAGCTATTTTTTAGAGCCTGCCCATAGAGCATATGGGACTTGGTGCAGCCCCCAGTGAAACCTTAGGTTTCCAGAGAACTGGATACCAGAGAGCAGTGTTAACATAGAAAGGTATTAAAGCATCTGTGATGTAGCTTGATTTGAAAGGTTTACTATATGGACCATTTACAACATATGTACTCATACAAAGTTATCATATTTCCCTTGTTTCCCTTTTATCAAGGATGAATAAACTCAGTTCAGTCAATATTTTCTTATAGCTGAAGTCCTCTGTGGCCCTTTTTAATTCAGTTTAACCTTCTATGCACTCTTTCCAGGAACACACAGGGATCTGATTATATAATACAATCTTCTCCTTATAAAATTAAATAATCCCTCAATTTATAGTGGAAATGACTAACAATGTCCTGACAGAATTTTACTGTTGTATTGGACTTCTGTCTATCTTAAAGTGGTTCTATAGTCTAAAGATTGTTGTACTTTAAAGCATTCTGTGCCTTAGAGTAAAACACTGTGCCCCCCAAAACGTACCTGACTCCTGTATTGATCTCGCTCTGTGCCCAGCTGCAGGTCTTCTCTCCCTCTCTTCTTGGTCTCACAGGCTTTGCTGAGAGGAGCCAGAGCCATTGGCTACTGTTGCTATCAGTCAAATCTAGCAAGCAGATTGGTGAAGGGGGTGCGGGTCTATGGGCACATACAGCCCAGCAAAGAAGCGAGCCTGCACATCTGCCCCCATATCAAGTGGCTTTGTGGGCAGACACAGATAAGGAGGTGCAGACACGTTTTGTATGTGTGCATATATTGGTGTGTGTGTGTGTATATACATGTGAGTCTGTGTACGTATGCTGTGTTGTAATATACAGTATGTCAATGTCTTGTAAGGTAGCATTTACAGTTGTTACTATTTGTCACTAAAATTGTGGAATTCCATGGATCTTTATGACAATAGCATGGTATTGCTGATAAGGTTAAATCTGAAATTTAAATGTTTTAATTTGTTTGAAAAAAATAATATTGTAGAGAAAATGAATACATTTCTGACATAAGAAGTATTTGGAAAAATATGTGGAGAAACAATATAATTTGTTTGTCCTTAGGGTTCAAATATATTAAAGCGGAGGTTCACCCTAAATATAAGATCTCCCATGCGATCCAGCATACTGGCGTCAGCGCCAGTATGCTGGGTTTTTTTTTTTTTAATCGCACACTTACTGTATTATTGTGGAATTCCTTTTTTGTCCCCCGCGGTGGACGGCTGTAGTATAGCGCGTCACATCTTCCTAAAATACCCGATATGGACTCGGGTAATCTCGGCGAAAATGCGGCGCCTGCGCACAGACCTAGGAGCTGACTGCGCAGGCGCCGTATTTCTCCGAGTCCTATTTCGGAGGGCGTGACGCGCCATAGCCGTAGGACTCGGAGAAATACGGCGCCTGCGCAGTCAGCTCCTAGGTCTGTGCGCAGGCGCCGCATTTTCGCCGAGATTACCCGAGTCCATATCGGGTATTTTAGGAAGATGTGACGCGCTATACTGGCGCCGTCCACCACGGGGGACAGAAAAGGAATTCCACTATAATACAGTAAGTGTGCGATAAAAAAAAAAAAACCCAGCATACTGGCGCTGACGCCAGTATGCTGGATCGCATGGGAGATCTTATGTCTAGGGTGAAATACCGCTTTAAGAACATCAGTGGGGAATTCAAGACACAGTGGGAAACAAATTTGAAAATATATTCCCAAAACATGATGACAATATTAATTATGGAATATAAAAACCTAGATGAGGAAATACAGTCTATTTAAACACAGGAAGTAAACCTGATATCTCATGAAATGTTCCTAAAAAAAACCATATGCAATGTCCTGTCTTAGTTTTCCATATGTTTTTTCACAAAAGCAACATATGCATGACAATAGATAGACATGGGAAGGACACAAATGTAATAAAAGGTGATGGGCACTATACACAGATGTAAGAAAACAAATAAAAAGATATCCAATAGTAGATAAACAGTTAAGTATTCACATTCGAGGGGATAATAGATAAAAAATTCGGACACCATTGAATATTGAAACTGCATAAGGTAGTGGGGATCGCCAAAAGTATTACCATGTCTGATATTAATATGATAGTGGCAATAGCCACCCTCTTTTGTTTTGTAGGCACCAAAAATATAGATAGCACCACTCAATTTGTTACCAGAATGGAAAGAAATTACAAATAATTCTTGTCTACTTTTAATAATGCAGAAAATAAATTGTTGGCATTAGGATTGAGTTTTTGTTTGTATCAAAATTTTGATTAATTCAAGGTCTTCAAGGATTTTAACCTGTTTGCCGGAAACCTTACTCATAGGCCTTGTACACACGAGGGGATATTTCCGCTGAACATGGTCCGACGGACCATTTCAGCCGAAAAATCCCCTCGTCTGTAGGGGCAAACGGACGCTTTTTGCCGGATTCATCCGGAGGAAAAATTTCAAAGCATGCTTTGAAATAATTCCGCCGGATAGCTGGCCGTCAGATATGTCCGCTGGTTAGTACGGCAAACCAGCGGACATATCTTGCCGCACATGCGTCGTATCCTGTGAATGGATCCGACGCATGCGCGCGGAAGTGTTTACTTCCTGGTGCGGTGACGTGGCGGCGTCAACGTCACCGCCGCGTCACCACGCTGTCCGCCGGCGGGGAATTTGATCCGATGGTGTGTACAGCCATCGGATCAAAACACCCCGGCGTAAATATACGCTGTAAACGGTCCGGGGACCGTTCACAGCGGATATATTCAGCCGTGTGTACAAGGCCTTAGGCTGCGTACACACGATCAGACTGGTCCGATGAAACTGGCCTGAAGACCAGTTTCATCGGACCAAATTGATCGTGTGTACGGCCCATCTGGCGGTTGTCCATCGGACCAAAGTTTTAAAACTTGCTTTAAAATCTGTCCGATGGACACCTGTCCATCGGACCAAAACAATGGTTAGTAGACAAAAGCATCGGACCAAAAACCTGCGCATGCTCAGAATCAAGTCGACACATGCTTGGAAGCATTGAACGTTTTTTCAGCACGTCGTTGTGTTCTACGTCACTGCATTCTGGCCCGATGGGATTTTGGACTGATGGTGTGTACGCACATCAGACATCAGACCACTTCAGCGGTGGTCCGATGAAAACGGTCCGTCAGACCAGTCTCATTGGTTTGGTCTGATCGTGTGTACGCGGCCCCAAAGTTATGTACCAGAGAGAGAGAGAGAGCAAAATAATTCCTAATTAATAGGACAACACAGGATTGGAATCAGCTTCCAAGACATGAGTACAAAGTGTTAAAAGATTTTGTTGAATTACTGGAAGAAAATTGTCACAAGGATATTGGCGAGATTGTCAAGCATGCTGAGATGACAGTAGTAATGAGATTCTACTTTGTAAAGACTGATAAAAAGTCAAAGGGCCAGATTCAGGTAGAATTGCCTATCTTTAGGCGGGCGTAGCGTATCTCAGATACACTACGCCGATGTAACTCAGAGAGGCAACTACAGTATTCATAAAGCACTTGCACCTAACTTTGCGCCGGCGTAACTTAATTCCTTCGGTGTAAGCCGGTGCAAGTGGAAGTGGGTGTGTCGTTATGCAAATGAATGGTCTAGTGATTTACGCCCGGCGTATCTTGGACGGAGCATGCTCAGTACGTTCGTTCCCTTGTGAGCATGCTCACAACTATTCCGGCCCAACTTACAGAGATACGCCGGCCCAACTTACACCCAGCCGATGCAAAAGTACATCCAGTTTTATTCCCCCCTCCCCCCCCCCCCAGGGAAGGTACTTTTGCTGTGAGATGGCTGCTCCCGTTCCCCACAGGCAGAGGAGGAAAAAAAACTTTAACACCCAGGAGATGTCAGCCCTCATAACAGCAATGGAGACTTATGACCAGGGCCGCCATCAGGGGGGTACAGGCAGTACACCTATAAGGGGCCCGGGGGTCCCCAGGGGCCCAGATGGGAACCCCCCTTTTTTTTTTTTTTTTTTATTAAAAAAAAATATATTTTTTTTTATTTATATTTTTTTGATGGACAAGAAGGCCTGGCTTGCAGTCTCTGCTCTAATTCATTTCTAAGGTGTTCTATCGAATTGAGGTCAGGACTCTGTGCAGGCCAGTCAAGTTCCTCCACCCCAAACTTGCTCATCCGTGTCTTTATGGAACTTGCTTTGTGCACTGGTGAGCAGTCATGTTGGAAAAGGAAGGGGCCATCCCCAAACTGTTTCTACAAAGTTGGGAGCATGAAATTGTCCAAAATGTCTTGTTATGCTGACGCCTTAAGAGTTCCCTTCAATGGAACTAAGGGGCCAAACCCAACCCCAGAAAAACAACCCCAGACCATAACCCCCCTTTTATCAAATGATTTGGATCAGTCCACAAAGCAAGGACCATAAAGACATAGATGAGTGAGTTTGGGGTGGAGGAACTGGACTGGCCTGCACAGAGTCCTGACCTCAACCCGATAGAACACCTTTGGAATGAATTAGAGCGGAGACTGTGAGCCTTCTTGTCCAACATCAGTTCCAGACCTCACAAATACACTTCTGGAAGAATGGTCAAACATTCCTAAACCTTGTGGACGGCCTTCCCAGAAGAGTTGAAGCTTTTATAGCTGCAAAGGGTGAGCCAACCCAATATTGAACCCTACAGGCTAAAGGATCGCACACACGATTGAATATTCCGATGGACGTGTTTTGTCGTATAATCAAACCGTCTGTACGCTCCATCGGACAAAAGAGCAGAAAAACCATGTAGTTTCGTGAATGTTGGCTGAAAAAGGTCTGCTGTCTGTATGCAGAACAAAATATATATATATATATATATATATATATATATATATATATATATATATATATATATAATTATTATTATCATTATTATTATTATTAGGGCCCAGAGGTCCCGGATGGAAAGCCCCCTTTATTTGGTAATTTATTTTTATATAAAAAAGGGGGGGTTCTCATCTGGGGCCCTGGTGGCCTCCGGACCCCTAAAAAAATAAAAATATAAACATTTTTTTTTAAGGGGGTTCCCATCCGGGCCCCTGGGGACCCCCAGGCCCCTTACAGGTGTACTGCCTGTACCCCCCTGATGGAGGCCCTGGTGGCTAGGAACCCATTAGTAGTGCTAGGACCACGGCTGCCATGTGTTGTCCTGTAACGGTGCTGCTGAAGCTGCTCTTCAGCTGACTTAAGCAAGTCTGGAGCAAAGTTACCCCTGCTTTTATGAGGGGCAACTTTAGGCCGGCCAAACAGCTTAGGGCCAGATTCTCAGAGGCGCTACGCCTGCGTAAATGTATATGCGCGGCGTAATAGTAAATGTTCGCCTGCGTATCGATGCGCGGTAAACACAGAGGGCCAGATTCTCAGCGGCGCTACGCCTGCGTAAATGTATATGCGCGGCGTAATAGTAAATGTGCGCCTGCGTATCGATGCGCGGTAAACACAGAACCACATACGCGCGAAATTTGTTTCCGTCTGGCCGGCGAAAATGCATTAAGCTAGCGCGGCGTAGGCGCATAGTTACGCATGAAAAATATTCAGTTCCCATTGAATTAGCATGCAAATATGCAAATGAGGGAGATGCGCGTATTCCCGAAACTACGCGCGTCCGGCGTTGGCTACTCGTGGTGCGCGTAACTCGAAAGCCTTGAGTAAACATACCCCTCATAAAAGCACGGGTAACTTTGCTCAAGGCCGTGTGCAAGTCAGCTGGAGAGCAACTACAGCAGCACCGTAACGGACTAGCTGAGCAATCACACTTACTGGACAAGACATTCGTATGCCAATGATGCCAGGGCCAGCCATGGTCTTATCACTACTAAGGTATGCAGAGGAAGAGGTGCATAGAAGGAGGAGTAGGAGGAGGGGGGCACGTGAGAGGATCTACCGAGCGCGCATGAGGCTCTTTGGCATGGGTGATGAGGAGGTGTATCGCATCTTCAGATTCAGCCCTGCTGCCATCCTGGAAATAACCACAGCCCTGCAGGATGACATCACCAGCCAGACATACCGCTCACGTGCACTGCAGCCACTGGTGAAGGTACTGGCAACACTGCATTTCCTGGCCAGTGGATCATTCCAGCGTACAAGTGGAGTGGTGGCTGGGATGTCACAAACCAGCATAAGCAGATGTCTGCACCAGGTTGTCCCCGCAATCCTCAGACGCATGTCCAACCAGTTCATCAGACCCACCACTGAGCACCTGCGGCAGAAGGCAATGACAGATTTCTACAGAATTGACGGATTCCCACGCACCATCGGGGCCATTGATTGCACACATGTGGCACTCCAGCCCCCCAGTGCCACAGAGCACATATACCGCAATCGGAAGCATTGGCATTCCATCAACGTACAGGTGATAGCCGATGCCAAATACCTCATATGGCACGTCCGTGCCAAAGACCCCGGGTCCAGCCATGACAGCTACATCTACCGTCAAAGCAACATCCCAGAAGATTTTGAGCAGGACATGTATGGGGACAGCTGGCTGGTTGGTGAGTGACATGGGTGGCAGCCATGACTATCCCCTCCCATGATGCACAACAGAAGTGGCACATGCATGACTACCATCCTCCTGTCTTTTCCCTTACAGGTGACTCTGCATATACACTGGGACCCCATCTCATGACTCCTTTCCGGAACCCCCAAACCAGAGGAGAGAGAAGATACAATGAAGCACACATCAAAACCCGTGCAGTGGTGGAGCGCACATTTGGCCTCCTGAAGTCCCGTTTCCGATGCCTGGATAAGTCTGGGGGGGCCCTATTGTATTCCCCCAACTTTGTGGGTCAGATCATTGGTGCATGTTGTATTCTGCACAACTTTGCCATGCGAAAGGGCCTGCACATTGCCCTACGTGATGACCTGACCCCCCAACCACACAGCCCCCCCCCGCCAGAGGAGACCCCGTCAGCTGATGGAAGAGCAGTCAGGAGGGTCCTCGTGTTACGAATCTTTGACCGTTAAACACACACATACAGCATGGCACACAGACAATGCACGCGTGTACACCACTGATGTCCCTAGATCACACACACCACATGCACATCGCATTGGATTAGCCCAAGTCCAGCATGTAGGCCTTGGGAGCAGCAACGCCACGTCAAGGCCCCAATGATGTTGCTGTCCATTCATACACCTTTCACACATCATTCATACAGCCGTGGGGTTAACTTCACCACCACGGCCGAGGGTGACACCCCTTACTGTCAGGAGTGCCACCCTCTCACATTCACACACCATTCACACTGCACCGTGTGCAGTATCCAAAAAAAAATAAAAAAAGCTCTTATCCAGAGCATAATAAAAAATAACAAAAAGCTCTTATCCAGAGCATAATAAAAAATAACAAAAAGCTCTTATCCAGAGCATAATAAAAAATAAAAAAAGCTCTTATCCAGAGCATAATAATAAAGAAAAATAAAATTAATGGGCCTGGCGGGGGCTCTGCCTGGTGCCACGGGTCCTGCCCCTCACTTGCCTGGGGGCAGCCACAGATGGGGGGGGGGCAGCAGGTTGAGGAGGAGCATCCCCACGTCCCTCCCTGGCTGCCTGCATGCCCTCCAGGGCAACCGCTATGCGGGTCTGCACAGCAGTCTGCGCCTCGACAGCAAGGCGCAGGGCATGAACCTCCCCCACAAGTTCCGAGGTGTTTTCCTGCAGCTCCCCCAAGCTGGTCAGCGTTGCTGCGCTGTTAACAGCAACATCCTGGATGGCATCTGTAATATTGTCCGAGGATGCCAGGCTGTCGGCCAGGCGCCTCATCTCCTCCACGACCTCGGCCAGGTGCTGATTTTGCTGGTCCTGCTGTTTGACCAGCTCTTCCGGCAGGACCTTGGATACACCCCTGGTCTTGCACGTCGCCTTGCGGGGAGTGGCAGGGGATCGGGCATAAGGGGAGGATGTTGAGGGGCCGGAGATGAGGGGGGGGGGAAGAGAGGGACTGGAGAGGTTGGAGGGGGACACTGAGGGGTTCGCTACAGGTAGAGGAATAGCCTGGGCTGGTCCGGCCAACCCACCATCCTCCTCCACAACAACATAGAGGGCCTGGTCCTGGACTACCACACCCTCCTCAACCACCTCCTCCGTTGAGGTGTGCCCACTTCCCTCCAAGTCCTGTTCCAGGGGGGCAGCCAGAGGGACTGTATCTTCAGGGGATGGATCCTGATGGGCCCTGGCATCAACAGATGGCCCCGCTCCCTCCTGCACATCTGTGGATGACACAAAAGATGCCCATGTTGGTGGACCCACACACTTGGCACATGTTCCCTTCCACCCCCATACATGTACACAACAGATAGAATCTAAAACACACTTACCTGTCCTCACGGCTGGCTTCTGGGACTCATAGCCCCCAACTCCCTCTACCTGCTCCCTCTGCAGGCAGCGGGCAACCACCTTCTCCTCCTCACTCAGGCGGACAGGGCAGGGTGGGCCCCCTCCAGTGCCCCTGGCATGCCGAGCTATGGCAGCCAGCTTGCCCTTCAAATGACGCCGCAGGTCATTCATTTTCTTCTGAATGTCCTGCGGTGTCCGGACCTCATGAGAGAGGGCATTGACCTGGCACGCGACCCTCATTAAAATCTGATCCCTCCGGGACTTGCTGGTCCGGGCACTGTCAGCACCATGGAGCCGCGAGTCATACTTCTCCATGGCCCTGACGACAATGGCCCTCTCCTCTGGGGAGAAATTCTTCTTCCTCCTCTCCTTAACCGCGGTTGTCATCTTGTCCAGCACAAACTTTGGCCGTCACTATCAAAAAAATGGGAGACGTTTGCGCTGCACGGGCGCATGTGTGGGCGCATTATATACCCTGCGCCGGCGCATCGTAGGGAGGCTTTGCGCATGCGCAGAAGGCATCCACGTCACGGCGCGGGTCATCCATGTCACGGCGCGGGTCATCCATGTCACGGCGCATGCTCCGTTCGTCCCGGCCTGCATTTGCATGGGGTCACGCTTCATTATAATGCAACACGCCCACTTTCCTCCTACTTTGGAGTTGCGCCGGATTACGCCCATGATTTTACGCGACGCAGGCGCATCTTGGAGCGCATTTACTTAGGGAATACGGTACTTGCCACTCCGTGTTACGTCAGCGTAGTGCATCTGAGATGCGCAACGCCTGCATAATTAGGCGCGCATCTACGAGAATCTGGCCCTTCGGCACACCGGGGTAGATTCATGTAGCAATTACTCCAGCGTTTTTAGAGATGTGCGGCGTAACTGCTATTTAGCGCCGTCGGATCCATGCGTCGTACCTACTATACCATATCCGCCTTAAAATCGGGTAATTTTTTCCGGTGTAACTTTTCCACGCCGGCGTGTCTTTGGCGCATCTTTACGTGCGACAGATCAACCGTTCCCATGGATTATCTATTCAAATATGCAAATGAGGGAGATCCTCCGATTCAGAAACGCACGTTTCTCTTGCGTCGGCGTAAGCCGGTTGCGCGTAACTGGAATTTTCTGCGGAAAGTCACCCCTCATAAAGCAGGGGTAACTTTGCACAGGAGTTGAACAGATCAGCTGGAGAGCAGCTAAAGCAACACTGTGACAGACGAATTTAGCAAAAACACTTGCTGGACAACACATCTGTCTGCCAACATGCCAGGGGCAGCCTTGCTCATAGCCCTACAGCGTCGACGTGCACGTAGGAGGGCACGGGAGAGGATATTCCGCACGCGCATTGACGTCTTTGGCATGAGTGATTTGGAGGTGTTTCGCCTATTCAGATTCAGCCCTGAAGCCATCATGGAACTAACCACAACCCTGCAGGAGGACATCACCAGCCAGACACAACGCTCACAAGCAGTGCAGCCACTGGTGAAGGTACTGGCAACACTCCATGTCCTTGCCAGTGGATCATTCCAGCGTACAAGTGGAGTGGTGGCTGGGATGTCACAATCCACCATGAGCAGATGTGTGCACCAGGTTGTCCCAGCAATCCTCAGACGCATGGCCAACCACATCATCAAACCCACCACTGAGGAGCTGCGGAGGAAGGCAATGACAGATTTCTACAACCTTGCCAGATTTCCACGCACTGTGGGGGCCATTGATTGCACACATGTGGCACTACGGCCCCCCCGGGACACAGAGCACATATACTGCAATCGGAAGCATTGGCATTCCATCAATGTACAGGTGATAGCCGATGCCCAAGGCCTCATATGGCACGTCCGTGCCAAGGACCCCGGGTCCAGCCATGACAGCTACATATACCGTCAAAGCACCATCTCCACAGAATTTGAACAGAACGTGTATGGGGACAGCTGGCTGGTTGGTGAGTGACATGGGTGGCAGGCATGACTATCCCCTCCCGTGATGCACACCTCACAACGGGCACATGCACTATTAACATCCTCCTGTCTTTTCATTACCAGGTGACGTGGCATATGCATTGGGACCCCATCTCATGACTCCATTCCGGGATCCCCAAACCAGAGGAGAGCAAAGATACAATGAAGCACACATCAAAACCCGTGCAGTGGTGGAGCGCACATTTGGCCTCCTGAAGTCACGTTTCCGATGCCTGGATAAGTCTGGGGGTACCCTCTTGTATTCCCCAAACTTTGTGTGCCAGATCATTGGGGCATGTTGCATGCTGCACAACTTTGCCGTGAGAAAGGGCCTGGAGATTGAGCTACGTGATGACCTGACCCCCGACCCACACAGTCCCCCCTTGCCCGAGGGTCCCCCGTCTGCTGAGGGAAGAGCAGTCAGGAGGGTCCTTGTGGTAGGCTACTTTTCACGTTAAACACACACATTAATCCTAGCACAATGAGAATGCATGCATGCACACCACTGTGATCCCTAGCACAGACACACCACATCCACATCAAATTGGATTAGACCCAAGTACACCACATGGGACTTGGGAGCAGCAACGCCACGCCACGGCTCCAATTATGTTGCTGTACATTCATACACCATTCACACGTGTCGTGGTGATAACTTCTCACCTATGACTGAGGGTGACACCCCTTAATGGCAGGAGTGTCACCCCCACACATTCACACCTCATTCACACTGTAGCCTGCACTCCTCACCGTGTGCAGGGAGATAAACAAAAATATAAATCAGAATCTGAGTATAAAACAATTAGAGAAACATCAACGGCCCTGTCGTGGGCTTCTTCTTGTCCCTAGGCTCCTGGGGCGCAGTTGCCTGGGGCGAGCCACAGGTGGGGGGGCTGGGGGGGCAGGTGGTTGAACCTCAACCAGTCTCTCCCTGGCTGCTTGACTGCCCTCCATTGCCACGGCTAGCCGGTGGAGGTAAGTATTGGTGGCAGCCTGCATCCGCAGCCGGCGGGTAGTATTGCTGCGCTGCTGTCGCCGTGTCTGCCTCCCCTCCTCACGGACAGCAGCTGCCAGGCTCCGGACCTCGGTGACCAGGTCAGATGTGGTGGTCTGCAGGTCCACCAGGCAGGACAGAAGGGCTGCAGTGTTCCCCACAACGTCCTGCAGGCTATCATTTATTGCAGTATTCTGCCCAGCATGCTGGGTGATGGCTTCCTGCACTGCCACAGTGCAAGCAGCCTGGCTCTCGGCCGAGGATGCCAGGCTATCTGCCACCCGATGGAGATCACCCGCAAGAGAACCAATATGGCGGGTCTGCCTTGTCTAGTCCCTTGCCAGGTGATCTTCAAAATCATCAGGGACTCCTCGGGTTTTCCTTGTTGCCTTCCTAGAAGCCTGAGAGGCTGGAGGACGGCTGTAGGGGAGGTCCCTTGAAGGGGAATCCCTGGAGGGGATGGTGTCCCTTGAGGGGGAATCCCTGGAGGGGATGGTGTCCCTTGAAGGGGAATCCTGCATGGGGGGGGGTGGTTTGGGAGTGGCCAGGTATGGGGGTCTCCTCCAGAATATAGACAGCAGCCTCTTCTACCCCGACGTGCTCCTCCTCAACCTCCTCAAGCACTGCTGTAGGGGCGATCTCCACCATGGATGGGGTGGGTCGCCCTGCATCAACTGACGGGCCAGCTCCATCCTGCACATCTGTGGATGACACAAAACAAACACATGTTGGAGGAGCCACACACTTGTCACATGTATCCCCCCCCCCCCACCCATGCAACTCACCACAAAACAGATAAAACAGACTTACCTGACCTCAAAGGCTGCTCCCCTGATTCAAAGCCAGGAAGACCCTCCACCAGCTCCCTATCCAGCAAACTGGCCACCACCATGTCCTCTGCTGTCAGGGTCATTCTTGTGGCTGGTCCTCCTCCTGTGCCACTGGCATGCTTTCTGATGGCCACAAGTTTGTCTTTGACCACTCTCCGCATATCATGAATTTTTTTGCGGATATGCTTGGGCTCCCTCTCTGCCACACCAACAACATTCACCTGCCTGGTGATTTCCGCATAAATGGGTGTCTTCTCCGCTTTGCCAGTGTGGGCACTCTGTGGCCCATATAGGCGGGACCCATGTTGGGAGAGCGCATCAGTGATCACAGCCTTCTCCTGAGGGCTGAAATTAAACATTCTGCGGTCACCGGCAGTGTCTTGTGCAGCCATCCTAAAAGCAAAAGCCCTGGCAATTCCAAAAAAATGCTGGTCACGCTTTGCAAGGGAGTGGCGCTTCTGTGTGCGTATTTATGCACTAGTAGGAAGTGGTGCGGCGGATCTTGGTGGTGACGTCGCACCGTACTGCGCATGTGCAAAGGAGCCAGCCAGGCAGGTAACATCAGTGCGCATGCGCCGTTTAAGATACACCGTGCGGATCTCGCCGCGCCACCGTCAGACCATCATTTGCATGTGTTGACGCCCACTTACAGTTCCGCCGCCTTACGCCGTCGAAAAACCGCTACGCAGGTGAGTGGAAAATTGATGAATACAGTACATGCCTCTCACCGCTGGTACGGCGTAGCGGAAAAAAGATGCGCCACGCCGGAGCAACGATGCGCCATTTTACATGAATCTACCCCACCGTGCGTAGCCTGCGCCGAACGGGCCTATGTTCGGGAATCGGCGTTTCTCCCTCATTTGCATATTTGCATAGTGTGACAGAACCCACTGTCACTGTATGTCTTGGAAAGGATTGTGGGCGTGCCTCCTACCGACAGACTATGGGCCAGAAATATACTGGAGACCTGAAGCTGGCATTATTGTGATGTAATGTAATGTTACAGCCCTACACCCCCCACCCCCCCTCCTCTTGTTGCTGGACACAGACAATGGAGAGTGGACTGCAGACGTCTCTCCGCAGGGGGTGTGTATTGAGAAACTAGGCTGCCTGCTTACCATAATCTCATTAGGTTTCTGTACACTGTTTCAATGTCCAAATGTTCTGTTCCCATTTATTGTTCCTTGTCCCCCTCCCCTCAGACAAGGCAAAGGGGAGTGTCCCTTACTGTGTGTAAAACTGTATAGTTTGGATTTTAATAAACAGTTAAGCTCTGGATGTGTAACCCTCAACATGTGTGGATTGTCTCGTGATTGAGGGGTTAAGGGCTGGTTATGGCGAATCTGCAGGCTGCGGGTGCGTTTGGAGGACAGGAGACACAGGTCTGGCGGATGTGCCCAGCAGGGGTACTTGAGGTCCGTCACAGTGGTGGCAGCGGTGGGATGTCTCCTGCAGTCCAGGACATCCAAACCACCACCAGGATTCAAGATCTGGGCAGCTGCCGAGGAGCGATACGGGGACCAGCCAGCATGAGAGCGGAGTTCGGGAGGAGGCTGCAAGGCATGCGGAAGAAACATCGGGGACCAGTGACAGAGCGCACCATGCTCGGCTGGGAGGATGTGATCCGCCGGCAACTCTGGCATGAGGCGCTAAGCTACGAGCGGCGCCAGCAGGGGAAGATCCTTCCCTCCTCCTCAGAGATGTACTGGACGCAGTACTGTGCGCGAGAGGTGTTCCTGAGGGAACGACCGCGAGATGATTGGAAGACGGAGCTCAGAAGATTGGTCCAGGAGGAGATGAAGCTAGACGCCAGCTACAGAGCCCTCCGGTGGTTCGCGGCTCAACTTTGGCCAAGTACAGCAGATGGCAGCCCAACAGAAGGCGTTGGCTATGGCGGCGTGGGGCTGCTCCATCAAAAAATGTACGGAGACCCAGACTTTGGGAGCGATGAGGAGTGGCGGTGGGAAAACATCTTGGACTTCCGAGATGAGGTGCTGGACCTCCCTGTAGAGGCATGTGACCTGGGGGAATTGGAGTTCCTGGTTGAGCAGGAATTTGAGCTCGAAATTGCATACAAGCGGCTGTTTGATGGTGATGAGCAGCCTGGCATGGCTCCTGTTACCTGGGACTGTCCTGGAGAAATAGCAGACAGTCACAAAGATGAGCAAATGGGGCCAGGGGTGACCCTACATTTTCCTGTCCTAACCGCAATGGAAGAAGCGGCAATGATACAGAGGGCACTGCGAGCGCTAGAATGCCGGAACGCACCGGAGGTCCCCCAGGCAGTGAGACAAGCTAATAGCATCAAGGTCTCAGAAAGTGGAGTTGAGACAGGCGCTGGAAGGCTGGAAAATGGTGATCAGCAGCAAGTCCAGAGTATCTCATCTGGGGCCCCAGCAGAAGCGCTGGCTACAGGGCAGAGTGCCCCTGGCATCTGTCCAGCATCAGAAAAACAGTTGGCTCCGGAGAGTCCGAGAGATGACCTGCGTGAGCTGTTTCCCCAACTGCAGATATCCCCACCTGGAGTAGAGGAAGCAATTCTCCCTCCCCAGCAATTGGACACTACCCCAATGTTCATCCCCCCAGCAGAAGCGTTGGCTATGGAGCAGAGTGCCACTATAATCTGCCTAGCATCAGAAAAAGAGTTGGATCCGGAGAGTCTGAGAGATGACCTGCGTGCGCTGTTTCCCCAACTGCAGATATTCCCACCGGGAGTAGAAGAAGCAATTCTCCCTCCACAGCAATTGGACACTACCCCAGTGGTTCTCTCCCCAGCAAAAGCGTTGGCTATGGAGCAGAGTTCTGATGGTCCCTGCCCAGCCCTCAGTATGTTTTTGGAGGGTTTGGGAGACAGCCCCTGTCAGAAGTCACCCCAAGGGCTGGTCACAGAACCGGCAGGGGAGAAAACCCTTCCCCCTCTCCAGCAGCTGTACCCAACATTTTCATATGTCTCCCCGGCAGAAGCGCTGGCTACAGGACAGAGCGATGATGGTCTCTGCCCAGCATCAGAACAAGAGATGAAGAACCCAGGAGATAGTCCCTGCAAGATACCTTCTCAGCGGCTGGTAACTACACCACGAGAAAAGCAAGTACCTTTGCCTCCCCAAATGCATAGCCCTACCAGCCTATGTTCCCTACCAGCTGAAGCGCTGGAAGCAGGGCAGAGGATTATTCAGCTTCCCCCAATATCTGCAACCCCCCCCAGGATCAGAGGAGTGCAAACAACTGTTCCCACTCTGCAGCGGCTGTTTTTATTCCCGGGAGACCGTCTGTGCGGTTTTGCTCCCCAGCGCAAGAGTCGTACTTTTACTTTTCCTGTTTGCCTGGGGTGGAAGTTTGTGACTAACGCAGGTCCAGACCAGTTGGGGGTCAGGAACCTGGTTAGTCTGTTTTTAAAAGGGGAGAAATGTGACAGAACCCACTGTCACTGTATGTCTTGGAAAGGATTGTGGGCGTGCCTCCTACCGACAGACTATGGGCCAGAAATATACTGGAGACCTGAAGCTGGCATTATTGTGATGTAATGTAATGTTACAGCCCTACACCCCCCACCCCCCCTCCTCTTGTTGCTGGACACAGACAATGGAGAGTGGACTGCAGACGTCTCTCCGCAGGGGGTGTGTATTGAGAAACTAGGCTGCCTGCTTACCATAATCTCATTAGGTTTCTGTACACTGTTTCAATGTCCAAATGTTCTGTTCCCATTTATTGTTCCTTGTCCCCCTCCCCTCAGACAAGGCAAAGGGGAGTGTCCCTTACTGTGTGTAAAACTGTATAGTTTGGATTTTAATAAACAGTTAAGCTCTGGATGTGTAACCCTCAACATGTGTGGATTGTCTCGTGATTGAGGGGTTAAGGGCTGGTTATGGCGAATCTGCAGGCTGCGGGTGCGTTTGGAGGACAGGAGACACAGGTCTGGCGGATGTGCCCAGCAGGGGTACTTGAGGTCCGTCACACATAGGAAATCAATGGGTTTGCCAGATGCGTCCGGCATAAATATGCACCTAAGGGGCCAGATTCTCAGCGGCGTTACGACGGAGTATCTCAGATACCCCGTCGTATCGCCGTTTTTTTTGTCTCGTATCTATGCGCGTGATGCTAAGCATCACTTTTGCATAGATACGCTTCTACATCCGACAAGTGTAAAACCATTACACTTGCGGATCGTAGGTGTAATGACAACTCTGGCCACTAGGTGGCCTTTACGTTGTTTTCGCATTTGCATATGCAAATGCAGTAGTACGCCGATTCTCTATGGCTTTTACGCCGCCCCGTCGTCGCGTACGTTGTTTTTGTTCGCGTAAGGTTACCCCAGCTTCTATGTGGAGTAACCTTACGAAGTACCGTCGGATGCCTGTCGGGTCCCGTCGGATGCCATGTTAAGTATGGCGTCGGGTCAGCGTCGGTTTTTTCCGTCGCTTACGTCGTTTTACTAACTCGTTCGCGAATAGGGCATTGCGTAAGCGTCGATCACGTTGTTTTGACGTCGGTTTCAACGACGCTTTCCGACGTGAGCTGGAGCATGCGCACTGGGCTTTTTCCCCGGCCGGCGCATGCGCAGTTCATTCGACGCGGGGGAGCGCTTAATTTAAATACAAGCCGCCCCATTTGAATTGCGCGGGTTTACGCTGCGCGATTTACGCGACGCAGGCGAAACCTACGGAGCAAGTGCTTAGAGAATAAAGCACTTGCTCTATTACGATGCGGCGGCGTAGTGTAACTGGCTTACGCTACGCCGTCGGAATTCTTAGAGAATCTGGCCCAAGATGTGCAGGCGTAGGCAAGTTACACCGGTCGGGAGTAGCCTATTTTGGTGCGTATCTAGTTCTGTGGGTACGGTGCATAGATACTCCGGCGCAAATTTACACTTACGCCGCGCATCTCCATATACCCCGGCGTAACTTCTTTGAGAATCTGGCCCAAAGAGTTTTCCACCACTACAGACTATTCCAAGTATTTTTGGAAAAACAACATTTTTTAAATTATCTGATTTCAAAGCAGGGTCTATACTCAGGAACAACCTCAGGCATTAACTCGATTAGGTAATAATGACAAAATAGTAAAAAAAAACTCTCAGACAAGGGAGGCAATAATTTGGTTATTAACAGCAAATATGTGTCTATAGAATATCTTATCGAACACAAAGTTGTATAGGAAAATACTGAGAGATGCTGTGGAGATTTTTTTTTTTTTACTCGATGGTAAAGCTTATGGCAAAAACGTTTTTCACCCAAAAAAAAATCTTACTTTTTCAAAGTGCCATTCCTATGAATTTCCACATATGCACACTACCAAAAACACCTAAAAACTTGGATTGTCCTCCCAGAAGATCTATTGTCTCCATGGTTGGTAGTCTAACAGAATGGGAGTATATTGTAGATGCGTATCTGTCAGCATAGGTGTAAAGTGCTCAGGTGCATAAGTATGCGCAAATGCAGAATTCCTGTTAGTTATTTATGCTCATGCACATGCATGAATTTCTGTTAGCACTTTGGCACACAAGACAGGTGCCAAGTTAAACAGCACTGATGCACTAGGACCTTGCCTTATGGTCTACAGCATTTCCTGCATATCTGCTACCCGTTCCTGTATCTGATCTCCTGTTGCCTACCTGATCTGCCTGGACCACTCTAGAACTCTGCCTGTAATGACCTCTGGCTCGCCTTAGATTATGTCTCTACCTGCTCTCTTTGCCTACCTGCCTCACCATTACCAACTCTGGCCTGGACTACTACTGGGCTACTCTCCTGTCTGTTGTTTTGCCTGTGCTCAGCCATTTCTCAGCCTGCCAAGTGCCTTCTGTGTGTTTGCCAGTGACCTGCCAGGCTTTTATATCTGTCTCTCAGCATCCTCTGCCCAGCCTGTATCCGGATATGCACAGACGACTCTTCTGCATCTGTTTCTGCGAGAACTGTCAGGCACTCATACCA
Source organism: Rana kukunoris (assembly GCA_029574335.1). Classification (NCBI taxonomy): domain Eukaryota; kingdom Metazoa; phylum Chordata; class Amphibia; order Anura; family Ranidae; genus Rana; species Rana kukunoris. The sequence continues at coordinate 179,011,145 of CM056051.1, forward strand.
CTTTGAGCTCTCAAGCTTCCTGTTACCTTATCAGGGCCACTGAGCCAGAGGTATAAGAGGCGCCTACCTCTCCACATCAGGCTCCATCTCCAGGTACATGACGATATCTTATACAACATATAAATAGTTTTTCCTCACATGTAAAAGATATGATACATCTTCTGGAAGTGTTTGAGGGTCTACATATACATACATGACAATGAATGGTTGTTTTCTATTTGTATTGAGGCTCTTTACAGCAGCATATCACATTCAAACGATGATGAAAATGTTCTTGCAGCTGAGAGGGTGAGGTCCAGGGCAATATATTACCCTTTGTGCTTCAATTACTGGACATTTTTTTAACATATATTATACAATATCTTTACATTTGATAACTCCCACTCAATGTACAAGGCATTGCAATGGGCACCTTTTATGTTCCATCCTACTGCAGTCTTTACCTGGGAGGGTGTTGGACTGGCATATTTTTTCAGATAATGCCTTCTCAAAATATCTGTCCAATGTATTACTAAGGTGCATTGATGACATGTTTATCATTTGGGATAGCGGCCAGGAGTTGCTGGATAGCTTTATCATATTGTTTTAATTTTGCCATGTCATGCGATCAAAGTAGAATCTAATTTCTGGATGTTTATATTAAAAAGAGAATGGTGTTTTAGTAGTCTAAATACATTTACAACATAAACAGATCAGCGATCCTAATACCTATTAAAAAATGAACCATAAGTAACAAAACTTAACAGGGATACCCTGGAGATTGTATTCAGATGGGCAACTTTAATTAAGGATACATTGGTTAAAAGTTACTATAAAGGGGGGAAAAAAGGATCCTGTATCAACAGCATCAACTCATAAGTGTGGCTCTTGTAGCTAGTGTAAAAATTGTAATGACCGGCATGGCACTGTACTGCCAAATGAAAAATTCTTTGCTCCAAGACACTACGTCAACTGTAAAACAATAGGGGTAAATATACTGTATATGTTAATAAGTGGGGAATTTTATATGGGCAACATCCTGTGCCTTGATTTGCTGCTTTTGTGTTTCTGTGTAATTTGGCTACACCTAGCTCAGTTTTGCGTGGCGTGATATGACACTCTGATGGAGCATGCCATTTTTATACATATGTCGTTTTTTTTTATACATGGTGACCATTTATGTCTAGCACCCTTTTTCTCTTCCTCTGAAGAAGCAATGGACAAATATTTCTGAATTGCATTGGGTCCAGCTGTGAAGTCCTTGCATCATCTGGCCTACATCCATCTGGCCGGCTCGGTGCTCCAGCACATTTAATGATTTGGTTGCTTTGCTTTTTTACATGTGCCATCATGTTATAAATGTTTTTATCATGCAATGTGTATTTGCCATCTTTGGGCTACACTTTTTACCCCTTGTTAAACCTTTCAATTACTCACTTAGTCTGCCTATAAACTTCCCATTGGGGTATTTTTTTGTTCTATTTCCCCTAGCAACAGAGGCAGAGAAAGAACATGATTAACTGCTTGGGCCAAGATGGATTCTGATTTTTCAGTGGGATTTGTAGTCCTTCTCAGCAAGGACCCATATGGGGTGTAGGGAGAGAGTGCCTTGACTTGGAGGGAGAGTGAGCTGGAATGTGTGGGGCAGTGTCCCAGTGTGTTGTCAGAACCTGAAAGTTTCACAGAAGGGGCAACAGCATGCAGTTAGTGTAGGGAGGGGACTCCGGAGTTCCAGAGACCCACAAGTGGCTGAGAGCCTGTGTACAGGGGCTCAGCCACTCAGGGCTGCCACTGCAGAGAAATGCGTACCATACCATGTGTTGCTGGCTGAGATTATGATGTAGACTCCTGAACTGAGAGCTGCCTGTACACTGAGACTTTGCTACACAGAGCCAAATGCTTCTATGCACAGAGGCTGCTGTTACTGAGCTTTTCGATGCTGAAGGATTTCTGAGCCTGTGAGATGTGTGCTCTGTGTACTGTTCGGTTGAAGGTTTGCTCTGTACCACATTTGGATGGATCCTTTGCACATTTGGCCCCCTGTTGGGCGGTAGCCAAGCATTGTATATAGAAGCAGCATTTCTGTAAGTAAAGCAACAGGGAATAGTGACATCACTGACCAAATATGGTCACTGTCCATATTCAATGAAATTGCCCAAATATGGCCATGTCCATATTCGGTCAATGATGTCACTACTGTCCCTGCCTCTTCTCTTATTTAGGTGATGACTCGGCCATGTGAGCCAGGTCAGAGGGATATTTTTTTGTCCTTTTTAGGACTTGTGAAACATTTGGGTGTCTTAATTTTTTTGGGGGAATGAGTAGGGGTACTATGTAGCCCAGGTATAGGCAACCTGTTTTGAAACAGCTGGAAGGCCGGGTCTTGCAATCACAGGCATGACTCGTAGAGGCAGAGGCATGATGGGATTTGTAGTTTTACCACAGCTGGAGGGCCGAGGTTGCCTACCCCAATGTAGCCCTTACTTGTTCACATGGGGAGGCAGCAACTAGAGGCTCCTTTTTTTTTAAAAAGGGGGCTTCAAAATTCCAATAAGCCCTCTTCTTGCAGACCCCCTTAACCACTGATCAAGGTTCTGGGGAAGAGGCCCTTGTCCTCATCAAAGCGTGGCCAAGGTGCTTTGCTAGGGGGTCTCCAAAGGGGGTCATATAAGTGTCATATAATATTTGCTAACACAACCTTCTCTCTACCATATATGCTATGGAATAGTGTCAGTAGTTCATAAAGAGTAGCCTAAGCAAAATAGCCCACAGTATAAACATGCATTAAATGCACCTGTATGGTGGTTATCTATAGATGAAAGCCACATGCAAGGTCATTGTGTTATCACCAAATGGATCACATTTTGCTTAGGCTACTCTTAATGAACTACTTACACTATTTCATAGCATATATGGGAGAGAGAATGTTGTGTTAGCACATATTATATGACACTTACCGTTTCTTATTAATTTGAATGTTTTCTAATAAAATTTGAATTTTTATACTTTTATATTGAGCATTTCTTTCATCTTGGGACACTTGTGGCTACCTTAAGAGTCCTGTTTTCCCCCCTTTTCTCTTAGACCTTTTAGCTCTGTTTTACAAATATAAAAAAATAAGCAAAAGAGTTTTGCCTTAAGAAATACATGTTGCTGTCCTTTCTACAACCTCTTCTGGTTTTGTTAATGCGCATTCTCTTCCTCATTCTGAAGGATTGACAGAACAGAACATGAAAGCAGTTTTCTGTTATTCCTTTGTGGTTTTCATCATGTCTTGTAGAGGGTGCAGGGCGCAGTGTTAAGGCAGATAAAAGTAAACCTTTGACAACACATAATACAAAGCGAAGGTTAACAGGATTTTTTAACTTCAATGAACATAGAAGTTTATAAAAGATTATACAAGTTTCCTTAGTAAAACTTTTGATATTTTTCCTCTGTGCTTCTGGAATTAAAAAAAAAAAATACCCGTCTGCATATAACAGCAGTTAAAGTGCATCCAACACTTTTAGGCCTCGTACACAAGATCAAATCGGTCTGCTGGAAACGGTCTGCTAGACCGTTTCAACAGACAGATTCGATCGTGTGTACGGGCAAACAGACGGATTTGGCCACCCGACAGATTTCAAAGCATGCTTTGAAATCTGTCGGCTGGGAACCCGTCCGCCCGACATGTCTGCTGGTTAGTACGCTAACCAGCAGACATGTCTTCTCGCACACACGCCGAATGGTTTCGACGCATGCGCGGAAGTGTTTTACTTCCTGGTGCGGTGACGTGGCGGCGTCAACGTCACCGCCACGTCAGCGCGATGTCTGCTGGCGGGGATTTTGGTTTGCTCGTGTGTACGCGCGAGCAAACCAAAATGCCAGCAGACAGATCTGTTCAAATCGGTCGGTCCGACCAATTTGAACAGACACATTTGATCGTGTGTACAAGGCCTTAGTGATTTCACTATTATACATATAAATAGGGATAATCAATTCACAACTTAATATAACATTTCATTAGTTGTCACTGTAATGCCCTTTGGAATCACACAGGTCCCCTTAGCTAATGTTGACTATGCTGCAGACATTTTACAATGATTCAGATAATCTTGGCCCTCACATCTTGGTGAAGGACAGATCTCAGTACAGGACCCACAAAGGTGCTTTCAGCATGGACAACACAACAAACCATTTGAAGGGGTTAGGTTATTGTTCCATTCGATCACTTTCATCTATTATTTAAATTCCAATTAACTGGTCAAAAGCAAATAAAAAATGATCAAAAACAATCAATAATGCCGCGTACACACGATCGTTTCTCGGCATGAAAAAAACTATGTTTTTCAGCATCTCGAAAAATGTTTTTAACGTCATTTTAGCCCACATGGGATCATTTTTTACAACCCGAAAAACGACATTGTTTAAAACGTCGTAAAAAAATTCAGCATGTTTGAATTTTTTTTTATTTATTTTTTCAGAACCCGAAAAATTATGTGAAGCCCACACACGATCATTTTAAAAGACATTTTTTAAAAACAATTTCATGCTGAAAAATTATCGTGTGTATGCAGCATTACAGTTCGAGTGAATCAGAATATCAAAAAACATTGTTTCAATGATTGGATTGTTAAGGGTATGGGCTTGTGCTGGTTCGCCATCGCCACGGTTTGGTTTGGTCTTTTGTGTGTGTGTGTGTGTGTGTGCGTGGATGTGTGTGTATGTGTGTATGCCTGGTTGTTTGAATGGACTTGGGGTTCTCTTTCACATGTGTAGATAGAGGATGTGTATCTGTCTAGAGTTTGATAACTATCTGTTTTTGCAACAGCTTATTGTGCTGATGTGTGATTACTTGTGTTTTTTCTTTTTGGTTGTTAACAAAAACCCAAAATCTAAATAAACACCCTTTAAAAAAAAAAGGGTATGGGCTTTTTTTCAAGGGGCCGCATATTCACGTGTCCTCCTTTGCCCTTAGGGCGCACTCCCAGCACAATGACCAGGGTCTCACTGAGAGCCCCCCTGTATGTTTGTTGCACTACATTGTAAGAAAAAGTCCAAGGGGCAGATTCACGTACATCGGCGCATTATCGATCCGGCGTAGCGCACCGCGATTACGTTAGACGTGCGCAATCTAGCCGCGTAATCCCGGGATTCACGTAGCTTTTGCGCAAGAAATTGCGCAAGCGTAAGGTTTTTTCCTGAGGCGTAAGGAGGAGTAATACAAATTGGGTGGGACGTGGGCGTGTTACATTGAAATGAGCCGTGACCCCATGCAAATGAAGGGCCGGCCGACTCGCGCATGCGCGCGTGAAGGAAACCATGTCAGCTCCGTTGTGCGCATGCTCACAACTCGGGAGCGGCGCAATCAGTGAAATTGGAAATGGACTAGGGCAACTTTATGAACTACGCAGACAGCATAAATAGACACACACAAATGCACTTCCTTTGCAAAAATACATCCCTTTGTATCCCTCCCTATACAGCAAGGTGCTTTTGTTTGTTTGTGTCTTTGAGATATTTGGGGACTGTTTTGCAGAGTGATTTTTGTCTTTTATGTGTTTTCTTTGTTGTTATTTTCTTTAAATTATATTTTTGCTGGGCATTTTTTATTTAAATTATATTTTTGCTGGGCATTTTTTATTTAAATTATATTTTTGCTGGGCATTATTTTTTTTTCCTCGTCATTTCCTCGTCATTTATTTAATTTTTTTGGTTCTGTTTGTGTATGATTGTGAGGGGCTTGTATCAGATAAGAATATTGTATTAGATTAATTTAAATTGTAAATTTTATGTAAGCAAATAAAAAAAAAAAAAAACATCTCCCGTGCCCTCCTTAGTGCCATCCTCCGTGCCCTCATCCTTCTTTGTTCATCTAAAGTCAGTAGTATAGCTATGCGCGACGATGCCCCTGGCATGTTGGCATACAGATTGTTGGGTAACACGTGTGACTGCTGAACTCCTCACTAACAGTGTTGCTTTATCTGACAATTAGACTTTTTTTCAAAATTTAGACCAGCTTTTAGGTCCTCTAACTTTAGACAGAACATTTTGCAGTTGCGCACATCGCGTAGCCTGCGCAGCAACTGCGTTTTTTTGTGAATCCCCGTAACTCCCTCATTAGCATATTTGACTAGCAAATCAATGGTGTGTCTAGCGCAGTTTTGCGCGAAGGGAAGCGAATGTCTAATTCAATTACGCCGGACCAAAAAACGTAGATTTCTGGCGTATATTGTTTTGTGAATCGCGTCCAACTATACGCACGCGCACATTTAGACTTACGCACGCGCAACAGCAGTTGCGCAGGCGTAATCGCTCTGTGAATCTGGCCCCAAGTGTGCTAAACTGGTCATTGGTACAAAAATTCTCATTGGTACATTTGACAAATGCCATTTAAAAAGTTTGCTTTAAACATAACATTTTGGAGTGAATGGACCCAACAAAAAACAAATTCACTGTTAAAACTTTGTTCATGAGAATTTTTCCATTTTGCTCCTTTGAAATTTCTCATCACTGCGGTTGAAAATGCGGTTGAAAATGAACATCAATTGGACCCCACTAACAATTACAAAACTGAATGAATGTTCTTCAAATTAGAGTTTTCTAATGAAATTCATACACATGGTCGGACATTCCAACAACAAAACCTTGGATTTTTTTCCGACGGATTGTACGCTCAATCTTGTCTTGCATACACGGGGTTACACAAATGTTGCTGGAAATTAAGAACGTCAAGAACTAGGTCACGTACAACACCACGACGAGCCGAGAAAAATGAAGTTCAATGATTTCAAGCAAGCGTTGAATTGATTTCAAGCATATGTAGGATTCGGAATTTCCAACAAGAACTTTTGTTGTTGGAAAAATTGAGAACCAGCTCTCAAACATTTGTTGTTGGAAATTCTGACAGGAAATGTCCGATGGAGCATACACACGGTCGGAATATCCCACCAAAGCTCACATCGAACATTTGTTGTCGGAAATTCCGATCATGTATACGCAGCATAATAGTGATGGTTTAAAAACTAGCATTGTAGTGTTTTTACAGAACAGTCAAAATGAACAGGCTGCCTGAACACAATACATGTTACTGTATATTAAATAATCTGATTTCATTTGAATGTAGTCAGATCATTTAATCAGATTGCTGGCTGGCTAGTATAGAATATTGCAGTTTGTGTGTTACCTTTTGGCATTGTCTTTCTAAATGGAGCTGAATGTTCCTGTTCCTCTTGATGTGCATAAAAGCATAAAAAAGCAAGGCTATTTAACAATTCAATTTAAATCCCTTCCAATACTGCTTTGAATTTATAATAGACACATTGCTGAGTATGTAATATCAGAGTATTAGTTCAGCTCGTATGACCCGTCACTGACATTTCCTTGAGATAAGGCTAGTTCTGAAAAGGAATATTCTGAGTTGTAAGGCAGACTTCTGCTATTAGCATACTGTATGGGAAAGATCAGTGGAATATATTGTACTGTAATGTCTTTATCTACAACCGCTAATTTAAATCATTTCCATTGCTACATTTGATGTTTTGAGAGACTTCATATCTAGAGGCAGCGCAAAAATGAAAGACATATTCTTATGTATTCCTTATTCAATAATGACTTTAACAGTGAGCCTTTACCTGTTTTTAGGTATGGTCGGTTTAGCTGTGTTTACAGAAAATTGAATTATATATGTCCAGAATACAATTAGACACTCTAATTGAAGCTAAATGCTGGATTATCACTGTGAATGAGGCCAAATCATCATCCAAAGGGTCAACTTTCCTTTCTTGCATCAACCCACGGATTTAATGACGTTTTCTAAGAAAGTAGGTTGTTATGGTGTTATGTAACGATCAGGAACCAGGAGGCTTCGTTTCTGATCACCTTATCACTGTGATAGCTTCTGATTGGCTATCACAGTGATCATTCACTTTATAGCTCGCATCTGTGTTTTTATTCTCCTCTTGAATGAGGAAAAAGATACATTGTATTAACTACTAGATACTTTAGATCAGGATAGGCAACCCCAGCACTCCAGCTGTTTTGACACTACAAATCCCATCATGCCTCTGCGGCCACGTACACACGATCAGACCGGTCTGATGAAACTGGTCCGACGGACCATTTTCATCGGACCAGGCTGAAGTGGTCTGATGGTCTGATGTGTGTACACACCATCGGACCAAAAATCCGATCAGACCAGAACGCGGTGACATAGAACACAACGACGTGCTGAAAAAAACGAAGTTCAATGCTTCCAACCTTTTGTCGATGTGATTCTGAGCATGCGCGGGTTTTTGGTCCGATGCTTTTGCGTACTAACCATCGAATCTGTCCGACGGACATATGTCCGTCGGAAAGATTTTAAAGCAAGTTTTAAAACTTTGGTCCGACGGACAACGTTCCGATAGGCCGTACACACCATCTAATTGGTCCGATGAAACTGGTCTGCAGACCAGTTTCATCGGACCGGTCTGATCGTGTGTACGCGGCCTAAGAGTCATGCCTGTGATTGTCAGGGTCTTGCAATGTCTCATGGGACTTGTAGTTTCACTAGAGCTGGAGGGCCAATGTGGTCTACCCCTGCCTTAGATAAGACAGGGTATCTTTTCTCCTTTCTATGGTAGAAAAGTGTAAACAAAGAAAAGTAAAAAAAAAGATAAAATATCTACAGGAGTCAAAGGTCATGGTCAGAGTTGGTTGGGGTCAAAGGTCAGTGTCAGTGTATTTTAGGTAGGATTAAAACAATATATTAATTTAGTACCAGTGTCACTTAGGAGTTGATGTAATAAGACTGGAGAGTATACATGTAGCCAGCTTCTTTCAACTTGTTTAATTAGGCTTTGACAAAAAAAAAAAATGGAAGCTGATTGGCTTCCATCCAGAGCTGCACCAGGTTTTTGAATGCTCCAGTTTTAGTAAATCAACCCCTTAAGCCCTGTACACACGGTCCAGATTCTTGTCAGGAAAAAAACGTAGTTTTTCCTGACAAAATTCCTGGCAAGATTCTCTTGCCAGCCGAGTGTACAGACACACCATTCAAAAGAACCACCATTCTTTTGAATGGCACGAACGCGGTGCCGTCATCGACTATGATGAGCATGCGCCATCTTGCTTCATCCTACCTATGCCTTGAAGCTACTGCGCATGCATCAAAGTCATTTCGAGCATGCGCGGGTTTCCATGGAGAGGTAAGTATACACACACTCGGGTTTCTCGGCAGGAAAACACTGCCAAGGATCTCACGTCAAGAAAATAGAGAGCAGGTTCTCTATTTTTCTCGTCTAGATTCTGGGCCGTTTTCTTGACGAGAAACCTCAAAGCCTCGTACACAGGCACGGTATATTTGGCAAGAAAGCTCTGCCAGTTTTCTTGCCGAGACAACCATGTGTGTGTACGAGGCTTCAGTGTTGGTGTGTTTTAGGTTGGATAAAAAAGCATATTGTTTCTGGGCCCTACTACCGATACAAAGAACAAATAACATACACATAAAGTACCTGTATGTGGCATTACTGCGAACAATAGGAGCAGAATAATTTATTTTGGGTTGTTCTTTGGTGGTAGATCATGATGATATCAAGAAATGTACAGCTAAATGATATATATATATAATCCTTTTTTTGCTATTTTTTACCAGTTTTTCTATGATAATAAAATATTTGTCCTGAAAAACACAAGGTATAATTCAACTAGCTAGTGGATACACTAAGTAGTTAAGATGATATGTACGATTTTACATATTCTTCTTATGTATTGCTTATTCAAAGTTGCAAAATGTGGTTCAAGCTATAAGATTTGTTTTACTTTCACCATAAAGGGGTTAATGAGAACACTGACTGGTGATAACTCTGTTTTCTGTCATCTTTCTCCACCTGCTCCTTCATCTGAAGGTTTTGCAATGTATGTTAATGGCAATATTGACTTTAGATGCAGCTGCACTCCATCTTTAATGCTCAGACCCTTCTGTAAAAGGTTTAATTCCTATAGCTAAACAAGGGATTTTTTTTCCTCATGTTCAATTTCCACCTGATCTCTATGTGCTATTCTTTTCCATCTCTTTCCTCACATTTAATTTCTGCCATAAGGGGACATGCTCAGAATGATTGTTAACTGTCACAGCTGAGGCTCCACTCCAGGACTGGAGACTTCTATTGTTTAACTCACAGAAATTGTCAGGTAGAACACACCTCTGCAGCATTATCCACAGTAAATGCCTTTGTTAGAACTAACATGACTTGGGTGTTGGTTAACCACTTAAGACCTGGACCTTTATGCAGGTAAAGGACCTGGCCAGTTTTTGCGATTCGGCACTGCGTCGCTTTAACTGACAATTGCGCGGTCGTGCTATGTGGCTCCCAAACAAAATTGGCGTCCTTTTTTTCCACAAATAGAGCTTTCTTTTGGTGGTATTTGATCACCTCTGCGTTTTTTATTTTTTGCGCTATAAACAAAAATAGAGCGACAATTAAAATATATATATATATATATATATATATATATATATATATATTTTTTTTTACTTTTTGCTATAATAAATATCCCAAAAAAAATATATTTTTTTTTCTCAGTTTAGGCCGATATGTATTCTTCTACCTATTCTTCTACGCGTTTATCGATTGGTTTGCGCAAAATTTATAGCGTTTACAAAATAGGAGATAGTTTTATTGCATTTTTATTAATATTTATTTTTTTACTACTAATGTCGGCGATCAGCGTTTTTTTTCACGACCGCGACATTATGGCGGACACATCGGACAATTTTGACACATTTTTGGGACCATTGTCATTTTCACAGCAAAAAATGATATAAAAATGCATTGTTTACTGTGAAAATGACAATGGCAGTTTGGGAGTTAACCACTAGGGGGCGCTGAAGGGGTTAAGTGTGACATCATATGTGTTTCTAACTATAGGGGGGCGGGGCTGGACGTATGACGTCATTGATCGTTTTACCCTATAACAGGGAACACACGATCAATGACACTGCCACAAAGAAGAACAGGGAAGGTATGTTTACACACACCTCTCCCTGTTCTTCAACTCCGGAGGACCGATCGCGGGACACCGGCGGCGATCGGGTCCCGCGGTCGCGGTCACGGAGCTTTGGACCAGTTCTGACAAGTTCCCTAAAATGGGTCCTTCAAGATTCCATCCTCCTCCCTAGGTCAGCTTCCCATGGCTTTTAATAGAATTTCTTCGGTGACAACACCCAAATCTATCTCTCTACCTCTCAGATCACCCCATCGGTTTCCTTATGTATCACTGATTTACTAACAGACATAACCAATTGGATGTCACACCACTTCCTTATACTCAAGCTATCCAAAACCGAGATCATAATAATTGCTCTCATACGTGCCCCTTCCCCAGACTTCTCTGTTAAGATCAATGGCACAACTATCAGTTGATTCCCACATGTCAGGGTGCTAGGGGTAACCCTGGATTCTGAACTGTCCTTTTAGCCCACATCCAAAATTCTGTCCAAATAATGCCACCTTACCATCACTATATGTCAGGAATATGCCCCTTTTTAACCAATGACCCCACTATTGTATTGATGTCCTGACCGATGAAAGTTTATTTTTACTTACTTCAGCCCCATATTAATAGATCTATGCTTCTGTATGGACCTTAGGGCTGTGATGTAAACAATGAAAGAGACTGTGCATTGCACCCATGATGCGCCCATCTGGTTTCAATGCTCTTCAGGCTTTAATGCATAAAATGTGTAGCACCCTGCTCCAAGGTAATGCAACAGATTGAATGTATTGGGTATTCCTTTTTCAGAAGTGGCATAGGGTACATGGTCAACATGCTGTGCATTCTGGGAGAGGGTACTTAAGGGACAGACACCATTTTGTGGGGTCGGTTTTGCTTGATCTGGACCTGAGGGCCCTCCTAGCCTCAGGGATGTATTGGCAGTTCCCGCCTTGGGGCCACATTGGCCCGAGGCTCCGTTACTGAGATGTAGGCCCAGAAACTGCTGGGGTCTACTATTCCAGTGATGATCCTGTGTCGCCTTGCCTGCTGGAAGGGACCGAGCAATTGAGGACTCAATTGGAGGATGCATCCGGATCGAAATTTACCTTACAGTGCTGCCGGAACGGCTGAGAGATCCTGGCACTGTGAGCTGTGCTCTTTTCTTCAGAAGTTAACCCAGTGCGTGGCTACAAAAGTCTGTGGAGTCTGTGGCAGAGACTTTTGAACCATTTCTACTTTCACCAAGTCTGTAGCAGACTATTGAAGCAATTCTACTTTTACCAAGTCTGTGGCAGAGACTATTGAAACAATTCTACTTTCACCAAGTCTGTGGCAGAGACTTTTTTTTATCGAGCTTCGCACTGGCTGCTAGGCCAGTGAGAGTTCTTTCTTTAACCACCTCTTCAAGGAGAAACCTTGAAGTGCAAGGAACAGTAAGGTAACGGCAGGCTTAAATCTAAACCATCAGCTCCTTTGGGGGTAGTGATACAAATGCAATTTTCATTTTATTAATGTGGGCTAATTTATTATATTTATATACACCAGACTTAAAGTGATACTAAACTCTAAGCTTTTTTCATTAAAAAATAACAAACATGTTGTAAAAAAAATAACAAACGTGTAGTGGTTTTACACAGAGCAGCACAGATCCTCCTCTACTCAGGTCCCTCTTCAGCGCTCCTGGCTCCTCCCTCCTGCCCCCAGAGCAAGCTGCTTGCTCTGGGAGCACTGGAGCCAAGCTGCAGCTCTGTGTGACCATTCAGACATGGAGCCCCAGCCCAGCCCCACCCCGCCCGCTCTCTTTCCTTATTGTCTCACTGAATTTGATTGACAACAGTGGGAGCCAATGGCACCAAGCTGCTGTATCAGACAACGAGGAGGGAGAGTTCGGGGCAGCCAGTCTTCACTTACAACATAGCTAGATCTGATGGGCTCAGTTAAGTATTAGGGGGGCTCAGGGGGCTGCTGAACACTAGACATGTGCACAGAAAAAAAATTTGTTTTTTTTTGTTCTGTTTCGTATCGTTCCGTTTTTTCGTTTTCGTACGTTTTTCGTAAGACGCCCGTTTTCCTGTTTGTTCCCGTATGTTTTTCATATGACGCGTATTTTCGTATTCCGATCGTTTCGTATTTTCGTTACTGTTTTATTTTCGTACATGCGGGATGGTTCGTTATTCTGTTTAATTCATGTTCGTTACTTGTTAGACAATAATTTTCGTGAATTTTCGTCAATGATTTGCAGTATCTTGAAACCCTTTTCTTTTGCTATTTTCAGTCGTATGTTCATATGACATCTATAACAAAAGATTTGCATTCTGTATTTTAAATTCCTTTTTTCTGTTTGTATTTTGGATTCAAAATACAGCATGCAAATCTTTAGTTATAGATGTCATATGAACAATGAACATAGGACTGAAAACAAACAGAAAAAGGATTGAAACAAAATACAGCATGCAAATCTTTTGTTATAGATGTCATATGAACAATGAACATAGGACTGGAAACAAACAGAAAAAGTATTGAAACAAAATACAAAATGCAAATCTTTTGTTATAGATGTCATATGAACAATGAACATAGGACTGAAAACAAACAGAAAAAGGATTGAAACAAAATACAGCATGCAAATCTTTTGTTATAGATGTCATATGAACAATGAACATAGGACTGAAAACAAACAGAAAAAGGATTGAAACAAAATACAGCATGCAAATCTTTTGTTATAGATGTCATATGAACATAGGACTGAAAACAAACAGAAAAAGGATTGAAACAAAATACAGCATGAAAATCTTTTGTTATAGATGTCATATGAACAATGAACATAGGACTGAAAACAAACAGAAAAAGGATTCAAACAAAATACAGAATGTAAATCTTTTGTTATAGATGGCATTTTTGTTCTTTTGCCGTTTTCGTTTTGTCGTTTTTTTTTGTCGGATCATTCGTTCGTATTTGCGGTTGTTCGTTATGCGGCTCATTCGTAATCTCGTAGTTTTCGTATTTTGGTGCTTTAATTTTTTCGTATGTACACATTATCCTGCGGGTACGAAAATGAACATTTTCGTACGAAAATAACATTCGTACGAACGGGAATGCACATATCTACTGAACACAGAAGGTTTTTTTATCTTAATGCATATGCATTAAGATAAAAAAGAAAATTCTGACTTTTCAACCACTTTAATGGTCTGCAGAGACAAACAAAATGACTGTCTTCTAAATAAAATAACAAAGCTAAACTCCCAATTCTGATATTCTGTGATGTTCATTGTAAATTGAGATGCAAAATGAAATCAACAAAGCCTGTGTTGCTTTGCTTTTTTTACATCTGGATTTACAATAAACTTCAGTGAAGAGCAGTACAAAGAGTGCTGCTTCTCTATTTAACTTTAATTCTTACTAGCTGATAATGGGCTGTGCCTGCTTCTCACAGCTGCAGTGGCATGCCGGAAGGTTTTTGCTGCTTTCATTGGTACTGTTACATTGTATGGACGTGTTCTTCTAAATAGGGTTAATGAGAAGCAGCTGGCCCTAATGTCAGTCAGATCCAGATTATGTGCCCCCTGTACTGTCTGTATGTGACAACTGTCTCCTGTTGACAAATTGCCTTCATCCTCAAAAAGAACCCACAGACAGACATAAGACAGTGCTTGCCACTTGCCAGACATATGACTGGTCTCTTATATTCAATTTTGTATAATCATTCAATATACTGAGAAAATGTATTTCCAAAAAAATAAATACAGACACTATCTGATATTAGAACAATACTGATAGGTGGAGGAAATGCACATGCACAATGCATGTAATATTATAATTTATCATAAGATGGAAAATTCAAAAAGATAATTTTATGGGAAAACAAGGTTTATTTTCTGGCAATGTCTATGGGGTAGCATTATGTTAGTCTGCAACAAAGCAACATCAGATGATAATATGGTAAAAAGAAATAGCATTTTAAATAGAGCGAATTCTGATGAACATTAATATCTGTTACCACTCTGCAATGTACTATTATAGGTTATGTAAAGGTTCAAAACACTCACCGTTGCTAAACCCTGGATGTCCTTAGTTTGCTTTGCAGGTGGATGGTGCTCACTGTTGGTTCCTGATTGCCATATACTGTTTTTTAATTCATAGAGCACACATCCTTAGGATCTCAAACGCTCTTTATTGGTCATGAATAAAGTTACATATACTGTAGCTAGCTATAGCGTTGGGATGTACATGTAACTTTTATCATGACCAATAATGAGATTTTGAAATCCCAAGGATGTGTGCTGCTCTATGAAATTGAAACTCTTGGTTATGTGCATGCCAAAGATCTCTGGTGTCTGCTAAAATGGACACTGCACATCTATTTACAAAACCCAGTGTCTGCTGGTCATCAGAATACATATCTCACATATTTAAGCCTGTCAAACCCCAGATCTTGGATATCTTGTAAAAGTCAACATGCATAACTTGCCTGATTTCATCAGCCTCATGTATGAAGGTTCAAGATTTCTGACTTGGACTTTCACTACAGACCTGCTGCAAAGACTCAAGAATTAGATGTATTGGGACTTTATCAGTGTCAGCACCAATGAACACCTCTGTTGCCTAGCATTTCATAAATGCACGGTCCATTTTACGTTTTGCACCCTACAACATTATACTCTGCCTTCTTCCTGTAGTTGCATTATGGCTGGTGTGAATAGCTACACCGCCAGTTCACATACAGTATGAGCAGAAAGGGTTTGGAGTTTTTTTTTTGTAAGGAACATTTACTGTAGATCATCACTCAAGATTTTATATTAGGAGATTTCTGCAGAGTCATCTTTGACAGCTGTTACCAGAACATGTGTCTCCATTGAGTGGCATCTATTTACCTTTTGCACCACTGTCAACAGTAGGATTCCCAGGGCTGCTATTAGAAATCATGGGATCCAATACAGCCTACCCCCTCCCCAAGAAATATCAAAAGAATATTTTTGTTAAAATGACACAAAAAATATTAGCAGACATAATCACAACATAACCTGGTAATAAATAACATAACGTGTATGAATGAGGTCTTAGGGTTCATGTACAAGGGCACTGTGGCCTGTACAGTGTGAATCAGCGTTTTTTTATGTGGCTTGATCCGCCTGGAGCTGTTTGCAGGCAGCCTATCTTATGCTATTGTGATGCAGTTGCTGTATGAACACATCCTCAGGTCACAATTTAACAGGCATGTGGGTGCAGGTATATGTCCCCTAACACAGTTTGCATTCGGGGGCCACTCTACCCACACCTGCACACCTGTAAAATTAGGACCTGTGGCTGTGTTCATACACCAGCCACAAAAAAAAACTTTTATTCACACTGAATAACTCAGAGAACTGGTGTGAATGAGTCCTTTTATTTTTTTAATTATTCTTTAAAAAAAATTCATTATTTTTTGAAAGTTGTTTACAATGCTGTGGAGGGGCTTGAATGAAATATCAGGGATCTAAACAGACCCCTGATATCTTGCTTTAGAGACTGAGATAGGAATTGAGGACACAAATTCTTAAGTTCATATGGGTCACTCAAAATGTGAGAGCACGGAGAGCTGAAAATTGGTCTGGTTAGGAAGGGGGTAAAGGTGCCCAGTGGGCAAATTGTTATAGTGGAGTACCAGTCTGGGGAAAAAAATTACAAGTCAGCAGCTACAAATACTGTAGCGGCTAACTTTTAATATGAGGGCACTTACCTGTCCAGGGATCCTGCGATGTTGGTACCCTAAGCCGATTCCTCCATCGACTTTGGGTGCAGGCGCCGGCATTTCAAGTAAGGGAAACTGGTAGTGAAGCACACTGCCCTTTCTGAATGCCCATCTTTTGGGACACACACAGGTCCCAGAAGGCAGTGGGGGAAGGAGGAGGGGCCGAACAAGTGCCAAATGTGGCAATGGAGGAGGGGAGGGTGCAAACAAGCAGAGCTTCCCCTTTTGGGTGGAGTTCTGCTTTAAATGCATGGTAACTTTTATGGAAAGTTAAACATTGTATTGTTCTTTTATTGTAAATTAGACTGTGTATTTGTTTAAGGCCCTGTACACACGAGGAGACAGGTCCGATGAGACAGGTCCGATGGACCGTTTTCATCGAACATGTCTCCAGGGATATTTTGGTCTGATGTGTGTACACACCATCACACCAAAATCCCCGCAGACCAGAACGCGGTGACGTAGAAGACACCGACGTGCTGAAACACGGAAGTTCAATGCTTCCACGCATGCGTCAAATCAATTAGACGCATGCGCGGGATTTCGGTCCTATGGTTGGGCGTACTAACCATCGGACATGTTCGACGGACAGGTTTCCAGCGGACAAGTTTCTAAGCATGCTTAGAAACTTTTTTCCACTGGAAACCTGTCCGCTAGGCCGTACACACGATCGAACATGTCCGCTGAAACTGGTCTGCGGACCAGTTTCAGCGGACATGTCTCATCATGTGTACGCGGCCTCATAATACCAAGTAAAAAATAAAAAAAATAAAAAAATACTGTATTATGAGTGTTTTCATAAAAATATACAGAATTCGGGTAAAGCACAAGGAAATACTGATGCATTTGTCAAAAATGACTGCATGCTAAACACTGAGGAGTATAAAGGTTTCATTGAAATTAGATCCTGGATACTTTCATTAACATAATGATAGAATCCTGTAAGTTCCCAGCATTATTTCCCAACAGAGCTGCTTTGCAATCATGTTTCCCTGAGATGTGCTGCAATCTAATATGTGGGGCACACTGAACAGTAGAAGATTAAGAATATAAAGGAAAACTAAAGGCCCATTAACCAAGGGTTTGTTTTTATGCAGCAAAACATAATGTAGGAGAATGCATTTCAAGAAGAAATTCTATGATTAAGGCACAAAATATGTCATCAGCCCTATGTGATAGTGACCACTACTACAGTATACTGTACTTAACTAAAATAACCATGACACCATTTTGGAGTAAAATTGGCCATAGCGACCATTTAATAACAAATAACCAAAATGTAACAAACATTCCTTAAAACAGATACAATGTTAGTAATAAACATAAGATTGCTGCATCTTGGAGGCACACAGTAAGAAACATCAACATTGTTTCTGCATAACTACTAACACAGTCCCAAGCCGGACAACCACAACTTTCTGCAGATACCTCTCAGTACAACTTACCAGTTAAACCACCTGTAGCACCAGCTTAGTATTATAGCCTCTGTAATATATGCAGAGTATTGCTCTCTGAAACATTGCATTGCATTTTCTGTTTAAACTGATAGCACAAGAGACTTTATTGGGTACAGCTGCAGGATTGGAGGCAGATTGGGTCCTGCTGTAGCTAAGAAGTTAGCCCACCCCTAACAACAAAAACAAGGAAGGACAGGATTGGATAGCAGCCCAAGAGAGCTGTGATTAAGGGAGAGAGAGGAGGACACAGGAGGAGAGACAGACTGGCATTGTGTCGGTCAGGCAGAAAAAGTATCCCACGTGCTTGTCTCCTGAGCACTTCCAGAGCCTGTGTTGCTGTCTGTGACTCTCTGTCAGGGATTCTAGATGGACCAGGACTGTGTGCCTACACTGAGGAGACCAACACTGTATATAGTGGAAAAAGGTGTTTATTTACAAAGGTGAGAAAATAAGTGCACGAATAACACAAAAGCTATATACAAGTTCAGGGAGAATGCAATACTTATAAGCCAAAGCCAAGCCGGGGTCAAATACCAGGAGATCATTCAAAGAGACTGCAGACAGGGAAGGGGCAGGAAGGAAATGTCCAGGAGAGGGATCGGGATCAGGTCAGGTCAGGACAGATCAGGTCAGGTCAGAGGTCCAGAGCAGGTTCAGGGTCCGGTTAGTAAACAGATACCAGGGCGAGTTCTGTTTGAACTCGCCGGGTATTTATAGTGGGTGTACTGATTGGGTTCAGGTCACACCTGAACGGAGCAAAGGCCAGGTGTTCCACACTGCCAGGGTCCATCCGCTGGTGGAGGTCAGTACTGCATCCCAAAGGTGATATACCAGCAGGGGGAAGTTCCCCTGACAGCTCCGAACTGCCAGGAGACCCCTGCTGGTGGAACGCAGCACTGCAAGACAAAATATCAATAGCACCAGCGGATGGACCTTTTCCTGACAGTACCCCCCCTCAAAGGAGCGGCCTCTGGACGCTCCAACTATCCGTTGCCGGGGAAAGTCCAGAGTGACCAACTGGGCAATGGGAGGCTTGAGCCGAGAGGTGGGTACATCCGGGTCGTCGAGCTGGGCAGCAGGCTCCGGGTCAGCGAACTGGGCAGCAGGCTCCGGGTCAGCGAACTGGGCAGCAGGCTCCGGGTCAGCGAACTGGGCAGCAGGCTCCGGGTCAGCGAACTGGGCAGCAGGCTCCGGGTCAGCGAACTGGGCAGCAGGCTCCGGGTCAGCGAACTGGGCAGCAGGCTCCGGGTCAGCGAACTGGGCAGCAGGCTCCGGGTCAGCGAGCTGGGCAGCAGGCTCCGGGTCATCGAGCTGGGCAGCAGGCTCCGGGTCATCGAGCTGGGCAGCAGGCTCCGGGTCATCGAGCTGGGCAGCAGGCTCCGGGTCAGCGAACTGGGCAGCAGGCTCCGGGTCAGCGAACTGGGCAGCAGGCTCCGGGTCAGCGAACTGGGCAGCAGGCTCCGGGTCAGCGAACTGGGCAGCAGGCTCCGGGTCAGCGAGCTGGGCAGCAGGCTCCGGGTCATCGAGCTGGGCAGCAGGCTCCGGGTCATCGAGCTGGGCAGCAGGCTCCGGGTCATCGAGCTGGGCAGCAGGCTCCGGGTCATCGAGCTGGGCAGCAGGCTCCGGGTCATCGAGCTGGGCAGCAGGCTGGCAGACTGGCACAGGAACAGCAGGCTGGGCAGTGGACTGGAGGTCATCAAGCCGGGCAGCAGACTGGAAGTCATCAACCGGGGCAGCAGACTGGAAGTCATCAACCGGGGCAGCAGACTGGAAGTCATCAACCGGGGCAGCAGACTGGAAGTCATCAACCGGGGCAGCAGACTGGAAGTCATCAACCGGGGCAGCAGACTGGAAGTCATCAACCGGGGCAGCAGACTGGAAGTCATCAACCGGGGCAGCAGACTGGAAGTCATCAACCGGGGCAGCAGACTGGAAGTCATCAACCGGGGCAGCAGACTGGAAGTCATCAACCGGGGCAGCAGACTGGAAGTCATCAACCGGGGCAGCAGACTGGACGTCATCAACCTGGGCAGCAGACTGGACGTCATCAAGCTGGGCAGCGTACTGGAAGTCATCGGACTGGCAAGCTGGCACAGCAACATCAGGTTGGCAGGCTGGCACAGGAATATCAGGTTGGCAGGCTGGCACAGGAACGTCAGGGTGGAGGCTGGCACAGGAACGTCAGGGTGGAGGCTGGCACAGGAACGTCAGGGTGGCAGGCTGGCACAGGAACGTCAGGGTGGCAGGCTGGCACAGGAACGTCAGGGTGGCAGGCTGGCACAGGAACATCAGGGTGGCAGGCTGGCACAGGAACGTCAGGGTGGCAGGCTGGCACAGGAACACCAGGTTGGCAGGCTGGCACCGGAGCAGGCTGGTCGGATGTCACAAGCTGGGCGGCTGGCACTGGAACTGGTAGAGCAGCTGGCACAGGGACAGATGGCACCGGGACAGGTTGAACAGAGGGCACTGGGACAGGCTGGGTAACTGGCACGATGGTATGAGTTGGGAAATACTTCCGTTTCTTTTTAGACTTAGTCACTACAGGTTTGTTAACAGAAGTGATGTATGAAGAAGATGGAGATAAGTAAGAGGAAGGATTGGAGTATGGCAGAGACAAAGGGATGGTGACTGGAGGAGGTTTTTGTGGAGTAGTTACAGGTGGATTAAAGGCAGGGTAGGTACAATTAGTAGAGACTGGGTAGTAATATTTGGTGGGATGTGGAATTATCTGGGCTGGAGTTGCCATTGGTGATGGACAGATGGATCCTTGGGAAGGCAGGTGGTTACTAGTAGGACGGACAGGTGGATTAAAGGCAGGGTAGGTACAATTAGTAGAGATTGGGTAGTAATACTTGGTGGGAAGCGGAATTAACTGGGCTATAGCTGAGGTTGTCATTGGCAATGGACGGCTAGAACCTTGGGAAGGTAAGTGGTTAATGGCAGGGCTGGAATGCAGTGGCTTGGCTGGAAGCAGGAGATCTGACCATGCCTGCAGCACAGGTTGAACAAAGGCTGGTTCACACACACCTTGTTTAATCAGAGCCTGCACAGAATCAATACACTCAGATAACTTTTGCTGGGGACAGGAGGAATAATGCTCATCAAAATAAGCCGGATCATCCTCCATCAACCATACCAGGGATTCAACTTGGTCAGGACTGAAGGGGGGAGAGAAGTCATCACCTCCAGCTGGAATAACTGACAGGGCTGGTTTAACACATAACTTGATCAATGGCTGAACATCATTGTAAGACATATAACCAAGATCCACCATGGAATGGGCCGATCGGATGGCTTCCATCAGCTCATCCCTTGTCCATCCCTCCAACACCTGACGACAATACTCCTCATCCTCCTCTGCTAGCAGAGAAAAGTAAGTAATTTCATTGAAATCCATGTTTCAACAAAAACGCACTACAACAGGATGGTTCCCTATGCAGGCACGTCTGGTCAAAATGGCCCTGGTATACTGTCAGGGATTCTAGATGGACCAGGACTGTGTGCCTACACTGAGGAGACCAACACTGTATATAGTGGAAAAAGGTGTTTATTTACAAAGGTGAGAAAATAAGTGCACGAATAACACAAAAGCTATATACAAGTTCAGGGAGAGTGCAATACTCATAAGCCAAAGCCAAGCCGGGGTCAAATACCAGGAGATCATTCAAAGAGACTGCAGACAGGGAAGGGGCAGGAAGGAAATGTCCAGGAGAGGGATCGGGATCAGGTCAGGTCAGGACAGATCAGGTCAGGTCAGGTCAGAGGTCCAGAGCAGGTTCAGGGTCCGGTTAGTAAACAGATACCAGGGCGAGTTCTGTTTGAACTCGCCGGGTACTTATAGTGGGTGTACTGATTGGGTTCAGGTCACACCTGAACGGAGCAAAGGCCAGGTGTTCCACACTGCCAGGGTCCATCCGCTGGTGGAGGTCAGTACTGCATCCCAAAGGTGATATACCAGCAGGGGGAAGTTCCCCTGACAGCTCCGAACTGCCAGGAGACCCCTGCTGGTGGAACGCAGCACTGCAAGACAAAATATCAATAGCACCAGCGGATGGACCTTTTCCTGACACTCTCCTAAAGGGAGGTGCACACTTGAGAGTGGAGTTTGCAGTGTGTTATTCTGCCTGATTACTGAAGATGTGCTAACAATGCAGTGAAATCTAGAGACAAATTTCAGTACTGCAGCAATCATCATCATTATCCTGTTTGGAGTATTCTGTGGCATGTATTACTCCCATCGCCATTCAGTCGACTGAGACAGTATTCAATCTACCAATTGCTGGAAGGAAGATATATTAAGTGCATTTAATGGCGAGAGGTCTTCTGCTATCCTTGTGGATCTTGCATGATCCTGCTAGGTCCTATTTACCGCTAGTGCAGCTCTATCTGAAGGTGGATCACCACATCTGTTATAATCTTTGTTTCTCTGTGACACTTTGTGAAGATATCCCTTTTCATTCTGTGGATTACAAATATTACTTCACAAAAGTCTGAGTACTCAAACACAGGATTTAAAGGGCCCCAACGCTGGCAGACTCTGTGTGAGATAAGACAGAGGGAGAGTTATAGACTTGATGGGGGATAGTCACAGAGGGGGTCATAAAACTGTAGTATAATGGATAAGGAAACCAATATTTACATTTAGGCCATTTGTTTTTGTGTCAAAAAGAATTATCATTCTTAGTTCAAACATTTTCCTTTCCTGGATAGTTCTAAAGTTCCCTTTAAGAACTAAAACATTGAGGTCTTCTAAAGTGTGGTCTGGTTGTGAGAAGTGATGTCCCACAGGTGTGCATAAACTGTCATCTTTATGTTCCTTGATGGTATGTCTGTGCAAATTCATCCTCGCTTGCAAATTGCACCGGTTTGGAGACAACCACAACTCTCTGCAGATACCTCTCAGTTTAACTTACCAGTTAAACCACCATTAACTGGTATTCCACATGGGTTTCCATACCTTAGATGGGTCTCTAAAAAACACAGCAGATTTTAAAATGCCTCCAAAGACCCTAACCGCCACAGCACGCAAGTGTGAAACCTCACAGCTGTGTACCTTACCAACAACACAATGCTCTCTGTACCCTGTCCTGCAGGCCCAAGAACCATAAATCTGTGCCTATGGCAAAAAGATGATCACCCTCACTGTGCAGATACCACCACGTCTCTACTTCTAGATTCTGAT
This sequence comes from Rana kukunoris, assembly GCA_029574335.1. Taxonomy (NCBI): domain Eukaryota; kingdom Metazoa; phylum Chordata; class Amphibia; order Anura; family Ranidae; genus Rana; species Rana kukunoris. The sequence goes on from CM056051.1 coordinate 179,034,450, forward strand.
GCCGGACTACCAAACTACTGTTTCGCGCCAAGAACCTGCCACCTTTTTTGTTCACCTTGATTTGTGCTTTGTTAACCTTGTCAATTGACGGGGGCCAAATGCCATGATGAGCAACCGATAATGTCTGGCCAAACCACCACCGTATTAGGAAATGCCATGCAAATTCGAAAGATATCAAACTTGATATCACGAATAAGGTGGCGCATGAACCTGATGCTTAAATCATTGCCACTCATGTGGAGAACCAGAATGTCAGGAGCCCTGTCTAAATGGGCAAAGCGATGTATCTCCAGAACCACCCTACTCAATAACATCCCCGGAAAACCTATCCACCTGACACTGGCCTCAGACCTAGGAATGCCTACTTAGCCCCACAATAGATAAATGAAAGACATAAGAGCCAAACAAGGCAAGCAGCAGCATTTGAAAGAGAATATATGGTAAAGAATGCAGAAATTAACAGGTATACAGAAAGATAGACAATACACAAATGGAGAATAATCACCAAAAAAAATAAAAGCCATTCGACTGCTAAACCAAAAGAGGCCAAGCATACATTTTTTATTTATCTGACTCCCACCTGCCAACCGTTTAACAACAGAGTTTTCCAATCCCCACCTGGCAGCCTGAGTGGCCACCCCGATGTGCAAGGAGTGGGAAGAGTAACTTCCAGAATCAAACCATGTGGCCGCCAAACAGCGATTGTAACCATACATGAATTGATTGAAAGGTGGACAGGACCCCCCCCCCCACGAGTGCAGTTGCAAATATTCCTTGACCGCGGAGACTGGACAAATCGAGGAGCCATGGACCCAGAGAAGCCGTAAATGTGCTCTATTTTAGAGCAATGGATAAACAAAACAACTGGAGAGCCATCACAGCAGACATCTCTAAACAGCAAAACCCCTTGAGATACTCTAGACGAACTAACCAGCTCACTAATCCTGAGAGCGCCATAAAAGGTTAAGGTGAACGCAGTCCAGAACAAAAGCTCTTAGTATCCTGAAGAGGAAACAGCGCTTACTTAAATGAACAAAGTCTGCATCATGTCAAATGTGATCGGACGATGACAATCTGACCGCTTAGTACCTTTGTGATAGCCTTTAACAAACTTTTTAACCAAAAAACCCTTGGTAAAATGCTGGATGCCCCACAACTTAACAACAAAGCCAGCCCAGACAGGCCCCCGACAAAATTTAAGCAAATGAAATACAACAAAAGGGTCCAAAACCTCTGTACTGGCCATATCAATACCAACCCACCATTCCCGCCAAACTGTAGATGACCAGGTAGACTCACTCAAGGAGTTATAAATTACTCTGTAGGCGATGCCAACGCAAGCTGCCACAGCCGCAGTGAACAAGGGACTCCGTGTAGCTCCACTCTCAATGTAAACTCCCGGAACACCTGTCCAACTGAAAGTAAGACAAAGCATCAGCCAAAGTATTCCTTGCCCAAGAAGTTGAACAGCATACAAAAATACATTAAAGTGTAACTCCAACACTTCAAACATTCAAACATTCAATGTACATTGCAAGGATTATAACAAACTTTGTTGCAGATTCCTACCTTTTGTTATTCTGAAGAAATCCATGTGTGTATGTCTGTGACTCTGTTCTAAGTGGGTCTAATGGGAGTGGTTTCATAATTGACTGGCAGGTGTGGATCTGCACAACACTAATGAGGAAATCTGCTGGGCCTGCATCTCTTAAGAGATGCAGGTTCCTATTGAAGGTATCTCTAAAAACAAAAAAGACATTTTTGTTGCAAGGGATGCCTGAAATCTGACGCGTATCTTAGACTTCTAGGAAAATTGGTGAGCCAATCACACAAGCAGGAAATTATATGTCTGTGGAGTTACCCTTTAGATTATAAACAACGCAAAAGGCATATTGAAGAACTGTAGAAAGTGCAAAGAAGGGTAACCAAACTGATAAGATAAGAGGTATGGAGGAGCTCAGCAATGAGGACAGATGAGAGGAACTGAATGTATTCTCTCTTGAGAAGAGGAGATTAAGGGGGGATATGAGCAACATGTACAAATACATAAGTGGTCCATATAGTGAACTTGGTATTTGAGTTATTCACTTTAAGGTCATCACAAAGAACTAGGGGGGCACTCTTTATGTGGAAGAAAGATTTAATCTCCAAATATGGAAAGGTTTTTTACAGTAAGAGCGTCAAAATGTGGAATAGACTCCCTCCAGAGGTGGTTATATATGACTGGGTGCTTTTATTATTATTATCATTATTTTACAGGATTTATATAGCGCCTTTCCTCCATCACTGGCGTTGTCTCCTGTAGAATCGCAGGTACGGCCCTTTTCTTATTTGAAGCAACGTGACAGGGGGCGAGCCCCCCCGTATCCGGAGCCTACGTGTTTAAATCGGCAGCTGGTGCCAAATCTACACACTCCTTCATTAAATTGCCAACAAAAGCTTGCGTCAAAGTCATCAGCTTCATCCAAAAGCTGATATCCTCATGGTTCCAGCATAGCGATGGCCGAAACGGCCTTCCGTTGACTGTTGTTTTTCCCCAATAACACTTGCCCTAATGGCAAATGCTCGCAACCAGTTGTCGAAGGTCCGTGGGATCAAACGGTATCACTGTTTTCCTTAGTCATCTTTCTTAGATTCCTCTGGTTTTAACCTATCAGGATTAAACTTCTTCAGGGACAGCTAGGAAAAAATCTCCACATACTCAACCCTCCAACACCTCAGGCTTAAAGGGGTTGTAAAGGAATTTATTTTTTTCCTAAATAGCTTCCTTTACCTTAGTGCAGTCCTCCTTCACTTGCCTCATCCTTCGATTTTGCTTTTAAATGTCCTTATTTCTTCTGAGAAATCCTCACTTCCTGTTCTTCTGTCTGTAACTCACCACTGTAATGCAAGGCTTTCTCCCTGGTGTGGAGAAAGCCCCTTGAGGGGGCGAGCAGGTAAGAGAAAGGAGCTGTGTTTTAGTGGGCATCCTTACACTCCTGCTCGCCCCCGCCCCCCTCAAGAGGCGTTCTCCACACCAGGAAAAAGCCTTGCATTGCGGTGGTGAGTTACAGACAGAAGAACAGGAAGTGAGAATTTCTCAGAAGAAATAAAGACATTTAAAAGCAAAATCGAAGGATGAGGTAAGTGAAGGAGGACTGCACTAAGGTAAAGGAAGCAATTTAGGGAAAAAATAAATTCCTTTACAACCCCTTTAAGACACGCACCCAGCAGGCTTTTAAGCTGCTTGCTGTGAGGGCACGCGATAGTAGGGAGATGCCAGGAGCAGGAAAGAGGGAGAATGATCTGGGCTGCTCTGTACAAAACCACTGCAACAGAGCAGGTAAGTATAACATGTTTATTTAAAAACAAAAGGAGACTTTACAATCACTTTCAATCTATAAATGATCAGATTATCCATTGTCATTCTACAATTAACAAAGGTTATATATATGTAGCACCCTCTAGTGTGCTACTAGAATAGCGCAGGGAAATGTATAGGCTCATGGTAAAATAAGTTTTAAATCTGGGTCAAGAGTTTATTGCAGGTCAGACTGGGTGACTTAAACAGGCAGGTCTCCGGTGCCTCCCCATGGTTCTGGAAGTTTGGAGAAATTTAAGAAGCTGGAGGGTGGAGGCCAGGAGGGTTGATCTACATACTTAGAGGAGCTTAGCCAATTATCAGGCAGTGGCCTTGGCATGGTGGCTGAGTCAGCCCTTAAATATGAATGAGTCATGCTAGCAAGGGAATCAGGTGGAAGACAGAGTGCTGAAGAGACTCTTGGTTGCCCTTGAGCGAAACCCCTGCTGGGAGGGAGGTCCCTCTGTCTTGAACTCGGGTTGGATTTGGAGGATCCTGACTGCAGCACAGTCAGGGACTTACAAGGGGAAAGACTGCCACATGTAGCCTTTCTGGAAGACAGCGTTCTTCCCTTGTCCTGGGAGATCTACAGTAGGAGCCGGGTGGGCTGGTAGTTCCTGCAGTCAGAAGAACTGGGATCAGTGTCTACAGTGGAGTTGGAGATACTTCTGTATGCAACCTACAACACTTTGGGCTACTTTCTAAGGGACTGAAAGTTCCTAATCCTTAAGAGTTTTGTTCTTTTTTTTTCTTCAGAGACTGTCACTATCCGGAAAGGAGGTCAGTTCAAGAGGGAGGCAGTTGTGTCTGGTTTTTGTTCTTTGATTCAAGTTGGGCATCCCATTTATCCCTTCACCCCATCCAAGTTTTTACCCCTAATAAAACATAAAAACAAAGCCAAGGAACTGACTTCTCGTGTTTGGATGCAAGCAGAGAACGTGTGTTGCATGAGTAGGAGAACCAGTTACCAGCGACCCCTGCGGAGGTAGTGCTACATTTAGATATTCAAGCACTGTTAACTTTGCATGTTTTATTTTAAGAAAATGTCTTTGTACCGTATACAAATGCACGTCATCTCCACAAGAAAACATTTCCCATTGCTTTCAGCCAGATCACACAGTACTGCAGAATGTAACAACAAAGAAATAATGTGGATCCTGAAGAGGAGTGAGTCACCATTACTGGCTTATTAAGTTCTCAGTTATTTTTATTGTTCAGGGCACAATGAAAAACAAGTACTTCCTAATGTGAGCATTGCTTTTTTTTATTTCATTTTATATTTAGATTTATATATGAACTGCATTCATATATGGTTCACTATGCAGTTCAGTGCAGTTGGTGTGCAGGATTGGGGCAGATGCTGTGCAGGACATACCATATAGACTTAGTGGGCCAGTTTCTCGTAAGAGATACGACAGCGTAGCTCCATATACGCCGTTGTATCTCTGTTTTATCAACTGGGTATCTATATGACTGATTCTTCTAATCAGTTACGCATAGATTTTGCTTAGATCTGACTTGAGTATGTCACTTACACCGTTGGATCTAAGTTGCAATGTTACGCTGGCCGCTAGGTGGAGTTCCCGTCGATTTCTGCGTCGAATATGCAAATGAGCCTGATACGCCGATTCCCGAATGTATTTGCGCCCCATCGTCGTAGTTTACGTCGTTTGCGTAAGCGTAAGGTTACCCCTGCTATATGAGGGGTAACCTTGTGTAGGTCCGGTGTACGCCATGTTAAGTATTGCGTCGTTTACATAACTCGTCGCGAATAGGGCTGTGCTTTAATTACGTTCACGTCGAAACCAATGTATTTGTGGCATACTATGGAGCATGCGCACTGGGCTACGTTTACGGCCGGCGCGTGCACAGTTCGTTCGGCGTGGGGGCGCGCTTAATTTAAATACAATCCGCCCCCTTTGAATTACGCGGGGATACGCCGGGCCATTTACACTACGCCGCCGCAAATTACGGAGCAAGTGCTTGGAGAATATGGCACTTGCTCCTGTAAGCTGCGGCGGCGTAGTGTAAATAGCATACGCTACGCCGCCAGGTATAAGAATCTGGCCCAGTGTGTCTATTTTATGGGTGTATCCTATTTCATACTAGGGAAAAAGCATGATCTGCATGTACGGCGGGACCGAGGGATGAAGGGTGTCACAGGTTGTACAACCCAAACCAATACTGTCTTGTGCATGAATAGTAGCCTGAGGCTTAGTTTTTCCACCCTCTTGGCCCATAGGTGGTTTACCCCTGCTTTCCCAGGAGTACTCACACACCTAATCCACTTGTTTGCTACTAGGGTCTAGACTCCTACTCTATTGCCAGGTATTAGCTACAAAAGGCACTTCTGCTAGAAAATGTTCACATGGAAGCCAAGGCCAATCTAAAGCATTCAGGAGCTTCAAGCTGTCATGAAACAGGAGCTTGATGCTCCGAAAGGGTTCTGGTCTATCCTGTCTTTATTATAACCTACAGATTATAATAATATAATACGTCCCCAGCAGACAGATTTGTTCAAATCGGTCTGCCCGACCGATTTAAACAAATCTGTCTGCTCGTGTATATGGGGCCTATGACTTCCTGGATTTCAGCTTTGCATATCTCGCACATGCTCAGTGCTGCACAAGCAATGTAATAGGTTTCAGTCAGGTTTGCAAGGACTACTGGGAAACATGATGCCTATCCCAGAAACCCTTGCAAATAACCTTGTGACCTAATAGCCTAGGCTAATAAGGAGGAGGAAGTAATGAAGGACTACAAAATAAAGGTATTTACAAGCAACAAAATAAATAAAAATTGTCCATTCTGAATTCTATGAGATTAGGGCATGCAGCACAGACAAACATAAAAAATGGGTGGAACTCCACTTTAACCAAGAGCATAGTGTCCTCTACCAATTGTTCTTAAACATTTTGGAGTATCCCATACCCCATTAACCCCTCTCCTGTTAAATTTCTTTAGCAATAAAATGTAAAAAGACATTCCCTAGACTATTTAATGAAGCTAAGCTAGTGAGAACCCATTAAATGTATACATGGTGGAATGCACTACAGTGTTCTCTCTAAGGAAAACTCCACTTAGCATTGTTGCTATTTATTATAGATATATGACATAATCCTATTGTATTGATAAAAAATAACACAGCAATGATAACCCTGCTATAAAAAAATGCTTGTAATGGTGCTATATGCCTCCAAATACCTGCTACATAACCAGGAAAAGACAGCTCTGCTTAAAGGTTTAGTTCACCTTAACAGAAAAAATTCAAATGTGAACTAACATTGTACCCCCTGCCCACCTCCAATCTCTGCACTGCTTTCAGGGATGTTGAGCTGTCAGTGCCCATGCAGTCAGTACAGTGGTACAAGGATTTGAAATCCCAGCCATTTTCCCTCTTTTCTTTGCAGCGTATATGGGACAAATCACAGCTATTCTGATTGGTCAATGCTGGCAAAAAGCATTACCAAAAAGCATTGCTCTGATCTATCCCAGAAGCCCTGCAGAAAAAAGAGGAGTCCTTGGACTGCTGAATGGGCACTGACAGCTCACCACCTTTGGATTTGAAATGCCTGCAATTTTACCTATTTTCTTTGCAGCGTATCTGGGACAAATCACAGCTATTCTGATGGGTTAATGCTGGAAAAAAGCATTAGCAAAGGGCATTGCTCCGATCTGTCCCAGAAGCCCTGCAGAAAGAAGAGGAATCCATGGGCTGCGTGGGAACTGACTACCTCTTTAAATCTTTCTATTTGATTGACGGGCCAGCCAGCCCATCAGGTTAAATTATTTAAGACTGCCAGGTTTGCCAGCCAATCATGGTTTGGTGAAGAAGCTGTAGCTTTGAAATGCATTACCATTCCTTGCCACTGTTAATAATTACATTTCCTGTTTTTGTGAAGTCACGACCAGCTGCTTTTCGTTTCCTACTTCCTGGTTCCCAGCCTTCTCTGGATCCCTGTAAGGTCACACCAGTGCCCCAGCCATGATTAAGCACTATCAAGTGTGAAATGCATCGGCTGTTCCCACCTATGGACATAAGTACGCCGTTTCATTTTTTCGGGAAAGATAAACAAACCCTTTAAAGGGGGCATGAATCTGTTACCAAATGTTGTATCAGAATGGCTGGACAAAGGCATAATTTAAAAAAACAGCGTACCTAGCAACTGAGAGGAGTCAGCACACATGTTTAGCACCCTCTAGTGTACTAGATGTAAATAGTATATAGTGTAGGACAATTTGGCCTGGTTGGGAGCCAGGCCTGGGTTGAATCTGGGTCAGGGTTGCAAGACTCAGGGAGGCTCGATGACTCAGCAAGCAGCTTTTCTGGTGCCTCCCCCTGCCTTCTGGAACCTTGGAGAAGCTTCCAGATGTAGTGGGTGGAAGCTAGGAGGAGCTGATTGGCATATTTATGAGGACCCCAGCCAATCCCCAGCAAATAGCCTGCCATTTACAAATAGGCATGAGTCATGCCAGCAGGGGCAGCAAGGTGGAAGATGGAGAAGGAGTACTGAGGAGGCTGTCGATGTCCCTTGAGCGTGCCCCCTAGCCTGGGGGGTATGACCTCGGGCCTGGGGCTTGGGTGCTGGAGGGACCCTCTACAGCACATGAAGGTATCCTCTTCTGGAGGCACGGGAGCAAGAAGAAGACAGTGAGAGTAGGTCAGCGCATCAGGTGTTCTCCTGAAAAGAGTGATCAGTCTGGAAGGACTGTGGAGAAGTTAGCCAGGAGGGCTAGAGAAAGGGGCAGCTGCAGCCAGGCAGGCTGGCAGTGCCTAAAGATGTGGTGCTGGGATCAGAAGCCACAGGGATGAAAGCTGGACACTGATTTTTCTTCTTTGCTACACACTTAAAGGGGTCTTGGGGTCCTGCCTACAACAGACTGTTGCTGTAATCTGAGTGCTTTGTCAGATTCACAAACAGTGTGCTAGCTTAATTTCAGCAAGCAAGAGCGCTGGAGGAAGTGAGGAGTGTATATAGACTGTATATAGGAGAACTCTGACTCTGGGAGACTTTGAAAATTCAGTGTGCCTGGTGTGTCGGATGGGGAATCTCATATGCTACACATATTTATTTTAATGTTGATTATACTGCAGAATTTGTTCACAAATATAAAGCAGTTTACACCACTACTGACACTACACATGTTTTAGGTCTTACAATTCTTCAGGCAGAACAAGCAATGTTTACCAACAAGGCATTTTTTCATCATTGACATAACATGAGCTTACAGACCACAGAATGCCTAAGGAGCATTTCCCTGAGAGGAGGTAAAAGATTACTGGGTGACCCTAAGATCTTCAACGTCCTTGCGGTAATCTGGCTTGAGGCAAAACACAGTTCAAGCGAGCTGGCAGGGGAGGCATCATGAAAAGAGAAACCAACTCTTACCCTCCTCATCAGGTATATCTCCCTATCATTGCTACTACTCTCTCTCTAACCCGCAGAGCTATGTGCTTTACCTACCCTTACATTGTGGACACCCTGAATTATGTAGACTCTGCTATCTGCTTTTGTGTCAAGATTGTTTCCCAAATCTCATGGGATTTTAGCAACCACTGAAGCTCGCAATAGATGGATCGAAATTAATTTGGTTCAGCTGGGACCAGATTAATTTTGATCCATCTATTGCTGGTTCTGCTTGAGAACAGTTGATCTACTGATCGACTGCTCATAAACAGACAAAATGGAAACATTTATCTGACTCCTCCGCTGTTAGAATACAATGACACAATGGGGAGTGGGGAGGACACCCCCATCCACCTTGATTATCTTAATGGGGCAATCCGTTCAGTTTTTTCTTTTTGCTCAGCCCTTTGGCTTAGAGAAATAATTGTACTATGGCCAACTTAATGGGATGTATGGGATTATAAAAAAAAATCAAGTGAAGATATACAGGGCTCCTTCACAGTAGTCAGGGTGTGCGAAACAGATGCAGACAGCAAGTGTCACGCTTACCCGATAGAAACCCTGTTATCAAGTGGTAAGCTATAAAACCAATAAACCAACCGGGTGAGTCCCTCTAAAATAATATAGCATATGAAAAAGAGGGGTTGAAAAGATTCCAAAGAATTTATTGATGAGGGACTACTGGGTGAGACTACAATTCATTTATTTTACATCCACATATAAAAAACTTTAATAACTAATGAAAAATTACACATATATACAAAAACACCATTGAAAAGACACTAGTCTGGATAAGGACTGTCTTTTAGAGGGTTGCCACACTCCTGCAGGAGATGGTGAATGTGGTATGCAAGATTGTGGTGGCCACGGTGGCCTCCACAATCTTGCATATCACATTCACCATCTCCTGCAGGAGTGTGGCAACCCTCTAAAAGCCAGTCCTCCCCTAGATTAATTATGTTATAGGTGATTCCACTAAGCAGGGATATGCCTGAAGAATGGATTAGAAAAGAGGTGTCCAAGCAGGGTTCAATGCTGCAATATACTGGAGCACTGGTCAGAGAGGGCAATATTGATCCAATCCAAGGATATACTGTAGGGCAGCGGAATGGGCCAGTTGGCTATAATTAATAAATGGTAAGGGCACCTTGCAGGTATGGATACCAGGGAGAGGGGGGACGGGATCAATGTGGAGAGAGCCTAGTGACAGCAATGATGGTCATACAGGGTAACATAAGTATCACCAAATGTCGCGCGGAAATCTGATGAAGATTGTTCCCAATTGAAACATGTAAGCATCATATACATCAGTGATAAGGACCAGGACTGATCATCTACCCCTGGATAAATTGGACTTTGTCTAAATCCACTAATATCCCATATGCTTTCACCCTTGCCAATCTACCGTTTATTCCTCGGCTAGCATTGTGAGGAGTTACAGCGCTATACCTACTCCCGCTACGCTCCGATTGCCCTGGACTCAGAGGAATGGCTTTCTCATCTGGAACCAAGCCCGCCTGTTCACATCTTCACCGGATACAATTGTTAGCTGGACGTTGGCTCCTACTGAAGGAACTATCTGAACTCCGCATTTTTTCTCTAGGCTGGAGAGGGGGCTTGGAGCAGCTGGCCCAGGCTCACAGCAGTGTGCTAAGAGGTTGAGCCAGCTCATCCAGCTGCAGGCCAGGCACCTCGATGGATCCCGACATTATTTTTGGGATTCTTCCAGAGCCTGCAGCAGCTCTGTAAGTGCACGCCTGTGACCTAGAAGAGAGGTATGGTCAGAAAAGCTTTGCCCATATTTCTCTTTGAGATGCTGTCCTCTGGAAGATGGCTGCCTGGAGCCAACAGCAGGACAGTTTAGTCTCCTATAGTCTCATACCAGCCTGAAGAAATGGCACAGTGTCACCTTCAGGCCAACAGATGTACTGCAGCACAACACCTGCCTAAAAGTTGTCACGGGTACTTCATATTAACACCTTTCTTATTATTTTTTCTTTTAACTTAGACTAGAGCTTTTTGAATGCACCCAAATGAAAAAAATATATATTTTTGTAGATAAGATTATCCATACAATATAATTTTTTAAACGCAAATATAGGGAAGTTGGGTAAAGCACGCGGGTTAGGTTACAATGACTGCGTGTTGAATACTGAGGTGTATAAGGGTTTCATTGAAATTAGATACTGGATACTCTCATTATCATAATGAGAGAAGAATTCTGTATGTTCCCAGCATTATTTCCCAACAGAGCTGCTCTGAAATCATTTTTCCCTTAGATGTGCTGCAATCTAATAAGTGGGACACACTGAACAGCAGAAGCTTAAGAATGTAAAAAGTGCCTAAGGGAAAGACGGTGGTCGTTATACCCTTGTGCATTTTTATGCAGAAAAACTCATGCCTACAAGAAAATACATTTCAAGCAGAAATACTTTTCTCTCTTATATGGCTGGTTTCGCATCCATGTCCTGCAGTTTAATGGGAATGGGAAAGGGAAACTGTATGGGCCCATTGACACCTACGTGTTCATGTTACAATGCACACTCCATTGCACACAGAACAAAGTGAATCCAGCCTCAGGGAAAGTACATAGCATCTTTCTTCGGAAAACAAATGGCGTTTCCAAATTCTCCACTTTTATTTAAATCTATTATCTTTAATATGCTTTTTTTTTTTTTTTTTAAGGAAATGCCTTTGTATTGTATATGAATGCACATGATTTCCACAAGAAAACATTTCCTTTTGCTTTCAGCCAGATCACACAGTACTGCAGAATGTAACAACAAAGGAGTGATGTGGATCCTGAAGAGGAGTGAGTCACTATTGCTGGCTTATTAAGTTCTCAGTTATTTTTATTGTTCAGGGCACAATGCAAAGCAAGTACTTTTTGAGCATTGCTTTTTTTATTTTAATACAGATGTATATTTATCTCAAGATGTGAGAGCTGATTACACCATTTTAGAGTACACTATGCAGTCCAGTGCAGCTGATGCACATAATTGGGGCAGTGGCTGTTGCGGGTATACTGTATAGATGATGTGCCTGTTTTATGGAATGTATCCTTGGAAAAAGCATGATCTGCACATATAAGATGAAAAGGTTGAGTACAGAAATCTCTCTAGACCTATTTTTGATGAGGTAAGTTTTAGCATTGCATAAAGGCATGGCAAATGTTTTAAGATGACTTGGTCGGACATCCAACAAAACTTCCCTTGGATTTTTGTCCTAATTGATTTGTCCGATCACACCCATAGCATACACACACTCGGACTTTTCCGGCAACCAACACGAACGTAGTGACGTTTGAACGTAATGCCGTGCGTTTAAAAGAGGAAGTGAAATTCTCCGACGTCACCCGTTGCGTTCCTTCAGCTACTCTATAGTTAGTTGATGTTTCGTGTGAGTGCTTTCCACATTTCCAGTTTCGTGCGTTTCAGAACGTTTGTGTCCGTTCGCCAAATTCCGAGATGTTGCGCGATCCTGCGAGAGAGCGTGCTGTTTACGGTCTAGGAGTTCTGGCTATTGCTTAAGCTCGGTCCAGGTCCAGGAGTAGGAGGAGGACTGTTTGGACCAAAAATTGGTTGCTTCGCCGTGAAGAATTTTCCCATATGCCATTGCTCAGGGAGCTGCAGGAAAACAATCCTAATGATTTTAGGAACTATCTTAGGATGTCAGATTCCTGCTTCCAGCGTCTTTTACATTTGCTGTCCCCGTATATCACCAAGAAGGACACCTGTATGAGGCCTGCTATTCCTGCAGAGCAACGGCTCATAGCCACTTTGCGCTATTTGGCGACAGGGAGAAGCCTCCAGGACATTAAATTTACTACTGGGATCTCTCCCCAGGCTCTGGGACACATAATTCCTGATACTTGCTGTGCCATTATTCAAGTCCTGCAGAAGGACTATATTCGGGTAAGTTATTTTATTTGATATCACATTATATCCATTTCCAGAATGTTCAGTCCCATTCTTGTTATAATCTGTCCAAATACTTTTTATTTGGTGGCATGCTGACTACTTTTCCTTGCCCTAAATAGATATTTGCCTTCACTTACCTCCCTAGCAAGCTACCCTGGGACCACAATTTGTTATTGGCCTTCCCTTAACAACCCTTATAAACTAGGGCATCTTAAAATGTTTATCCTTAACTGGCAGCAGAGTGGCAGAGTTAATTTTTTGGGGTGAACAAACTGTTTATTAACCTTCCCCTTCCCAAATACTGAATCATCTGATCCAAATATTTGTGTACTCTAGCTAAACATATCTTCATTATACCCCTTTTCTGCTTGTCATATTTGTCCCATTTTTGGAAAATTATATGTTTTTTTTTTTGTTTTTTTTTGTATATGGTATGTTATTCTGTTGCCTCTGGTGTGCCAAGCCCAAAAATCAGAATGGCTTGCAACATGAACCTTCATTTGTTCACCATATTGGTCACATTGAAAAGGAGAGATTTTTTTACCACTCCCCAAACTTTAAACATTCAACCTCATCTCCCTAACATTTTTGGAATGTGCCACCAGAGGGAGTCATGAAGCATATAAATGAGAATTATATCAAATTTTTAGTCCACAAACTGCTTGAATTGTTTCCTTGTTATGTTGCCCCTATAATGTATGTGTAAAAATAGGTTGCAATTTATTATGCTGAAGTAGTAACTAATTGTTCTTTGTTTGACTCCACAGTTTCCTTCCAACCCTCAGCAATGGCAGGATGTTGCGGCCCAGTTTGCCAATCTGTGGAATTTTCCCAATTGTGGGGGTGCCATTGATGGCAAACATGTCAGGATTGTTCCTCCGCCGGCCTCTGGCTCTTATTTTTATAACTACAAGGGCTTTAACAGCATAGTTCTTCTTGCTATAGTTTCTGCAAACTATGAGTTTCTTTATGTTGATGTTGGTATGAATAGGCGTCATTCTGATGGAGGTGTGATGTCTCATACCGAATTTTATCAGCGTCTTACTAATGGCACCTTAAGTTTGCCACCTGCGCAGGACAACGTGGAGAGCCTCAACTTTGTATTTGTGGCAGATGAGGCCTTTGCTCTTGGGGAACATCTGTTGAAGCCCTTTCCGATGAGGAACCTCACCCCTGAGCAACGGATCTATATCTACAGACTGTCACGTGCCAGAAGGGTGGTTGAAAACGCCTTTGGCATTATGTCAAGTCATTTTCGGCTATTTCTTACTGCCATTCACTTGGCTGAATACAAGCTGAACCACGTGGTGTTGTGCTGCTGCATCCTCCATAATTTTCTACGGAGGAATGCTACCAACTACATTGGGTCTGGCAATACTGATGACCCCTCAGGTGGACGGGCAGCTGAAGACGCAGTAATGCCAGCCCTGCAACTTACCGACCTGCTGTCTCCTCCCAGAATGCATGTCTTGTGCTTGAGCAGTATATGGACTACTTTGTTGGTAGAGGGGCAGTGCCTTGGCAGCAAAATGTCCTGTAGAGTTTGTTCTATCTAGTTTATTTTCCTCTTAAAAATAAAAATTTTGAGCTACTGTTATCTGTGGTTGGGTTTTTATTTTTTTATGTCCTTAGAATTTTGGTGAGAATTGTCAAAACTTTAGGGAAACAAGCAGACGTGCAAATACACCTTTCTAAACTTCAATACATCTACTGTATGTTGAGTATTATTATGTTTTAGGGCTCTGCTACACCCCTTTTCGAATAATACACTGTCAATGTTCTTACCCTAAATTTTAAAATATACTGGTAGTACTGATCTTATAAATAAGAAGCCACACCTTTTTTAGCAAAAACATTATTTTTTTAACAAGCACAATCCAATGTGCCATTTTTTCCTTTTACAAAAGTGCAAAACAGTGGTAGGTCATGAAGAACGCAATAATTAGGTTGTTATTATTTTGGCGATAAACATGCATCTTTTCCAACAGAGCAATATACCTTGCCAAGTGGTTACAGCAGAAATTCAAACATTTTTGGCAGAATTCTCAGCACAAAATATTATTATACACACACAATGTATGACCAGATGCAGTTTTGTTTATTCTGTGGCGCCTTTTTTGTGTGTCAAAAATGCATGCACAGTGCTCTCCATGCGCTACGGGGGTTCTGGTTGGTTGTAGCTCACAACATGCAGTCTTACTTAGCACCTGAAACGGACTACCATGTTGTGAGCTAGAGCCGACCAGAACCTTAATGGAGTGCATGTCAAACACTGTGCCTGCATCCTTGTCGCATACAAAAATGCACCCCAAACTGAACGGAACTGCGTTTGATGCAAAATGCCCCTTAGCACAGTCTTTCTCCACTCTCCTTCTCCTGGTGCATTCCCAGGGTCATATTGACAAGATGTTTCACTTTTGCCATAGGTACATTGTTTTTTTTGGGATGTGCATATGTCAAAATTGGTCAGGTATAGCCCTTCAAAATTGTAATACTGTTTCTTGAAAGTACCAGAAGAAGAGGAGTAGATAAAAACTCAGCTGAGACACTTAAATCACACCAAAACATTTTTTTTGTAAAAATTACAGTATTGAAATAGCCTCAAAAGTCACATTTGCTAACATCTGCGTATTGCAAAGTGAATTAGTGCCATTTCTAAACAAATAACAAAACTCAGCCTGTGCTAACAAGTCTAGTTGCATCAAGTTCACTGAAAAGTTAAATAACAGGAGGTAAAATGTAAACTATAAACCTACGTCACAAAAACAGCTAAAATTTAGCTAACAGGTCGTAATAATCCCTGATTCGTCTCTGAACACCAGTGGCAGCCTCCTTTAGATTTTCAAGCTCTGTCATTGCCTGCAGCATATCAGCACTGATCCGACCAATAGTGCATCCTGGTAGTTGGTGGCCTTGGAAGAAGATAATAAATTAGAATGTGTTTGATGGTCAAGTGACTGAGGCAAAAAACATAGGGACACATTATTAATCAGGGCTACTTTATGAAAATACTTACCTAAACATAGACACTCAATTGGTGCTTGCAAACTGCTTGATCTTCTAAATACAGCTACACTACTAGGTAATGTACACACTACAGATATACTCCGAAAATCTTGGACCAGGTGCATATGCATGTGTCTTCACGTGCAGCTACCTAAACAACACTGCCACCTCTCCCTTCTACATGCTCAAATGTTGAATGCACTACATAATTTGCTAGTGTGTTGTGGGCGTGTTTAAGTGGACATATAATCAGTAACCATGTATTGATTTTGGAAAGCACATGTTAAAAAAACTTACTGGGGCAAACAACAGACTCCAAAGGGTCATCTTTGATTTCTTGCACTCCTTCACCCTCAGCATATCTGGTGTCTGGGGATGTGCTGTCCACTGGTGGCTCTTTGCTGGGTCCGGCACTATCATCATTATCCTGCAAAGGTTGGTGCTGACCACACTCCTGATCCTCTAAAATTAAAGAATAAAACATCCATGAAGCCGCCCCTAAATGACATTATCTTACCAGAATCACATTTGCTGCTTTTTAAGTATACCAACCTTGCCCTGGTGACAAAGTTTGCTCGAGACTAGTGCACTACACTATGCATTATTATAATATACAAAATGTTATGGAACAGGAGTATGATGTCATTTAAAAAGTGGGTACAAATCTCTTTAGTGGTCACATTCAAAAAATCAGACAGATGACACGCATCACTCTTGTTTGCAATGGCAATATGGGATATATGATGTGAAATCTAGCAGGCGTGACTCTCTGTGACTCTGATCCCCAGGGCCTCTCCTCTACCCATGTCTATCATTCAAATGCATCATTAATGGTCAGTGATGAGCCACACATCTAACATAAAGTTGATTTTACCCCTTAAGATATGGACTGAGCCCATGGTCTTTGTCCTACCTAGAAACACCCCTGTCGCTGTGAAAATGCTAATTATCAAATTTTGTGCTTACGTTTTGGGGGTGATTTTGGGCATGTTGTCTCCCCTGTTGGAGGCCGGCCAATGGAAGCCTCCTTTTGTCCCCTGTGGTGTTTTTCTCTTTGTCTTTTTTCTGTGGAAAACATTAGAATACAGTATATTATTTATTACAGAAAAGTAGCCAAGACAGAAAGAACAACTTTCACATTATAATGAACTACATTAAAACTTGCATTATATTCTTCTGGAGCCCTCACAATAACAAATCCCCATTAAATTGAATCCATCTCTAATGTACAGACACATATTTACATAATTACATGTACTTACTTTTTTTGATAATGGTACGGTGAATGGAGTCCAAACGTTCTTGCTCTCTGTGCTTCAAATCTGACCATCGTTTTCTGATTTGGTCTTTCGTTTGTTTTACCCCATAATCTTCTTCCAATACTGCAAGGACCTTCTCCAGAACCCTGTCTTTATGGCTGTTGGGTCTATCATAGTTCTCCATTTTGCAATCGTAATCGTATTTCTCAAAGATGCGCACCATCTCCACCATCTGCCCCTTTCTCATGGGGGTGGCCTTGTGCTTAATATAAACTCCTTCACTGCGGGGCCTGTTCGTATTCATTGACTGTGCCATCATCTTCTCCCTCACACATGTACCTCACAGAATGGCACAGGAATAAAAAAGAATGTGGTCACGCCCCAGCGTCATGACGCACATAGAGTGGAGCTTCACGCATGCGTAGGCTATATAAATCAATAACGAGCAGTCGAGGTCCCGCACGCATGAACGAATCCATCGTTGCGACTCCACGTTAAGCCAAAGGAATACACTGAACGAAGGTAGGTGAATACATTGTGACACTAGTGGTTACTGCATGATTTAGCTTAGAGAAACAAACACACATTGTATAAGCATGTTAGAAACTCAAAGCAAGCACTTATTGGTTGTATTGTAACCTTTATTGCAGAGATCTGGTCAAAAACATGCCAAAAGCTAAGGGTGGAAAACTAAATTCACGTCCATTCGTCACTGCTTTTATCGAACTCTACAGATCGCAGACCTGTCTGTGGCAGTCCAAACATAAAGATTATTCTGATAAAAATAAAAGACAGGCAGCAATAGATACATTGGTGGCAGAAGCAAAGACTATGTACCCCAGGGCCAATGCAACACAAATTAAAGCTAAAATTGGGAGCCTGAGGAGCACGTTTCTCAGAGAGCTAAAGAAGGTCGAGGGATCGAAAAGATCGGGAGCTGCAGCAGATGACATGTATGTACCCAAACTGTGGTACTTCAACAGCCTGATGTTTTTAAAGGACCAAACTGAGCCAAGAAAACATCTATCCACACTACCCTCCCTATCAGCAGAGGCCACAGATACTGAGGCAGAACCAACAGAGGAGGAGGAGGAGGAGGAGGAGGAGGAGGAGGAGGAGGAGGAGGAGGAGGAGGAGGACATCAGCTTTACCCAGGTCTAGTATTTTTCAAAAACTGGCCATTGAAATATACTATGATGTTAATGTGTTGTTATGATGGCAACAAAACTCAAATGATGCTCCTTTTTCACACACAGGACCTTGGCAGCCAAGAAGAGGCTGGGCCCAGCAACCTGTCAACACAATGCCAAATCCCTACACTAAACCCTCCTCGAAAAAGGGCCAAGAAGAGGCAACAGCTAGATGACGCCACTGCTGAATTTCTAAGTAGGGCCACATCGGTCATCACCTCAGCACCAGATAGTGCAGAAGGGTTTGGCTGTTTCATTGCCAACAAGCTCAGAAAAATAGAGGCAGATCAAAGGGAGCTGTGTGAGGGGATGATGGTACAGCTCCTTAGCAAGGCCAGGAAACGGGAGCTAACCCCTAATTCCCATGTCTGTGATTTAGATCACACACCTCCAGCTAATCAACAACAGGCCTACCAACCACAGGAAGCCTACCAAACCCATACAAGTTACCAAGCCCACCCAGCCTACCCACACCAGCCAACCTACCCACAACAGCCAACCTTCCCACCCCAGCAAGCCCAACCACCCCAGCAGCATGGGGGTCAGTGGCCAACTCAGAGCCCAGATTTTAGGGGCTACTAATTTGGCCACCAACATAATGCTTTGGTACATATTTTGATGGGTTGTTAATTTGTGTTAAAAATTTTAACCATTTAGATCCATTTTAGGGATAATTTTATGTTTGGCTTCAAAAATGGGGCGAAAACATGTATCTTTAATATTTTTTTTTATTGTATTATTGTGATGGGAGTGACAAAGAAAAAAAATGGCCTCAGCTGATGGGGAGAGAAGTGTGGATAGTGTTGTTCTTGGTTCAGTTTGGTCGGCAAAAAATATCAGCCTGTTGAAGTACCACAGCCTGGGGACAGACATGTCTTCTGCTGCTGCTCCCCATCTTTTGGAGTCCATGATCTTCTGGTGCTCCCTATAGTTATTGTAATTCTCAGGTCCCCAAGTTTGGAGATTTACCAAAAAATTGTTATGTATGCCCTGGGGTACAGAGGCTTTGCAAAGTCCACCATTTGTTCTATTGCTGCCTTCCTGTTGTTTTGGATCTGTCCTAATTTAGGAGATTTTATTTTAAATAAATGGATGATGTGAAGGTGTCTTGAATTATTTGTGTAAAGTCAAATGTCAGTTTGTGAGTAGGCAGGTCCTTTGCTCAAATTAAAGGGAGACAAATAGAGTAGTTGGTACTTTAACCATCATAAATAATAAGGGATAATGGGGTTGTTAGAAGTTGACACACAAAAGAATCTTGAAATTTGCTTGATTCATCTAAACAAAATACACTAATCAAAAGTAAATGTATTTGTTTTTAATCCATCCGTATCACCAGCAAAGCAGGTTTTAAGATTATTGGCATTACAAAGAAAAGGATAATATGCGCTGTTTTTCGAGATTTCGAAACTTGCCGCGTCACGAATGTTCTTTTTCTAATACAAACGCTAGTTTTACTAGACAGAAGGCTTCCGGCTGCTCTTTACTTCGGAGCATGCGCATTTTAACTTTGGACAAAAGTCCGATGGTTTGCTGTACACACGATCGGATTTTGCACCATCGGACTTTTGTTGCCTGAAAGTTGGTCCGTTCGCAGACCAAACTTTTTGTCCGATGAAAGCCAAAAAAGTTGGTCCGATGGAACGTACACACGGTCGGACAAATGCGAAAAGTGTCGGATTTTGGTGTTGGTTGGGCAAAAGTCCGACCGTGTGTACAGGGCTTAACACACAGTTGAGAAAAACCAAAGTGCTAATCGCATGCCCTTTGTCCCAGGTAATTTGGCCAGCAATATTTGTGGAGGTCTGCTGGTTCCTAGCAACATGGCATCTACCAGAATCTGAAAAGATTGTTTTAGGACTATGGATAGGTATACACAGAAGACATTTGACTGGACAATTTCACAAAGTTTACCAAATAGACTGCAATAGGTGCTCCAGCCTTGAACATTAAGCATAGATACATAAAAAAGATTGAGTAAAAAAGCCTGTAAAACTGGAAGATGAGCTCATTCAAATCAATGTATGGCTCACTAAGAGTAAAACAGACATTTTGAGCTGTCTGGTTTTTGGTAGGGGATAGCTTGAGGCAGACTATGCTGTTGGCATTACAGTGTTCAACAGATAGGGAAAAGTAAATGTCACACAGTGAGTAGGCCTATGGTTGTGGCAAGACTAACTTGGAGTGTGACTTTGGGGCACTGTGTTCCACATTGTAGTACTGTGTTAGCTGCACAGTACTCTCCAGGTCCAAAGTCATGGCACAGCCTTTGGTGTGACCCAGTCTCATATGATTAATTAAGCTGGAAGGGTTAAAGAACTAGGAGCTACCTCAAAGTCGGTAAAGTTGGTGGCCATCTTACATTTCTTGCCTCCCTAGTCTTATGCCGCGTACACACGCTCAGCATTTATGACGAAAATGTTCAATGGGAGCTTTTGGTCAGAAATTCCGACCGTGTGTAGGCCCCATCGGACAATTTCTGTTGGAATTTCGACAACAAAAATTACGATTGTGTGTGGACAATTCCGACGCACAAAATTCCACGCATGCTCTGAATCAAGTAAGAGACGGAAGCACTTTTCAGCCTCATGCTGAATGTCTGGTAAAACTAGCGTTCGCAATGGACATAGCACATTCGTCACGCTGTAACGGACTGAAAAGCATGAGGCTGAAAATCATGAATCGTCTCTTACCAAACTTCTACTTACACGACTGGTATTGAACTTCTCTTTTCTAGTGCCGTCGTACTTGTTTTACGTCACCGCGTTCTTGACGTTCGGACTTTCCGACAACATTTGTGTGACCATGTGTATGTAAGACAAGTTTGAGCCAACATCCATCGGAAATGTATCCACGGTTTTGTTGTCGGAATGTCCGATCTTGTGTAAGCTTCACTACAGCGGTAACGGTTAAAGCAAAGGAAACTGAACAATGACATCATCAGCTAGGTGCAGTGTGCGCATAATGATTTTTAAAAGGGCCAGTACACATTTTTTTTTTAAATATGTCTATTGTCCTTTTAAGAAAGGACATCAGTGATCTCTGGTAACAAAAACTGTTAAGAAATTGAATACCCAGGATGATAGACTTCTGCCTATGCATCCATAATTGTATGTGAGGATCATCTAATCATTTTATCTACTGTGTTAATCAGGAATGCTATAGGAGATTTGTTTTTATAATTTCACCTTTGACTGTATTTTAAAAAGTCTTTGAAAATGTGCACAGGTTGCCATGAACATTGAACAGAAAGCACTACACTATAAAAGCTACCAAATCTTTGGGAAATTATGACAGTTGATGATTTATAGTACGTGAACTTAACTCAACAACTAGTTTATAGACATTGCTAGTAATACTGTACTTTCTAATATTAACGTAAAGTTACCTAATAAGATAACAAGCAATATTAGAAAAATAAATACGGAACTAAAGCTTTGTAAACTTTTTTACTAATTAACTTAAAAGTTGTCAAAAACACGTCATTCTTTGAGTGCATTGCCCAGATGGTCACAGAAATACTTCAGACCACAAGTGTCAGAATTAGTTGACTGTGCATTATACATAAATCTCTTCGGTAATTACAGGCTTATGGACTGTCCTGCCTTTTATCACTGAACAAGTATTCTTTTTTATCTGGAGACAGCCCAACGGGGTTATTTTCATTTTCTTCTGTGAAAAGATGAAACAGAAAAAAAAATTATAGATGGCTCACAATGCATTATGTCATAGACAGACTTCAGATGAACAAACTAAAATAGGGAACTTCTACATCGAAAGCCATAAATAAAATAATTGTTAGTTTAATATTTAAATCATGCTTCTAGTCCATTAGTATTTTACAAGGAAACCGGTGGTAAATGACCAGGAAGGGAGATGGCCATAGTATGATAAGCTATTGCTAGAGATAAAAAAGAGATAATAACCCAGGGCTCAGAGGGTTGGAAAAAAAAAATGGCCCAATTTACTCATCCACTTTGAATGTGTGGATAGGGGAATTGGGTCATCCTCCCTACTGTGTCTTTGTATTCTGACTGCAGGGAGACTTCCCCACCATCAGAATATACAGATCAGCAATGCAGTCTATAGCCTGCGGCGTTGATCAAGCAGAAATTTCCCAATAGGACGGTTGAACGGTTCAGCAGATTGACTTCCGTTCATCACAGTGGCCACACATAGATCGAAATTCAGCCAATCCCAGCCTGCCAATCCATGTATGGTCAACTTTAGTGTCATACATGTATTTGATTATAATTAAAGATATTAGTGAAATACTATTCATATTTGTATTAAAGCGGAGTTCCACCCAAAAATGGAACTTCCGCTTAATCCACTCCACACCCCCTTACATGCCACATTTGGCATGTAATTTTTTTTGGGGGGGGGAGTGGGGGCTTCAGGAGGAGTGGGACTTCCTGTCCCACTTCCTCCTTCCGCCGAGGGGCTGGTTAGCCCCTCCCTGTAAGCGACTGCCTAGGACACTGACAGGTCCTAGACGATCGCCTGTCCAATCAGTGGCGGGCCGCGCCACGCGCAAATGCGCAGTGCCGCTCGCGCATGCGCAGTGGGTGCCCGGCCGTGAAGCCGAAGGCTGTCACGGCTGGGTGCCCACAGTTAGAATGAAGACGCCGGCCGGGGAGGGGGGGAGAGGAGCGGAGCCCCAGCCGGCACGTCGCTGGAACGTGGAGAAGTAAGTGAATGTTTATTAAAAGCCAGCAGCTACACTTTTTGTAGCTGCTGACTTTTAATAAACATAACATTTGGCTGGAACACCCCTTTAAGAATATCATAGGTTTTGTCACCTTGTAAGACAGAACTGCATAATTGTAATGCAAACCTGTCATAAACTTGAGTAGAGGTGTTACACACCAAAAGGAATGTTAGTGCGGCTTGAAATGTCTGACAATACAACAAAAGGACTAATCATGTGATTATTGCAGACAGACTCTCCCACTTAGAACTTACTTACAGCTAGTATACTGGCACTGTCTCCTTATCTTCATGTAGCAGAATCTCTGACCTTTTCCAGTCTAATGGGAACCTTCAAGGCCAAAGATAGCTAATGTCCTTCAATAAGTGGTGGGTTGTGAGGCATAGTGGGTGCAAAGATGGTAAAAGTCATTGGGTACCAGACACTTCTTGGATGTAAAAGAGGTTTTATTTCTTTGACAGTCCTTTTTATATTTTTTAGGGGAAAGAGGGTTAGGGTCTGGGTGGCACACAAGAACTCCGGATCATCTGACCTCACCTGAATATATAGGCTCTCCCAGCAGGCCAAGGGATTCAACAAATCCCTGTCTATAGGATGAGAAACCCCATATTGCCATAACCTGACCTTGAGTTGTTCTTCTCAATCTTAATCTCAATCTCAATACCTCCAAGTACCCAGCCACCTGTTGGTAGAAGAGGAAAGTACAATCATGGAGAAATCAATGGATCCCTAGTAATTAACTACAGTAGCTACTCCTGACAAGGAATTTGTCATGGAGCTCCCTGACTAAACCCCAGGGCACTACATTCAGAACAAGGTTTGAATCATCAAAATTCACCTAAATTCATACAATGGGTAAAAATAACCTGGTGCAGAAGTGAGGGCTTGGTGGGAGAATCTGCCAGTTATAATTATGTGATCATTGTAATAAAATTAAACATAGAATTCTGTGAAAGGTGGTAAACTAATGACAAAAGCAAGAGAATGAGATCTCCCGGGAAATATATCCACTGGTTAGATACAAGTGCAATGTGCTCAGTAGAGATGACTAAATCTTCCTGAGTTCAGTTTGCAGGAGATTCGGTGAACCCAGCAAGTACACAAAAGGTATAGCTGAACTCCATCTATGGGAAATAAATCTTCTTATTTGTTCTGCTTAGTTTCAATGCTATTGTTAAATAAAGGGCATTGACAGCTGTGCACAGCAATAAGTGACATGAACCAATGCAAAAAACTTTTTTTATTTTTAATTACCATATAGCAAGGCAACATTGAAATTAAACAAATCCTTTAAATAACATTACAGAACAGTATACATTTTGTTGAACATTAGTTGAACAGTTTGGTTTTCCTTAAAATTACCCTTGTCCCAAAGTTGACAGTAAGGCGCCGTACACACGGCAGAGAACCTCGACGGGCAGAACACATCGTTCCGCCCGTCGAGGTTCTCTCCCGGCCGTCGAATTCGGCGACCCGTCCGTCGGGAATGGCAACCAGCCATTCTTCCAGGCGGGCCGTCGAGGAAATAGAGAGCGTGCTCTCTATTTCGGCTCGACGGGCTTCCCGTACACACGGCCGAGTTCCTCGCTGGAATGTGCACGGCGCCTCAAGGCTTTCTTCTCCACTTTCGGAGGCCCAATCAGGAGATGGTGGTTAAATGGGTAGATTTATTGCAGAATCTGGAAGCCCCCTTTATAATAAATCTGTCCATGCACTAGGCAAGTTTCTTCTGGTTCCTTATGAACTGACTGAAATTTGCTCAGTGGGTTACCCTGTCTCCACCCTCCTACCCTTTAGATTTACCTTCAACTATATAGTGCAAAGGCCTGCCTGATTGCATACAAATTGAAAGTGTTTAGATTTGACCTCATATTATATGGTTTTGGTAAATCTAAAGGAAAATTGCTAAATGTATGGCCAGCCCAACAAGGATAGATGCATTTCCTGCTGCAGCTATTGTATTCTGACAGTCCAAAACTTTTATTTCAACATGATATCACTCCTCTTTATCACATACTCCGAGCAAGATCACTTATGAAAGGTACTTAACCACATATATAAAAGTCACGAGCCTTGTAAAACTTCTTTCAGCTGCCAGCAGATCCAGGTCAGATGTCAACTGGAGCCTCACTTCTGCCTGTGTCAGGAAACACAGTCCATTTCTTGCAATGTACATGGCTGATGTAGAGGAAAGTGTTTTTTCCTGTTTGTTTTACACAATGCACCTAAAGGGTGGATTTACTAAAGTCAATGGGCCAGATTCTCGTAGATCTGCACTTTGTGTGCGTAGCGTAGCGTATTCCATTTACGCTACGCCTCCGCACTATTTATAGGCAAGTGCTGTATTCTCAAAGCACTTGCTTCGTAATGTGCGGCGGTGTAGCGTAAATGGGACGGCATAAGGCCGTGTAAATGAAATAGGGAAGGAGGGGGGCATGCTGTATTTAAATTAAGCGCGCCCCCGCGCCGAA
Source organism: Rana kukunoris (assembly GCA_029574335.1). NCBI lineage: Eukaryota > Metazoa > Chordata > Amphibia > Anura > Ranidae > Rana > Rana kukunoris. Next base: position 179,059,755 of record CM056051.1, read on the forward strand.
CGAACTGCGCATGCGCCGGCCGTCAACGAAGCCCACTGCCCATGCTCCATAGTACGACGCAAATACATTGGTTTCGACGTGAACATAATTAACGTACAGCCCTATTCGCGACGAGTTACGTAAACGGCGTAAACGATGGAAAAACCCGACGCTGTCCCGACGTCCATACTTAACATGGCTTACGCCGGACCTACGCAAGATTACCCCTCATATAGCAGGGGTAACCTTACGCTTACGCAAACTGCGTAAACTACGACGGCGCGCAAAAACGTTCGGGAATCGGCGTATCATGCTCATTTGCATATTCAACGCAGAAATCGACGGGAACGCCACCTAGCGGCCAAGCGTAACATTGCAACTTAGATCCAACGGTGTAAGTGACTTACGCCAGTCGGATCTACGTAAAATCTATGCGTAACTGATTCTAAGAATCAGTCGCATAGATACCCAGGGCCAGATACAGAGATACGACGGTGTATCTGGAGATACACCGTCGTATCTCAGCTGAGAATCTGGCCCAATATGTGCACTCTGCAAGGGCATTTGCACCAGAGCTTACTAATTCAGGTGAAACTTCACTTAGCAAAAAATACCCAATCAAATGCAAGGAAAAAAAAAACAGCATTTTTGCATGCACATGATTGAAAGTTAGCAAAGCTTCCCTGCATTTACTAAGCTCTGAAGAAAATGCCCTTGCAGAGCGCAACAGCACTTGCAGATCTTTGCAGTATTTGCAGATCAGGAACTAATACTATAAGGCCCCTTTCACACCAGTGGACCAATCAGGTCCGCCTGTCCGTTTTTCAGGTGGACTTGATTGGACCACCTATTGTTCTCTATAGGGTGGCAGATGTCAGCGGATCTGATTTGGTCCGGTATGCTAAAAACAGACGGATGGGGATACTTTGGCCATCCATCTGGTGGATTGAATTGGATGACAATAGAGAACAGCGGGCTGTGTATTTCTCCACTCTGCATAACGAAGCGGACACAGACCTGTCATCCACCTGCTCAGCAAAGAAAGTCCCCGCTGAGCAGGCAGATCCACTTGGATGGATTCTGCCTCATGTGAAAGGAGCCTAAAAATACATTCTAATTTAAAGGTTCATCTTTTTTTATTCTTCTAAATTCCAGCTCCACTATGCACTAATATAGCATTCATGTACTTGTTTTGCAAAAATATCAAAGCCTTCCATAAAATCTACAGCCACTTTCCTTACTGTCCTACATCCATGATTCAAAACATATCTATTGCTTCTGTCCGTTTTCCTTACAGACTATAGGTCATGACAAAGAAAGGAGTTGACCAGTGGACCGCATTAGCACACACCCTGCATCATCCACCCACTCACTCCCAGCTGCACATTTTTTTAATAAAATGCAATCAATCAGTGATCACCCTTCTCACTAAATACACAATCAGATTGTATAGTGTATGGCCATCTTTATACAAGTACATAGAAGGGAGTGGACAGAAACATTCAGCTGTCAAGCCCCATTCACATGTCTGCATAGGAAATCGCATTCCCGCATGTGTTTTTTTTTTTTGCGAGGTGGGGAGGTGTTTTGGAGCATTTTCACTCATCACACATAGGGCAGCCCATCCACCTGAATGGGCTGCCCTACACGCAGCCATTGCCTCAAAGAAGCTTTAGACCTTTTTTGGAGCGGAGTTTGATGCGTTTTTTAACTGCAATTTTTGTACAGCGCATTTCTGAAATTCAAGGAAAAGCACAGATATGAATAAAGCCTGTAGCAGCGCTTTGCAGGCGTTTTTAACCCTTTTTCGGTCGCTAGCAGGGGTTAAAAGCGCCCCGCTAGAGGCCGAAATGCGACGCAAAAATGACAGTAAAACGCAGCTAAAAATACGTTTTCAGTGTGAAAGCTGCCTACTTGGTCACGTAAAGCATATCACAAGGCATATTTTTCTGGATAGCATTAGCAGTTCAGCGAATAAGTTGTCTGAAATTGCTCTTATGATTAGCAATCTTCTATTTTGTCAGTAAACTCCTAAACTGAGTAGAAGTTTAACTGTGAATAATTACCTCGTAATATCAGGAATTGATTACTCGCTAACTCCTCAATTAGATGTGATCTATGCCTAAACTGAAGCCAATTTAGAAAAAAAAAAAACAGCTGTAGAGTACAGACGGTGAAAGTAGGCAATAAGGTGACCATAGTCTGAATACATTTTAATGAAAATTTTTTTTAAATGATACGGAAAAACATCCATGTAGATATGTAAATACCGTCCGATACAAAAAGCACAAATACATGTACAAACATTAATAATAATAATAAAAAAAAAAACAATCCCACAGTATTTATGTCACATCTTGTTCATCATTAGATAATCTATTGGAAATCCCCCACCTTTTCCCTGGATAACCACTGGGAGTGTTTTTTATTACTATTATTATTATTATTATTATATTATTATTATTATTATTGTATGTACATGTATTTGTGCTTTTTTGTATTAGAAGGTATTTACTTATTTGTTATTCTGTATCATTTTAACAATTTCATTAAAATATATTCAGACTACACTGCATGGTCACCTTTTTGCCTACTTTCACAGTCTGTACTCCACAGCTGTTTTCTTTTTCTAAATTGAGTAAAATTTTAGCACACTGTCATAGGTGTGTGGAGCCTATTGTATTAGAGTGTGTGCATCTCACATATGTGTGTGTTACATATTTACCGGCCTTTTCCCTGTTCTCCATCCTGAAACAATTGGGGGAAGACACAGGGGGGTCTGGGCAGCAGAAAGAAAAGGAACAGGGACAGGAGCAGGAGGGGTGGCATATTCTGGTACCGATCTGCTGTATTTTCCTCTTGTGTCAGCTGAATGTCGGCAAGAGGGAGAGGAGGAGAAGCCTACTTTCAGCTGCTGCAGGAGCAAAATACAGATTGGTTCCAATATATTTCTCCCCCTGTCCAGGTTCTGGGGGTCGGCAACAAAAGATTGCCGTTTACCTGTCACCTGCCCATGATCAACAGATAGATCGCGATTGACGGATTGTCAAGAGCAAGATTAGGGTGTGCTCAGGCACACCTGGCACACCCCTTGTGCACGCTTATGCACACTGCTAAAATCTAAAGTGAAGTAGAACTGAGGTCAAATTTTCTCCTTCATTTTGGATAGCGTAAGGGAAGGTTATAGCCCTTGTCAGTTTTGATTTTTGAAATTGGGGAAATTTCCCTTCACTTCCTGTCTTAAGCCCCGTACACACGGTCGGACTTTTGCCCAACCAACATCAAAATCCGACACTTTTCGCATTTGTCCGACCGTGTGTACGTTCCATCGGACCAACTTTTTTGGCTTTCATCGGACAAAAAGTTGGGTCTGCGAACGGACCAACTTTCAGGCAACAAAAGTCTGATGGTGCAAAATCCGATCGTGTGTACAGCAAACTATCGGACTTTTGGACAAATTACAAATGCGCATGCTCAGAACCAATGTTAAAATCAACCAACAATAGCAGAAGTTAACCAAAGGGTGGCAGTAAAGAGCAGAAAAACCACGTGATGATGGAAAAGTTTTAGAAAAGTTTGCAGAAAAGTCCGAGCGTGTGTATGCTATGGGTGTGACCGGACAAATCAATTAGGACAAAAATCCAAGGGAAATTTTGTTGGATGTCCTACCGTGTGTATGGGCCTTTATAGCCAAAAAAAGGAAGTAAGAGGGAATCTCTGGGTGTCACCAGGGTCACTACTGGAATATTTACCCCTCTATTACTGTCCTGGTCCTGGTCCCACCTTTAATCTTGGTGCTAATTGTAAACATGACAAATAGAGAGAGTGAATCTCTCTGACGGGGTACAGCTAGAAGAAACTGACATGGGGTTTAAATTCCTCTACACTCTTTACAAACCTAAAAAAGGATTCCCTTCAGTTTTACTTTTAGGCTCCATTCACACTTGGCGATTTTGGAATCGCGGGCAGCATTGGCGCAATTCTGTCTGTGATTCCAAATCGTGTGGCACCTCAAACACAGTACGATTTTGCTGTGATTGTCTCGGGGCTGAAAAGCACTGCAATCGTGGCAAAACTCAACTTTTAAAAGCTTGTCCCCCAAAAAGGAACAGGAGCTTCTTTTGGATGACAAATGCGCATAGTGCAGCCGATTGAAGTAATGCTTGACATGTGGAATCGCGTGAAAAACGCTCACACAAAATCACAAGTGGGATTCCTTCTACACTAAGGCCGCGTACACACGATCGAACATATCTGCTGAAACTGGTCCGCAGACCAGTTTCAGCTGACAGATTTGATCGTGTGTACGGGCTAGCGGACAGGTTTCCAGCGGACAAAAGTTTTAAAGCATGCTTTAAAACTTGTCCACTGGAAACCTGTCAGTCGGACATGTCCGCTGGTTAGTACAATTAACCAGCGGACCGAAATCCCCCGCATGGGCCGAATGTATTCGACGCATGCGTGGAAGTATTTTACTTCCTGGTTTGGTGACGTGGCGGCGTCAACGTCACCACCACGTCACCGCGTTCTCTGTCCGAGGGGATTTTCGTCCGATGTTCCGCGGACCGTTTTCATCGGACATGTCTCCTCGTGTGTACGGGGCCTAAGTGTGAATGGGGCCTAAAGTGTATTTTTTTTTTTCATTTCTACCATACAAGCTCAAGCTGTTTTAGTAGAAAAAAAAACTCTTCCCCGCTGACCTCTTGATGCCTCCATACCATTTACCAACAAAGATTACAAGCAAACGATTGGTCAACACTGGTTAAGGGACATGGGGGCCGCATTCTTCGTAAGATACTGTAAATACGCCTTTTCTGTTTACCTGCACACATGGTTGCTTGGTTGTAGTTGAACTATTTTGTCTGTTTACTCCTAGACTACAATAAAGTGCACAGCTGACATCTGCCACTCAGAAAACATGAGAACATTTTACTGGCAGAAGAAATATTTTGGTCACAAATTCAGAAATGCATGCTGGACATTTTCCCCTTTCAATGACAGCTTTCTAGATAAATACAGAATTTTCGAACGCCTCTTGTTATACCCCCAAGCGTACGGTGAGAATTGATATACAGTAAAACCTTGGTTTGCGAGCATAATTCGTTCCAGAATCATGCTTGTAATCCAAAGCACTTGTATATCAAAGCATTTTTCTTTACAGGGTATACAAGAGAAGGGAGGCACCTCTAAGTGTAGCAATAAGTTGCTAAATGTTGTATCTTCATTAAATGTAACCATATTTCTACACTTAGAGGCTCCTCTCTTCTTTTTTATACTGCTGTAACATGACGCTACTCTTATATAAAGACATTGCTTGTATATCAAGGCAACATTTATTAAAACATTTTGCTTGTCTTGCAAAACACTCTCAAACCAAGTTACTCTCAAACCAAGGTTTTACTGTAGTTAATAATGCTTGTCTACATTTATTTTACTAGCACTGACCAATAATGATATTTATGTGGCAGGCAAGCTTATACAAAGCCTTACAGACATGAACCAGCAATAATTAAGTCACGCACATGTGGAAATATATACAGATTAATATATTAAAAGGATTTAGGCTTTTTACTTTGCAAGGGGATTTTCACTTAGCTTAGTGATTGTGGTGGAAATTCACTTTGCCAAAGAAAACCCAATCACTTCCAATGATCTCTAAAAAAAAAATTTTTTTTTTTTTTGCATGTGAATGGATGATTGAAGTCAGCAGAACTTCACCTCAACCACTAAGTGAACAGGCTATATTCTTCCTAAGTAAACCCCCGTAATCTTCAGAGGGAAGGCAGACTGTACATTATCCACACATATCTGACCCTGGCTGGTATTCCAAACAAAGCTTTGTACTTTAAACATTATATATACAGTATATATAAATCAATGCTACAGCACCCTGGGATGCTTCTGGCCTCGGTAAGGGTGCGTCCCTTTTTTTTGCACATCATCATGCATTTTTGTGGTGCAGACAGACCACTCTTATGTGAAAGTGGGGGGCTGAGGACTCTGATGTGAAAGGGGGGGCTGACTCGGATGTGAAAGTGGGGCTTCTGATATGATGAAGGGACCCCATTTTAGACTGGAGTGACTTCAGATTTGCATACTTTTAACCACTTGCCTACTGTGCACCTACACCCCCTTCCTGCCCAGACAACATTTTTAGCTTCCGGCACTGCGTCGCTTTAACTGACAATTGCGCGGTCGTGCGATGTGGCTCCCAAACAAAATTGACGTCCTTTTTTCCCCCACAAATAGAGCTTTCTTTTGGTGGTATTTGATCACTCGTGCGTTTTTTTTTTTTTTGCGCTATAAACAAAAAAAGTGCGACAATTTTGAAAAAAGACACAATGGGCCAGATTCACAGAGCGATTACGCCGGCGTAATAGGAGATGCGCGGCATAAGTCTAAATTTCCGCATGCGTTTTGATACTCCGCATCCCCAAAACGAGATACACAAGAAATCTACTTTTTTTTGTCTAGCGTAATTTCGTTAGACAGGTGCATCCGTCCGTGCAAAACTGCGCTAGACACACCATTGATTTGCTATTTAAATATGCTAATGAGGGAGTTACGGGGATCCACAAAAGAACGTTGGTGCAGTGCACGCTACGCGCTGTGCGCAACAGCTGAATGGCCTGTCTAAAATTAGACCATATAAAAGGTGGTCTAAAATTAGACAATTCGTCTACATGTCAGAGAAAGCAACACAGTTAGTGAGGAGCAGAGCAGTCACACGTGTTGCCAAACAATCTGTATGCCAACATGCCAGGGACATCCTCGCTCATAGCTATACTACTGACTTTAGAGGAGCAAAGAAGGAGGAGGGCACAGAGGAGGGCACGGGAGAGGATATACCGCACCCGCATAGACATCTTTGGCATGAGTGATTCTGAGGTGTATCGCATCTTCAGATTCACCCCTCATGCCATCCTGGAATTAACCATAACCTTGCAGGAGGACATCACCAGCCCAACACACCGCTCACATGCAGTGCAGTCACTGGTCAAGGTCATGGCAACACTCCATTTCCTTGCCAGTGGCTCTTTTCAAAGAACAAGTGGAGTGGTGGCTGGGATGTCACAATCCTCCATGAGCAGATGTGTGCACCAGGTTGTCCCTGCAATCCTCAGACGCATGGCCAACCAAATCATCAAACCCACCACTGAGGAGCTGCGGCTGAAGGCAATGACAGATTTTTACAGAATTGCCAGATTCCCACGCACCGTGGGGGCCATTGATTGCACACATGTGGCACTCCAGCCCCCCCATGAGACAGAGCACATATACCGCAATCGGAAGCATTGGCATTCCATCAACGTACAGGTGATAGTCGATGCCCAAGGCCTCATATGGCACGTCCGTGCCAAACACCCCGGATTCAGCCATGACAGATACATATACAATCAGAGCCCCATCCGAATGGAATTCGAAAAGAACGTGTATGGGGACAGCTGGCTGGTTGGTGAGTGACATGGGTGGCAGGCATGACTGCCCCCCCCCATGATGCACACATCACAAGGGGCACATGCATGACTAACATCCTCCTGTCTTTTCCCTTAGGCCTCGTACACACGATCAAATCTGTCTGCTGGAAACGGTCTGCTAGACCGTCCCAGCAGACAGATTTGATCGTGTGTACAGGCGAGCCGACGGATTTGGCCACCCGACAGATTTCAAAGCATGCTTTGAAATCTATCGGGTGCGAATCTGTCCGCCCGACATGTCTGCTGGTTAGTACACTTACCAGCAGACATGTCGTCTCGCACCGGCGCCGAATGGATTCGACGCATGCGCGGAAGTGTTTTACTTCCTGGCGCGGTGACGTGGCGGCGTCAACGTCACCACCACGTCACCGACACGTCAGCGCGCCGTCTGCTGGCGGGGATTTTGGTTTGCTCGTGTGTACACGCGAGCAAACCAAAATCCTAGCAAACAGATTTGTTCAAATCGGTCGGTTCGACCGATTTGAACAAATAGATTGCCTCGTGTGTACGAGGCCTTACAGGTGACTCTGCATATGCACTGGGACCCCATCTCATGACTCCTATCCGAAACCCCCAAACACCAGGAGAGGAAAGATACAATGAAGCCCACGCCCAAACACGTGCAGTGGTGGAACGCACCTTTGGCCTCCTGAAGTCACGTTTCCGATGCCTGGATAAGTCTGGGGGGACCCTGTTGTATTCCCCCAACTTCGTGTGCCAGATCATTGGTGCATGTTGCATTCTGCACAATTTCGCAGTGAGAAAGGGCCTGCAGATTGACCTACGTGATGACCTGACCAGACAACCCCCCCCCTAACCGAGGTTACCCCGTCTTCTGAGGGAAGAGCAGCCAGGAGCCAGCTCACATTAGGCACATTTGCACATTAAACACACACATTAATCATGGCACAATGAGAATGCATGCATGCACACCACTGTGGTCCCTAGCACAGACACATCACATCCTCACCTAATTGGATTAGCACAAGCCCACCATGCTGGGCTTGTGAGCAGCAACGCCACGCTACGGCTCCAATTATGTCACTGTACATTCATACACCATTCACACGGACCTGGGAATCACTTCTCCCTGGTCCTGGGGAACCCTTCTCCACCAAAACTGAGGGTGACACCCATTTGCCGGCAGGAATATCACCCCCACATTCCAAAAACATTCACATCACAAAAAAAAAATGTCCAGCAAAAAAAAAAAATTTCCAGCAAAAAAAAAAAAAAGGGGGGGAAACAAATTAATGCCATTGGCGTGAGCCACGCCTGGGGCGCCCACGGCCATGACCCCGGCTCCTCAGGGGAGTCTCATGGGGAGGGGGGGTAATCCGGGGAAGGAGGAGCAGCCCCTGGTCTCTGCCCACCTGGCGGCCTGCCCTCCAAGGCCACGGCAATTCTGTTCAGGCCAGCACCTAGTGTTGCCGTGTTGGCCTGGATAGCCTGGGTGAGGGCCCTCACATCCTGCCCAACGTCTGCTGTTGTAGTCTGCAGTGCGTTTAGGCAGTAGTGTTGCTCACGAATATTCGCATTGCGAATATTCGTTACGAATATTGCATATTCGAGTATTCGCGAATAACTCGAATATTGTGGTGAATATTCGCTATTGCGAATATTCGTATTTTTTCAAATTTATTTTTAAAACAGATCACATCCTAGTGATCTCCATCGACAGCTAAAAGCATTGCTGGTATGATTAGAGACCCTGGGCCGAGTAGCTGAGGCGATCCTTTTATGTTGCCGAATATTCGCAATGCGAATATTCGTATTACGAATATTCGCGAATACTTTCTCTGCCCTTCTGTGTTTTGTGTATAAAAAAAAAAAAATTGCTTTAGTTTAGTCATATAAGTTTGTGTAAGTAGAGTTAGTGTGTTTAGTGCATATTAGTTTAGTAATCCAGGAAATGATCTCCGTTTTCGCATGTTGACGAGAATTTCGCAATCAATTTCGCATTCGCATTAGCGAAATTTCGCAAAATTTTTTTTTTTGATAAAATATCACGAATATTCGATATTAACGAATATTTCGCGAAAACTTTCTCTGCCCTTCTGTGTTTTGTGTATAAAAAAAAAAAAAAATTTGCTTTAGTTTAGTCATATAAGTTTGTGTAAGTAGAGTTAGTGTGTTTAGTGCGTTGACGAGAATTTCGCAATCAATTTCGCATTCGCATTAGCGAAATTTCGCATTCGCATTTTGCGAAATTTCGCATTCGCATTTTGCGAAATTTCGCATTCGCATTTTGCGAAATTTCGCATTTGCATTTTGCGAAATTTCGCATTCGCATTAGCGAAATTTTGCAAAAAATGTTTTTGATAAAATATCACGAATATTCGAATATTATAAAATATTCTTCTATATATTCGTGAAATATCGCAAAATCGAATATGGCGTATTCCGCTCATCACTATTAGGCAGTTTGTAAGAGCCCGGGAGTGGCAGTCCAGGTCCCCAAGCGTATCCTTTATGGAGGACAGGCTCTCCTCCATCCGCCCCAAGGTCTGGCTGACCTGTCCCAGATGGCGGGTCTGAAGGGCCTGGTCCCTTCTCAGATTGGCGGGCAGAAGCTCGACCACCCCCCTGGTCTTCTGGGACGACTTCCTGCCTCCAGCTGAGGCTTGTGGCCTGGGAGAAGGGGAGGCTCTTGGGAGAGGAGCCCTGTTGGGGGAGGACTGGGAGGGGCTTGCCCTTATGGAGGGCTGGCTGCTGCCAGCCAGAGAGGAAGACTCCTCCAAAAATAACAATCCACTGGCTGACATGACATCCTCCTCCTCCTCAAACTCCTCCTCATCAATCTCCTCCTCCTCAACCTCCTCCGAGGACTCCGGCCTTGTCGGGGGGTCCTCATCAGGCTGGGATGGTGCGGTCAGCCCAGATGGCCCAGCACCCTCCTGCTCATCTGTGGATGACACAAAACATTCACAGGTTGGAGGATCCACACACTTGCCACATATTCCCTTTCACCCCCTCCCCCACACATGCTACACACCTGATAGGGAAAACAAACCTTACCTGGCATCACGCCTTCATGACTTGAGTCATAGCCGGGCAGGCCCTCCACCTGTTGTCTATGAAAGGTCTGGGCCACCGCACGCTCCTCCGCTGTCAGCCTAACAGGGCATGGTGGGCCCCCTCCTGTGCCCCTGGCATGGGCTAACATTTTGGCCAGCTTCTTTCTGACCAGACGCCAGAGGTCATTGATCTTCTTTTCAATCCCCGACCGTGTCCGGGTCTCCCCCCCCCCCCCGATGCATTCACCTCGTCAGTAATGTTCTGCAAGATATCACGCCTCCTGGTCGGGGTGGTGTTGGCACTCTCCGGGCCGTGGAGGAAACGTCCATATTGGGAAATGGCCCGGGCAAGAATTTGTTTCTCCCCCAAAGTAAAATTTAACTTCCTCTTTCTCTCAGTCATACTCATACAAAAACTCTCTCCCAAACAGTCAGCAAAAATCACTCACAAAAACAAGCAGGAAAAATCAAGCAAGAAAACAAACGAACAAAAAACTATCAACCAAAAACTCTCACAAGCAGTCACCAAAAATCACTTACAAATATCTTCTAACAAACACTAGATCACACAGTCCACAAATATCACAAAGACAAACCACAACGCAACTAACAACAGAACAAAAGCACCTTGCTGTATAGGGAGGGATACAAAGGGATGTACTTTTGCAAAGGAAGTGCGTTTCTGTCTGTCTATTTATGCTGTCTGCGTAGTTCATGATTTTGCCCTAGTCCACTTCCAATTTCACTGATTGCACTGTTCCCGAGTTAGGAGCATGCGCACAGAGGTGCTGACATGGTCTGCTTCAAGCGCGCATGCGCGAGCCGACCGGCCCTTCATTTGCATGGGGTCACGGCTCATTTCAATGTAACACGCCCACGTTCTTCCCAATTTGTATTACTCCGCCTTGGGCCTCAGAAATAACGTTGCGCAGGCGCAAATTTCTGCGTAAAACCGACGAGAATAGGGTGATTGCGCCGCTACATTGCGCCAGTCTAACGTAAAGGCGGTGCGCTACGCCGGTCCAATAATGCGCAGATATACCTGAATCTGGCCCAATATTTTTTGCTTTTTGCTATAATAAATATCCCATTTAAAAAAGAAAAAACATTTTTTATCTCAGTTTAGGCAGATACGTATTCTTCTACATAATTTGGGTAAAAAAATAAAATCGCAATAACCGTATAGTGACTGGTTTGCGCAAAAGTTATATTGCCTACAAAATAGGGGACATAATTATGATTTATTTTTTATTTATTTTTTACTAGGAATGGCGGCGATCTGCGATTTTTTTTTCTGGACTGGGACATTATAGCGGACACATCGGACACTTTTGACACATTTTTGGGACCATTTACATTTATACAGTGAACAATGCTATAAATATGCATTGATAACTGTATAAATGTAACTGGCAGGGGGGGGGGGGGTTAACCACTAGGGGCGGGGAAGGGCTTAAATGTGTATCCTAGGTGTGTTCTAACTGTAGGGGGAGGGGGGGTGACTGGGGGAGGTGACCGATGCTGTGTCCCTATGTACAAGGGACACAATCGGTCTCCTCTCTCCCTGACAGGGATGTGGAGCTCTGTGTTTACACACAGAGCTCCACGTCCCAGCTCAATTGTCGGCAATCGCGTGTGAACACGCACAGGCTTCTCAGTGACGCAACGGTTTAGTGACCCTAGCCGATTTAAATGACAGGACGTCATATGATGTGCTGTCAGGAACAGAGAGTTACCCGCCCTCCGTCATTTGACGGCGGGTATCAAGTGGTTAAAGAGGCTTAAAGGGGGCCATAAATAAAAAAGGTTGAAAAACACTGATATGTCGGTTACATGTACAGTATTTCACAAAAGTGAGTACACCCCTCACATTTTTGTAAATATTTTATTATGTCTTTTCATGTGACAACAATGAAGAAATTACACTTTGTTACAAGGTAAAGTAGTGAGTGTAAAGCTTGTATAAGAGTGTAAATGTGCTGCCTTCCTCAAAATAACTCAACACACAGCCAATAATGTCTAAACCGCTGGCAACAAATGTAAGCCCCTATGTGAAAATGTCCAAATTGCGCCTAATTAGCCATTTTCCCTCCCAGTGTCATGTGACTCGTTTCAGGTGTGAATGGGGAGCAGGTGTGTTAAATTTGGTGTTATCGCTTTTCGTTTCTTCAGCGTAATCACATGAACTTATATAATAACATATTTGCAAAAATGTGAGGGGTGTACTCACTTTTGTGAGATACTGTAGATAAGGATTATAGACTAACAAAATAAAGTAGATTAAAGAGTTTATCTGGAGACTTAAAGGGTTTGTAAAGGATTTTTTTTTTTTTAATAGCTTCCTTCACCTTAACCACTTAAGCCCCGGACCAATATGCTGCTAAATGGCCAGAGGCGTTTTTACAATTCGGCACTGTGTCGCTTTAACAGACAATTGCGCGATCGTGCGACGTGGCTCCCAAACAAAATTTGCGTCCTTTTCTTCCCACAAATAGAGATTTCTTTTGATGGTATTTGATTGCCTCTGCGATTTTTATTTTTTGCGCTATAAACAAAAATAGAGCGACATTTTTGAAAAAAAACAATATTTTTTACTTTTTGTTATAAGAAAAATCGAATAAACTAAATTTTTGTCAAACATTTAGGCCAAAATGTATTCAGCCACATGTCTTTAGTAAAAAAACAAATCGCAATAAAAAAAAATTAGCTACCTAGCGGCAACAGTGACACTAATACAGCGATCAGAAAAATGATCGCTTAGTGACGCTGGTAATAGGGGGTGAAAGGATTAACTAGGGTGGTGATCAAGGGGTTAAAACTTTATTAGGGGGGGTACGGGGGCTATCCTGAACCTAATGCCACGTACACACCATCACTTTTTGTGATGAAAAAAAATGACATTTTTAAAAATGTCATTTAAAATGATCGTGACCAAAAAAAAATTCCAACATGTGAATTTTTTATGCATTTTTCAAAAATTTTTTGTGTCATAAAAAATGATTTTGGGCAAAATGTAAAAAATCTAAACCCGCACATGCCCAGAAGCTAGGAGACGGGAGGTAAAACTACCAAAAATGCACATTCATCACTGTAACAGAAAAAAAGCCGGAATCGTCTTTTCCAACATAAAAGCAGCTCAAGGCAAATAGAATTTTTGCCATATGTTCATCATTTTCAAAAATGATTTTACGCAACGTCATTTTTAAAAATGAAGTTTGAAAAATGTCATTTTTTGAAAAATGACATTTTTTTTCATAAAAAATCGTGTGTACGGGGCATAACACTAACTATAAAAACAACAAGGTTGCGCTTGGAGGCACAATATGATATTGTGAAGGGTGTGTGTCTATAAAAATAGGCAAAACAAACATTTCAATACAATCATAATTATGAACAAAAATAAAAACAAAATAAGTACGTAAAAAATGTCTATAAACTAAATATAATAAATAAAATTATATATAAATATAAATGTATATATATATATGTAAAAATTTAAAGTCCTTCCAATAGGGAGATGAGAAAAAGTAGCGCTGAGTTGAATGATAAACATGCTGTAGATTGTAAAAGTCCTGTATAGTTCACCAAGTTACACAAGCTTCCAATATTAGGTAAATAAGTACTCTTACAGATATAAGAGGGATTCAGGAGTCACTCCCAATACGTAAACGCTTCCGGACTACTAGGTTAATGCATTCATGGACCAATGTTCAGAGTAGGCTCAGCACATTCATCAAAGAAAAAAAGAAGAAAAGAAACCACTCGCCATAGTGAAAAGCTCCAGAAGTAATTGTGCAGCATATACACAAAAAAGCCGGAATAAAAAAGAACGTGCACCCTTTCCGGGGTACTAACGATGAAGTGCGTGGCCACGCAACCATCGCGCTTGCTGACCCCGGAAAGCAGTTCTTTTTTATCCTGTATGCTAGCCGGCAATTTTAAATTTGTGTAAGGCACAATTCGAATAAATAGTACTTTTCACTATGGCGACTTCCCTTTTTTCTTTCCGAAGAGTGCCATCACTGAACACCTTGTCCAGTGGAGATATCATTGGAAGATCCGGAAGCGTCCACTCCAAATTGGGATGATGGAATCCCTCTTATATCTGTGTACACCTTATTTACCTTACATATTGGAAGCTATATTGTGTAACTGATGGTGAACCTATCACTTTTTTACAGCCATAGCTTTAAAATGAAGCTACTTTTTCTCATCTCCCTATTGGAAGGACTTTGAATTTTTACATATATATATATACATTTATATTTATATATAAAAAATGCCTTTATCTTTATATATTTTTTTTCTTATTTTGATATAATTTATGTTCATAAAGAAAAATGTTTGTTTTGACATTTTTTAGACACAACTTTTTCATCATTGTGCCTCCAAAACCTTGTTGTTTTTATTTTCTGTTTGTGTATATCACATATTTTTGTTTTGCTCGATATCACTTAATTTAATTTATTCAATTTATTATTATTTTCAACTAATATTTAATTCAATTTATTGTGTACGGGGCATAACACTAACTGCCTGTCACACTTACTGTCACACTGACACTAAATGCAGTGATCAGTACATATATGATCACTGCATTCAGTGACAGTGTGACAGGGGGGTTGATCGCAAGGGGTTAAATGTGCCTATGTGTACTGGTGTCAGTGTAGTGTTTGTGCGACTCACTGTGACTCTTCTCTTCTCTCGGCGGTTTGAAAATACAGCCGAGAGAAGAGCTGCATCACTTCCTCTGCCTATGTTTACATTTTACAGGCAGAGGAAGTGACACGGCAGGGGCTCACGCGATTGGCTGGGAGCGATCATGAGGGGGCGGACAGAATCGAGCAGCCGCCCCCTCAAGGCGGATCGCTCCGGGAGGTAACCTGCCCGCCGCACGCAGCGGAGGGGGTCCCAATCGGACCCCCGACCCGCTAGAAGGCAGGGACGTAAATATACGCCCATCTGCCTGTACGTGCCATTCTGTGGACGTACATAGGCGTTCGGCGGGCGTTAAGTGGTTAATGCAGTGCTGTTTTCATGTCCTCATTGTTCGTTTTCACTCTCAAGTTGCTGTAATTCTTCTCTGATCTCCACACTTCCTGGTTGTCTGTTTCCTGATGACCACAGTCCTGGGAGCTTTCTCTCTGTGGTCACTAACTTCAAGGAGGTGTGATTACTGTGTGTCTAAAACCCCTCAGCACCAATCAGTTTCTTTTTAGAAACCATCACTGCCCTGTATTGGCTCTGTGGCTCTGTACATCACAAGGTCACTACATTTCCAAATTGCCATTCAGGGACACACCCCCTCTCTCATGAGGCGGGCGGGGGGAAATGTAGTCTCAGGGTTGATGGGGAATTTGACAGAGGGTTATTTGTCAATGTGCCACTTGCCACCCATAGCCTGCCACCAGATGCAGTGCTTCTGCCACTTCCTCTGCATGAGCCATGTGCGTAGAAGGAAAAGAGGGCCGTCACTATCTGGAGAGTGAAGATCACACCAGTCCCTGATGCTTCCTGCTGGGTGCTGGAGAAGGAGGCGGTGCAGAGGTGGGTGGGGACAGCAGTGCCTCGCTTCCAGTCTCACTGTCTGAGAGTAAATTGTCACCGGTTACAAGATGCCAAGCAGAAGCCTGGCCCTAGCAACCAGCTCCAGAAATGTAGTTATTAGTTAATATGGGGTGGCTGTGTCCTCCATTTCATTCCGGGACATTGTATTGTCCCTGAATGAAGTTGCCCAGGGCAATTCGGGACACGTGGGCTATAGGGTTATACATTACAGAAACAGCATGCAAAAACAAAACAAAACTAGAACTGTAGGTACATTATATGATTGATTTTTATCTATTTTTAATCATTTTTAAAAGGAATCAGTTAACTAGTATGTCTCTAGTAACTAGTATGTCTCTATACCCTGTAAACAGTAATTTCAGCAAAACAATTGTTTTCCTTTACAACTTTAATTATATTAAACACCATAGAAATATAAAACAGTCAAAAGATAATGATATTATGGAATTAGAAAGGACTATTGAGCATAGCAACAGCAGCACCATTATGAAGGTTAAAAGCCTATATCATCTATTATTTACCATAGAATATTATAAAATGTTTCCTGCATTAGGGAGTAACTTCCAGGTTCAGCTTCAGTTCAGTAAATTGTTCATAGGGGAGACCACAAGGGCACTTACAGTGTCACGGTTTTGTTCAAGTCTATACATCTAGGACACACACACCAATAGTAAAATATGCAAAGCCATTGGCAATATTTTGTACTGTGTATGATCCATTTTGCCATAAAAAAAAAACTGCCTCTAGACCAGGACCAAGTTTTTTAAGCTGAGCTATATCAGGTACAGGGAAGTGTGATGGTTGTCACCGGCGCAAAATAATTATTTATGTTGACCTGCTGCAGTACTGCGTAAGCCTTTAGGAAGGCCTAGGTAGTAGAGCGGAAAAATATTGTTACTGCGCTGGTCTGAATAGGTGATGACACAAAATAATCTTAGTTTATAAGGTGCTGAATTCAGTGCAGTACTGTGCGTGATAAACCACAATAGGTGATTATCTGACTAAATGACAATGTCCAGCTCTTTCGAGCATGTGCAATTGTGTACTACTATGTGCGACTACTGTGCCAACAAACAAAATACATAAATGTATATATATATATATATATATATATATATATATATATATATATATATATATATATATATATATATATATGAGTGACAGTGTTCAGCTCTCTCGAGCATATGCAAAAAAAATTTTATTTATTTTTTTATACCAATGTCCTACTCTCTCGAGTGTGTGATACTAAGTGCAGCTATTATACCAGCAACCAAATGTAAATAAATAAATATGCATATCAATGTCATAAACCATATGTGCAAAAAATATATATGTGCATAAAAGTTCATAAATGTTCATAACATATCCCGATTGACGTGGAAGTCACAACTTCACAGTTAGAGTCCAATAAGGGAATAAATGTGATAATTAATCCTGGTGTTGTGTTTCTACTTCTTCTTCTACTAGTTTCGCAAATATGCGTCATCAGGAAAGCAGCTTTCCTGATGACGCATATTTGCGAAACTAGTAGAAGCCAGGTGGATAACGCATAGAGGGAGTGTTTTTGACCTGTGGAACACATTTATTCCCTTATTGGACTCTAACTGTGAAGTTGTGACTTCCACGTCAATCGGGATATGTTATGAACATTTATGAACTTTCATGCACATATATATTTTTTGCACATATGGTTTATGACATTGATATGCATATTTATTTATTTACATTTGGTTGCTGGTTGAATAGCTGCACTTAGTATCACACACTCGAGAGAGTAGGACATTGGTATATAAAAAAATAAAAAATAAATTTATTTTTGCATATGCTCGAGAGAGCTGAACACTGTCACTCATATATATATATATATATACACATTTATGTATTTTGTTTGTTGGCACAGTAGTCGCACATAGTAGTACACAATTGCACATGCTCGAAAGAGCTGGACATTGTCATTTAGTCAGATAATCACCTATTGTGGTTTATCACGCACAGTACTGCACTGAATTCAGCACCTTATAAACTAAGATTATTTTGTGTCATCACCTATTCAGACCAGCGCAGTAACAATATTTTTCCGCTCTATATCAGGTACAGAGCCGGCCCGTCCATGGGACCCAATGGGACCATAGTACCAGGCGGCACCTAGGAGGTGGCGGCATCCAGCGGCAGAAAGTTAGAAATACTAGCGCCGCTGAGCGGCGGAGAGCAGAGCGATGGCTACCGGACCTAGCAACCAGGACATCAGGAGGAGGCCGCGGCCGCCCCAGAATTCACAGCGCGCCTCCGCGCCAAATTGCTCGCAGTGTGCGTCCACTGTCCGCCCATCTCAAGTCCGCAGCGTGAGGGAAATGTGTGGGCCAGCCTCTCAGAATCTGAAAGAAAAGGTAAGTTACAGTTCAGTAGCTGTGGCAATACTCCCACCCTGTCCTCCCCACCTGGCTCCCACCCTGTCCTCCCCACCTGGCTCCCACCCTGTCCTCCCCACCTGGCTGCTCCCACCCTGTCCTCCACACCTGGCTGCTCCCACCCTGTCCTCCACACCTGGCTGCTCCCACCCTGTCCTCCACACCTGGCTGCTCCCACCCTGTCCTCCACACCTGGCTGCTCCCAACCTGTCCTCCACACCTGGCTGCTCCCAACCTGTCCTCCACACCTGGCTGCTCCCACCCTGTCCTCCACACCTGGCTGCTCCCACCCTGTCCTCCACACCTGGCTGCTCCCACTCTGTCCTCCACACCTGGCTGCTCCCACCCTGTCCTCCACACCTGGCTGCTCCCACCCTGACCTCCACACATGGCTGCTCCCACTCTGTCCTCCACACCTGGCTGCTCCCACCCTGTCCTCCACACCTGGCTGCTCCCACCCTGTCCTCCACACCTGGCTGCTCCCACCCTGTCCTCCACACCTGGTTGCTCCCACTCTGTCCTCCACACCTGGTTGCTTCCACTCTGTCCTCCACACCTGGCTGCTCCCACCCTGTCATCCACACCTGGTTGCTCCCACCCTGTCCTCCACACCTGGTTGCTCCCACTCTGTCCTCCACACCTGGTTGCTTCCACTCTGTCCTCCACACCTGGCTGCTCCCACCCTGTCATCCACACCTGGTTGCTCCCACCCTGTCCTCCACACATGGCTGCTCCCACTCTGTCCTCCCCACCTGACTGCTCCCACTCTGTCCTCCGCTCCAGCTGGCTGCTCCCACTCTGTCCTCCCCTCCAGCTGGCTGCTCCCACTCTGTCCTCCCCTCCAGCTGGCTGCTCCCACTCTGTCCTCCCCTCCAGCTGGCTGCTCCCACTCTGTCCTCCCCTCCACCTGGCTGCTCCCACTCTGTCCTCCCCTCCACCTGGCTGCTCCCACTCTGTCCTCCCCTCCACCTGGCTGCTCCCACTCTGTCCTTCCCTCCACCTGGCTGCTCCCACTCTGTCCTTCCCTCCACCTGGCTGCTCCCACTCTGTCCTCCCCTCCACCTGGCTGCTCCCACTCTGTCCTCCCCTCCACCTGGCTGCTCCCACTCTGTCCTCCCCTCCACCTGGCTGCTCCCACTCTGTCCTCCCCTCCACCTGGCTGCTCCCACTCTGTCCTCCCCTCCACCTGGCTGCTCCCACTCTGTCCGCCCCTCCACCTGGCTGCTCCCACTCTGTCCTCCCCTCCACCTGGCTGCTCCCACTCTGTCATCCCCTCCACCTGGCTGCTCCCACTCTGTCCTCCCCTCCACCTGGCTGCTCCCACTCTGTCCTTCCCTCCACCTGGCTGCTCCCACTCTGTCCTCCCCTCCACCTGGCTGCTCCCACTCTGTCCTCCCCTCCACCTGGCTGCTCCCACTCTGCCCTCCACTCCACCTGGCTGCTCCCACTCTGTCCTTCCCTCCACCTGGCTGCTCCCACTCTGTCCTCCCCTCCACCTGGCTGCTCCCACTCTGTCCTCCCCTCCACCTGGCTGCTCCCACTCTGTCCTCCCCTCCACCTGGCTGCTCCCACTCTGCCCTCCACTCCACCTGGCTGCTCCCACTCTGCCCTCCACTCCACCTGGCTGCTCCCACTCTGCCCTCCACTCCACCTGGCTGCTCCCACTCTGTCCTCCACTCCACCTGGCTGCTCCCACTCTGTCCTCCCCTCCACCTGGCTGCTCCCACTCTGTCCTCCCCTCCACCTGGCTGCTCCCACTCTTTTTTTTTTTTTCGGGGGGGGGGGGGCAGCATTTCATTCTTGGTACCAGGCAGCACAATGGCTTGGGCCGGCACTGATCAGGTACCCATAGTAATATGAGCACTCTCAAATGCTTCCACCACATGTATATATAATCTAAAAGGTCCAGAAGCATTCTTGGCTCAGGTATCTACCTTGATTTGTATCTACCACTTCCAGCCATTTCTCTCATATAACACCCAGACTTGTCTCTTACTCTCTGTAATACCATGCCCATTGGATTCTCCCTATCTCCTATTTCTCTTCCAATTGCTTCAATCGTATATCATATACCTGTAGCGCCTGGTTACTTCAAAGTACCGGTGCTATCTAAATTTAGAGGGAGATCAGAGTGTTAATTGAACTCTGATCCAGTTAATGTGTTCAAACTTAGATCTCTGTCTCAGCTTGGCTGTGCTGTGGGCCCATTCTGTTGTTGCTGGGGTGTTCTTCCCACCCCAGGGCAGTAGGTGGCAGCAGTGGAGTCAAGATTTGGGTACTTTTACCCTGCAGCCAATCAGGAGGACTAGGCCTCGCTGTGCATGCTGGGGGAGGGTATTTAAAGGACAGACGCCATTGGTTCTGGGTCTTCTCCTTTAGGGTGACTGCACAATGGCGCCCCGGAATTATGGCCTACCGGGGCGTGTCTGCCACGCGGTGTTCCTGGTTCCGGGACCATTTTGGTCTGGGACACTTGAGCTGTGGCAGGGAGCCCAGTGGTCGACTGGGTTCTCAAACTTGAAGATCCCAAGCGAGATAGCTGTTCGGTGGGAAGTCCATCTGAGGAGAGCCAGTGAGAGGCTGGCGATCCAATAGGGTCTCTACAAACCACCGGGGATCAAGGTATCTGGACACTGAGAGGCTGGTCACCTGTCAGTCGGTACCTGAAAGCAACTTGAAGGAGATCCAGGCGTAATTCTATCAAGGAGGGTCATTTCCGCAATCACAATCAGGAAGGTCTATGGCAAAGGTCTTTCCCCGAGTTCATTCCAGGAGGGTCTGTGGCAGAGACTTATCCTTAAAGGTTCAAACGATACCCTGGCTGCCAGGCCTGTGCTGCTCTCTCGCTCTCCCTTGTATACTACTCCCACTTGCTGCTCTCTCTCTCTATCTTGTATACTACTCCCACTTGCTGCTCTCTCTCTCTCTTGTATACTACTCCCACTTGCTCCCCTCTCTCTTGTATACTACTCCCACTTGCTGCTCTCTCTCTCTCTCTTGTATACTACTCCCACTTGCTGCTCTCTCTCTCTCTCTCTCTCTCTCTCTCGTATACTACTCCCACTTGCTCCCCTCTCTCTTGTATACTACTCCCACTTGCTGCTCTCTCTCTCTCTTGTATACTACTCCCACTTGCTCATAGGTGTATTTTAAATGATAGAGACAGAATATCAACCAAAAATCCAGAAAAAAACACATGATACAAATGTTATAAATTGAGCTTCAGTTCAGTGACTAAAATAGATCCCATACTATCCAACAATAATTCTGTGCTCCTGACGATAACTTGCTAGTGTTGTGGTTCGTCCATCACCCTCCCCAGCCAGGCACATAGTTCTCATTCACCCTCAGGCAGAAAACCGGTTCTTTTATTTTTGTGTTTTTAAGGAAGGGATTTAACTTGGATGTGGATAGGATATTCATGAGATGCCCAATTGATTGCAGAAAAGATATATGGGACCAGCTATACACACCTCCGTAAATACAACCTCTTTACTTCCAGTTCCAGCACAACTCTTCAGCACTTTAAGTAACTCTTGATCTCACTCTTGTGAACCAGCTAGCACTAATAGTTAGGTCTGACACTGGCTTAGACAGGCCCAAAGCAGATGCCCTTAACAGGCAGGGACCATGGGCACCTATGGTGTAGCAAAAGATAGGTAGTTCCAGTGCTAGCTGTCCACGTGGCTAGTAAGCCGAGTACCACATCTTCAGGCATTGTCAGCCCTTCTGGCTGCAGCTGCCTCTCTCCACTGCCATGCCCCCACAGTCAACTCCACTGGCTCTGCACCCATCCCAGACATGAAATCTCCCAGTCCTCTCAGGCATGCCTCCCAGTCCTCCTGGCTGTGACTTGTTGTTCCTTGTGGGAGACTTGCCTGGCAGTGCTCCCTCCTGCTGTCCTCTCGTTGCTTCCATGCCTCCTGTCCAGGACACCTGTATGTGTTCTCATA
Organism: Rana kukunoris; assembly: GCA_029574335.1. Lineage (NCBI taxonomy): Eukaryota > Metazoa > Chordata > Amphibia > Anura > Ranidae > Rana > Rana kukunoris. Next base: position 179,082,161 of record CM056051.1, read on the forward strand.
GGGCACTGTCCGCACCCAAGCCCAGGCCCAAGGTCACCCCAACCCCCCTCCCCCCAGACTAGGGAGCTCCTATGAAGGCAATGACAGCCTAGCACTCTATCCCCAGCTTTCATCCGAACAACTTCATCCCAGCAGGGCTGACCCTGGGTATTTAATGAGGCTTTCCCCCTGCCAATTTAAGTTGGGGATTGGTCAGGGCTCTTCAGAATACCTCAGGCAGCTCCACCCCTCCCCTCCTCCTTCCTTTCCATAAGATTCTAGAACATTCAGGAAAGAAGTGGGAGGTCTTGGTGATGCTGCCTGTGAATCACCTAGCTCTGCCTGAGTCACTCCCAATCAACGCAAACGAGACTGGATGCCAGCCAGGCTTGGAAATTACCTACACTAACAAAAAACCTATTCACTACCACTTCTAGCACACTAGGGGTGCTACATATAAAAGACACCTGTTCAAAGAATCTTTTTCTACCATTCAAACCTCACCATCATGGGCAAGATCAAAGAGCGCTCAAAAGACCTCAGGGACAATATTGTAGACCTGCGCAAGGCTGGAATGGACTATAAGACCAGTAGCAAGAAGCTTGGTGAGAAGGAGACAACTGTTGGAGCCATTATTTTCAAGTAGAAGAAATACAAAATAACCATCAATTGCCCTCAGTCTGAAGTTCTGTGCAAGATTTTGCCTCATGGTGTAAGGATGATCATGAGAAAAGTGAACAATCAGCCCAGAACTACAGGAGGAACTTGTGAATGATCTCAAGGCAGTTGGGAACAGCCACCGAACATACCATTGGTAATACAATATGTCACCATGTATTTAAATCCTGCAGCGCCCACAAGGTCCTCCTCCTCAAGAAGGCAGGCCTGTCTGAAGCTTGCCAATGAACATATAAATCATTCAAAAAAGAATTGGGAGAAAGCTCTGTGGTCAGATGACACCAAAATTGAGCTCTTTGGCATTAACTCCACTTGCTGTGTTTGGAGGAAGAAAAATGCAGACTATGACCCGAAGAACACCATCCCTACAGTCAAGCATGGAGGTGGAAACATTATGCTTTAGGGCTGTTTCTCTGCTAAAGGTACCAGCTGACTTTGCTACATTGGGGGGCCAATAGACGGGGATCATGTATTTTAAAATCTTGGATGAAAGCCTTCTTCCCTCAGTCAGAACACTGAAGATGGGTCACGGATGGGTCTTCCGGCATGACAATAGCTTAAAAACATACCGCCAAGGCAACAAAGGAGTGGCCCAGGAAGAAGCACATTAAGGTCATGAAGTGGCCTAGCCAGTCTCCAGACCTTAATCCTATAGAAAATTTATGGAGGGAGCTGAAACTTCGAGTTGCCAAGCGACAGCCAAGAAACCTTATGGATTTAGAGAAGAGTGGACCAAAAACCCTTCTGAGATGTGTGCAAACCTACAAGAAACGTCTTACCTCTGTGCTTGCCAACAAGGGTTTCTCCACCAAGTCATGTTTTGCTTTGGGATCAAATACTTATTTTACCCACTGAACTGCAGCTCAGTTTATAACATTTGTATTATGTGTTTGTTTTCTGGATTTGTGGTTAATATTCTGTCTCTATCATTTAAAATACACCTATGATAAAAATGATAGACCTTTCATTTCTTTGTATGTGGGCAAACTCACAAAATCTGCAGGGGATCAAATAATTATTTTCCCCACTGTATACTACTCCCACTTGCTGCTCTCACTCTCTTGTATACTACTACCACTCTCTGCTTGCGTTCCTGCATTTCAAAATAAAGCTAGCCACGCTTGACTTGAATAAATGTTGGTGAGCAGCGAGAGGCATCACAAGGTTATCTTTTCTCCTTATTCGTCCTGTATTTAATGTATGCAGTGCTGACAGCATAAACAAACATTAGAAATTAGCAATGAAATATTCATTTATTATTTATTTATGTATTTATGTTGAGTATTAAGTAAATTGCAGAACACAATTAACCAGTGAGCTATATTATACAATCCAACAAACACTGTAACTATACTGATATCAGTACTTTTACTCAGTTTACCTTTAAGTGAGTCCTCTGAAATATACATCATACTGAATTTCAAATTGCACCTTGCCTGATCACCGAGAGCATAGTTTCATAAAACTATTTATTATCATTTCCACTTTGCTTCTTGTTCTTCCAGTTATATTTACACTTCCAATACAGGTTTGGTGGCTGGGAGGGACTTCACAATACTGGCATGTTTTTACACATACAAGCTTTCTGTAAGTGAAAGGTACAGTAGCACAACGTCTGCAAGTGTTTGAGAATCTCTCCCCTGCATTTACTGCTGGAGATCATAAATCACCAGTTGACCAATAAAAGAAAATAGGTTGGACTGAGTAATTAGCACAATACTAGAAGGAAAAAGAAAAGTACTGAGCGGGTATTCTGTATTGTCAGTAATAAATTAATTTAATTAAGGCCTGTTTTCATCTGTGAATTGTCTGTGCGCTTTAGGTAAATTATGTGTAAAAAAAAAAATCTGCATTTTGCATCTTTCATCACATAGAACATTCTATAGAGTTCAATAGCGGCAAGCCTAAAACATATGTAAAACGTACCGAAAATTCAATGTACTAATAAATGCACCATACAGATGTGAACCAGCCGTAAAGAATTCTAAAGGCTAAGATCATCTTTTTTATAGATTCCAGCTTCCCTATTTGCCAATATACCATTAATGTACCTCTGTTGCAGAAAAAGAAATGTTTCTCTACATTGTAAGGCAGGTAATACCTCAGTTTCTCCCATAGAAAACTCCTCTTTTACTTCCTGGTATGCATAGGTGTGCACACAGGGTGTGCCAGGTGTGCCTGGGCACACCCTAATCACCCCATATGCATTAGCATTATCCAGGGGTAGAACCAGGTGGGTGGGTGGGGGTGCCAGTGGCCAGTGCAGATGACCCTATTATATTAAAGGCTAGGTTCATCATTAGGAACACATTACATCCGTATTTATGGTGTAATTTAATATGATCCCAGTCAACTGTCTCCCACCAGCAGAGCTTTCTTCCTGTGACAGCAGGTGGTATTGATGTGTGTTTAAACTTTGGGGTGCACACCCTAATGCAATAGGCTGCACACACCTTTACTGGCATACGTCCTTTAGGATGGGAAACCCGTTAGTAGTGTGAAGAAATACTTCAGCAGCTTACCTCATTAAAACACACACTGCACCTGCCCTGCCCCTCCAGGTGATTGCTCCTGCCAACCTCCGCAAGTTACATGCTTTTCGGATGCAATCATTGTCTGTAAGCACTTTTCTCCCTGTGTACACAGGCAGCGTCTTGCAGTGTATAGTGTATGGCCTCCTTTATACACCTAAAAATAACTAGTTGGATTTTTCCTGCCATTAATTGCTAATGACACTCCAACACACAGAACCAAACACACATTTTGCAGCATTCAAAAACATGCAGCAAAAACAGCAAAACACACAGTAAAAAAAGTGCAAACTGCAACACAACAAAATGCCCTACAAGCTACTTTGCCACGATTGTTGCGCATAGGGCAGCTCATTGAAATCAAAGGGCTGCTCTATGTGTGTCGCATGAAAAACATGCCAAAAAAGTGCGCTCCCACTCCACTAGATGTGAATGGGGCCTGAAAGTGAAATTGGTGTGTCTCCTTTCCATAGAAACATGGATGGATGGGTGAGTTTGCTTTCAATATTAAAAATATATTAAATAGCATTTTCTGTTTGTGGTAAAGTTTATCTAAAACATCGTTGTATAAAATGTTAAATAGAGTGAGAGAAAGAGAGAAAGTAAACTGCTTCTGCTTTACTTTATTTAGAAAAACTAGATTTTCGTTATTAGTTTAAAAAATAAAATTGGCCAAAACCATTATGGCTCACCTTAAAGTAATGCCCCGTACACACGATCACTTTTTGTTATGAAAAAAAATGTCATTTTTCTTCATGAAAAAAAATGACATTTTTCAAACTTCATTTTTAAAAATGACGTTGCGTACACACCATCATTTTTGGAAAATGATGAACAAAGTGATGGCACTCTAAAGGGGAAGTTCTATTTGCCTTGAGGCTGCTTTTAGCTGGTTACTTGTTAGTAAAAGACGATTCTTGCTTTTTTGTCTGTTACAGCGTGATGAATGTGCTTACTCCATTATGAATGGTAGTTTTACCTCCCGTCTCCTAACTTGCTTCTGGGCATGTGCGGGTTTAAAACGTCATTTTTTACGTAGTTTTGCCCACACACGATCATTTTTTATGACACAAAAAATGACATTTTGAAAAATGACATAAAAAATTCGAGCATGTTGGAATTTTTTTTTGGTCATTTTTCAGAAGACATAAAATGACATTTTGGCCACACACGATCATTTTAAATGACATTTTTAAAAATGTCATTTTTTTTCATCACAAAAAGTGATGGTGTGTACGCGGCATAATGCCGCGTACACACGATCATTTTTTGTGATGAAAAAAAACGACGTTTTCTGTGAAGTAAAAAACGACGTTTTTGAAACGTCACTTTTCAAAGACAATTTTGCATACACACCATCGTTTTTTCACAAAAAGCGAGGTTACGTTCACCACTCTTTTCCATTGAAGCTCGCTTCATAACTAGCTTCTGGGCATGCGCGGGTTGAAAAACGTCGTTTCGAAAGACGTTTTTGCTACACACGGTGACTTTTTGTGAAACAAAAAACGACGTTTTGAAAAACGACACAAAAAATTCAAGCATGTTGGAATTTTTTTTGGTCGTTTTTTTTAAGACAAAAAACGACGTTTTGCCCACACACGATCAATTTAAATGACGTTTTAAAAAACTTCGTTTTTTTTCATCGCAAAAAACGACCGTGTGTACGCGGCATTAGAGTTCTATATTTTCCCTCACAATTCAGACCTGTTTGGTGGCCAAGCTACAGCATTAAACCTCTCCTTTTTTGAAGTTACACTCCAGTCAGAATTAGGAGTTGCAGACAGGGAATAAAGCTTATCTGATCAGCGATGCTGTATTTCATCCACTCTAATTCATTTTATCAGTAAGCTGGTAAACTGGGAACTTATTTCACTTACCTGTTTGTTAAGCATAAGAGATATTCCCTAACACATCCACATGAAATATCTTGCTGTCTCTCACAAACAGAAAGCCAGATGCACTGAAATGCTAGAATTAAAGGGGTTGTAAAGGAAAACATTTTTTCCCCTAAATAGCTTCCTTTACCTTAGTGCAGTCCTCCTTCACTTACCTCAATCTTCCATTTTGCTTTCAAATGTCCTTATTTCTTCTGAGAAATCCTCACTTCCTTTTCTTCTGTCTGTAACTACACACAGTAATGCAAGGCTTTCTCCCTGGTGTGGAGAAAGCCTCTTGAGGGGGAGGGGCCGAGCAGGAGGGTCAGGACATTCTCTACTTTGCAGATAGAGAAAGGAGCTGTGTGTTAGTGGGCGTCCTGACACTCCTGCTTGCCCCATCCCCCCTCAGGAGGCTTTCTCCACACCAGGGAGAGAGCCTCACATTACTACGTGTAGTTACAGACAGAAGAACAGGAAGTGAGGATTTCTCAGAAGAAATAAGGACATTTAAAGCAAAATCAAAGGTATGAGGTAAGTGAAGGAGGACTGCACTAAGGTAAAGGAAGCTATTTAGGGAAAAAAATGTTTTTCTTTACAACCCCTTTAAAGCCTTTTTCCAGATATTGGCCAGCTTGGACCTGTGAAAAGAGATCACTGTGAAAGCTGCCTACTACTACAGTGATTGCTGCAAGCTTCTGGGTCCTGTGCCAAGTGTGTGCCCTGCTGCTAACTGAACACAGGAGGTCGCTATTTTGTCACAGATGCCATTCAGAGAACACTGCATTTTCTCAATTAATGCAAAATAAAGTTTAGATTGTGATGTCACCACCCTGCCTCTCCACCTTGTCCAATCACAAAATGCTTTGTAATAAATGAGAGAATGTAAAATGTTTCCTAAAAGCCAACTGTGTTCAGAAGGGAAGTTGTTCGCACAGGACCCAGGACCCAATGGACCCAATACAGTGATTTCCTAGTTTTTCAAGGGATCTCTCAGGTATGGCACAAACATGCTTTACAATCAGAGCTCAGGAAGTAGGCCACATATAAGGAGCTTACTGATATATGATTACAGTAGATTGCATAGAATTAAAATTCATGTAAATTGTACATAATGTGGAGTTCTTATTTTTTTTCAAATTTTTTATTTAACCGCTTGCCGGCTGCCTCCAGTATGTTGGCAGAATGGCACAGCTGCGCAAAGCAACGTACAGGTATATTGCTTTGAATTTGCCGCAGCGCTCGCCCCTGCCGCAAGCTCCGTGACCTTTCCTGCGGGACCCGTAGACTCGATGTCCTCCGGTGTCCAGTGATTATGTCACGGAGCTGCCGAACAGGGAGATGCCTGTCTAAACAAGACTTTTTCCTGTTTGTGACACGACACTGATCTACTGCTCCCTGTGATCGGGAGCAGTGATCAATGTCGTACCACTGGTAGCCCAGCCCCCTCACGGTTAGAATCACTTCCAAGGACACACTAAAGCCCTTCCTCGCCCCTAGTGGTTAACTCCTTCCCTGCCAGTGTCATTTAAACAGTAATCAGTGCATTTTTATAGCACTGATCACTGTATAAAAAACAATGGTTCCAAAATAGCATCAAAAGTGTCTGATTCGTCCACCATAATGTCGTAGCCACAATAAAAATTGCAGATCGCCGCCATTACCAATAAAGAAAAATGTATAATAAAAATGCAATAAAACGATCCTCTATTTTGTAGACACTATGGGCCAGATTCAGGTACAATTACATTGGCGCAGAGTATCAGAGATACACAATGCCGCCGTATTTTACCTGGCTCTACGCCGAAAGTAGATTTTGGGCCGTAAGGTACGGCGGCGTAGTGTATTTCTCGCGGCGGAATTGAAATACGCGATTAGGGGGCGTGAAGCATTTAAATTAGGCGCGTCCCCGCGGAGATTGAACTGCGCATGCTCCGTTCAGAAATTTCCCGCCGTGCATTGCGCGAACTAACGTCGATACGTCATTTGTTGTTTGAGTAGCGTCGTTTACGTATATTCCTATTCCCGGACGACTTACGTAAAAAATAAAAACAGACGTTGAAATTCGACGCGGGAACGACGGCCATACTTAACATGGGCTGTCTAATATTAGACCAGCTAAAAGCTGGTATAACTTTACGCGGCAAAAAGATGACTACAGATGCCGTAAGAGATTGCGAATGATGCTCGTAACTTCGTGGATCGTCGGAAAAAGCTCATTTGCATACCCCGACGCGGAAAACGACGGGAACTCCACCCAGCGGCCGCAAAATTATTGTAGCGTAGATCCGAAGGCGTACGAACACGTAAGCCAGTCGGATTGAAGCCCGAAGCCGTAGTTTCATGGTTTGAGGCTTCAGACTAATGAAACGACGCGCGTAATTTGAAAGTACTCCGGTCTAACGCGAGATAGACCGGAGTAAGGGCTCTGTGAATCTGGCCCTATAACTTTTGCGCAAACCAATCAATATGCGCTTATTGCGATTTTTTCTAACTAAAAATATGTAGAAGAATACGTATCGTTCTAAACTGAGAAAAACACATTTATATATTTTTTGGGGATATTTATTATAGCAAATAGTAAAAAATATTGCTTTTTTTTCAAGATTTACGCTCTTTTGTTTTTGTTTATAGCGCCAAAAATTTTAGCCGCAGAGGTGATAAAATACCACCAAAAGAAAGCTCTATTTGTGGGGAAAGAAATATGTCAATTTTTTTTTGGGAGCCACGTCGCATGACCGCGCAATTGCCAGTTAAAACAACGCAGTGCCGATTTGCAAAAAGTGCTCTGGTCAGGAAGGGGGTAAATTCTTTCGGGGCTGAAGTGGTTAAGAAAGCAAGGCAGTTTCCATGGAAACATACATAGCAGAGATACTGGTGGCAAAACATCAGAACAATAGACACAGTCCCAAAGAAACAACAATTGGACCAAATCTGTCCAACAAGGTTACAGGGATATTTTAATAGGAAAACAAAAAAGTTAATCCGTTAAACAAACAAAGGGCATAGAGGGCGAGACCCCAGGGGGAAAAAATAAAGAAAACCGGAAACATCAATGGATTCTAAAGTGCAGCAACCACAGGGGGAAACCCTCATGGGTCAGAGAACTTCCAGACTTTACATAGATAAAATAAGAAAATTACAAAGGCTATTACAAAGAAGTTAGGAAACATGATACGTAAATTCAATTACTGTATTTATTGGCGTATAACACTCACTTTTTTACCCTGAAAATAGAGGGTAAACTGTGCTTGGGTCTGTGGAAAGTTTTTTTCCCTAAAACTTCCCTCTGAGGCGGCGTACAGACGTACGAGAACCTCGACGGGCGGAACACATCGTTCCGCCCGTCGAGGCTCTCGGCCGGCCGTCGAAATCGGCGACCCGCCCGTCGGGAATGGCAACCAGCCATTCATCCAGGCGGGCCGTCGAGCAAATAGAGAGCCTGCTCTCTAATCGCTCGACGGGATTCCCGACGGGCAGGGCGAGCCAGCAGCGTACACACAGCCGAGGTTCTCGCTGGAATGCAGCTTCCAGCGAGGTTCTCGCTGGTTTCCAGCGAGAACCTCGGTCGTGTGTACGCCGCCTTAGGCTTCATTTCCATTGACAGTTTTACAGCCACTTTTTTACAGCTTAAAAACGCCTGTCTATGTTTATTTTTTTGAGCTGGAGCTCAAAAACGCAGAGGTAGCGTTTTTGAGCGTTTTTGCGCGTTTTTTAATGTCTGGCGTTTTTACAGCTCTAGTGCTGGAGCTTCAGAACGCACTGGTCCTGGGTTTTTTTGCAGCTTAAAAACGGCTCAGCCATCTTCAGGTCAAAAATGTCATGGTGGGCATGAGGCCATAGACCAACATGGAGGGCTGTTTTTAAGCTGCAAAAAACGCTCAGAAAAATGGCTGTAAAAACCATGGAAATTAAGCCTTAAAGTTAGGGTGCATGTTATACGCCTGTGCGTGTTATACACCGATAAACACGGTAACTAGTGGGACCCACATCAATGAGAGCCCTTCCTTCCTCTGAATAGATAAACATGTTCCATAGGGACCAGGTTTTCGTGTAAGTCTCTTGTTTCTGCTGGGCTGTCAGAACCAGGTCTTCCATCCGGTTCAGCTCCTCCCCCTCCTGAGCCCCAGCCCTATTGAAGAAGGTTGTGTCTATTTCCAGGTAAGGACGATATAGGATTTGGTCGCATTCAGAAGATGGCGAAGAATAGATTTTGGAGACGTGCGACAAGAAGAAGTCAGAATCTTCAGGGACCTTATAGTCAGTTAATGTTTGGGTAATCTTCTGGACCTCTTTACCAAAACCCTCTATTTTAGAGCAAGACCAGAAAATGTGTAGCAATGTCTCACATTCTTCCTGACAGCACCAGCATCAGTCAGAAGTGTTCAGGAAGCATCTATGGAGAAGGAACGTGGTCGGGTACCACTGGGAAAAAAATCTTGAAGTTTGTTTCTTGCATGTGTAAGTGCAAGTTTTTAAGGCAACGTACATTATATTGGTGCGTTGCACTTTCAAAAAAGTTCTACCCACGTCCGATTTCCATTTTCGCAGGAAGGGCAACTGAAAGTCCTCCGGGGGTGAAACCAGTAAGGAATACATTGACGAGAGGAAATAGAAAGAGGTGAATACCCCGCGCTGCCAGTATAAATTAGGTGGTAGCTGCTAACACGGCTCGTATGAGAAAAAGCAAAAGAAAGGACCCCAGACGAAGTGCTCTATTCACGAAACGCGTCTGGAGGACTCCACTGCTGCCCCACTTGTATACAAGCGTTTTATATCCAGCTAAAAATGTAAGTTTGACAGCTGCAAATAAATATTTTACTTTTCTACATAACGGGATTACGCTATGTGGCCACTTCTTTCTCTTATCTCCTACAACATCCATTTATTGTTAGAACATCCAGAGCTTTTTTTCTCAGAAAATAGGTGCAGGAACTCAACCACGACCCTGTTCAGATTTCACAAACAGTAGAAGGGTCTTAAAGGGGCATTAAATACCAGGATTGCATTACATACAGAGTGCAGAGTTCAGGGGGGTTACACACAGAGTGCAGAGCTGTCACTTGTAAACACAGAAACCAGACTTCTGTGTTTACAAGTGATTGTGGTGAGCAGGCAAGAAAGGGTCTGGGCCAAAGGTAGTGGAACTGAGTTCCCCCAAGTTCCCCCAGAAAAAAAGCCCTGAGAACATCCATTTGGGGATCACACTCCCAGTCAGCCTTCATCCATCCATCCCACAGAGGTTTTGATGACCGGCCAGAGTATCGCCCTGTCAAGGAGCCTAGTTTGGCATCAGCCATTTCAAGCCTATCCTGACTTTCAGTGGTGTATGCCATTTTAAGTCAATTTGTTCCGGTAAGCCTGCATTGCTTTCGGTGGTGGGAACACATTGGAGAAGTCACTTATTAGATCATCTATTCACCAATCTATCAGATTGACTGTTATTTCGTCGCACAAGGATTTTTTATTTCCAACTCCCATGGGATAACATTGTACTTGGCAATCATAGGCCAGTAGCATACTTATGTTTTTCCAAAGAAATGAACTATCACAATTCCTTTATTTTGTGTATATTTTCAAGCTATATGTGAAAGCCTGCTTTCAAACAGCAGCCGTTTATTTTATGTATTGCCATTAATTTACCATTTGTTCACTGTTTATCACGCACTAGTCACATAGGCCCAGATTCACAGAGCGATTACGCCTGCGCAACAGGAGATGCGCGTGCGTACGTCTAAATGTGCGCGTGCGTTTCGATGCACGGCATCCCCAAAACGAGATACGCAAGAAATCTACTTTTTTTTGTCCGTCGTAATTTCGTTAGACAGGCGCATCCGTCCGCGCAAAACTGCGCTAGACAGACCATTGATTTGCTAGTCAAATATGCTAATGAGGGACTTACGGGGATCCACAAAAGAACGTTAGGGCAGCGCAGGCTACGCAGTGTGCGCAACAGCAAAATGTCCTGTCTAAAATTAGACCATAGAAAAGCTGGTCTAAAAAGAGAAAAAAAAGTCTATCTTTTAGATAAAGCAACACTGTTAGTGAGGAGCTCAGCAGTCACACGTGTTGCACAACAATCTGTATTCCAACATGCCATGGGCATCGTCGCGCATAGCTATACTACTGACTTTAGATGAACAAAGAAGGATGAGGGCACTGAGGAGGGCACTAAGGAGGGCACGGGAGATGTTTTTTTTATTTGCTTATATAAACTTTACAATTTAATCTAATCTAATACAATATTCTTATCTGATACAAGCCCCTCACTCTTCACTTGATATATCACACATGCATAGACATCTTTGGCATGAGTGATTCTGAGGTGTCTCGCATCTTCAGATTCACCCCTCATGCCATCATGGAATTACCACAACCTTGCAGGAGGACATCAGCAGCCCAACACATGGCACTACCCATGACACCCATGACAGCTACATATACAATCAGAGCCCCATCCCCACAGATTTCGAACAGAACATGTATGGGGACAGCTGGCTGGTTGGTGAGTGACATGGGTGGCAGGCATGACTGTCCCCCCCCATGATGCACACATCACAAGGGGCACATGCACTACTAACATCCTCCTGTCTTTTCCCTTCAAGGTGACTCTGCATATGCACTGGGACCCCATCTCATGACCCCATCTCATGCCAGCTCACATATGCATCTTTGCACGTTAAACACACACATTAATCATGGCACAATGAGAATGCATGCACACCACTGTGGTCCCTAGCACACACACCCCACATCCTCATCACATTGGATTGGCACAAGCCCACCATGCAGGACTTGTGAGCAGCAACGCCATGCCACGGCTCCAATTATGTCACTGTACATTCATACATCATTCACACAGACCTGGGGATCACTTCTCCACCACAAATGAGGGTGACACCCCTTTTCCCGCAGGAATATCACCCCCACATTCCAAAATCATACACAAACAGAACCAAAAAAATAAAATAAATGACGAGCAAAAATAAAAAATGCCCCAGCAAAAATATAATTTAAACAAAATAACAACAAAGAAAACACATAAAAGACAAAAATCACTCTGCAAAACAGTCCCCAAATATCTCAAAGACACGTCACAAACAAATAAACAAACGCTAATAAACAAAAGCACTTTGCTGTTTAGGAAGGGATACAAAGGGATGTACTTTTGCAAAGGAAGTGCATTTGTGTCTGTCTATTTATGCTGTTTGCGTAGTTCACAAAGTTGCCCTAGTCCATTTCCAATTTCACTGATTGCGCCGCTCCCGAGTTGTGAGCATGCGCACAGCGGAGCTGACCATGGTCTCCTTCAAGCGCACATGCGCGAGCCGGCCGGCCCTTCATTTGCATGGGGTCACGGCTCATTTCAATGTAACACGCCCACGTCCTTCCCAATTTGTATTACTCCGCCTTACGCCTCTGAAATAACGTTACGCATGCGCAATTTTCTGCGCAAAAGCTACGAGAATAGGGTGATTACGCGGCAAAATTTTGCAAGTCTAACGTAAAGGCGATGCGCTACGCCGGTCCAATAATGCGCAGATGTACATGAATCTGGGCCATAGTGTTTTTCCTGAACATTTCAGGGACTCTTACTATTGTTTTTTTCTTCACAAAATTTATTTAACTTTTTTTGTGCTCTTGGCTGCCATCAGAGGCAGTCATTCTAAGCGCTACACATTTCCCACCTACATTGACGAGAGGGTATGGGAAAGTGGACCTCACTCAATACAGTGTTCTTCAAATGGGGACAAGCTATGGTCAAAGGTACCAGGAGAGGGTAGGGTAGAATTCTGATTTTAGTGCAGTTCGAATTTTTGTTTTATAGCCTTGGAATGTCATTCACTGCCTTCTCTTGTTGCCTAGGACTACTCTTTATATACAGCCACTTATAAGGCCATTTTTTAAAACCAACTACTTTTCCAAATTAGAAAACTAGTTGTGCTAGTTGACTTACTTTGGCATTTAAATTAGGTCAGTCATCCCGAAAGTAGCTGGAGCTTGAGGATAATCATTAGAGGCTACTGTAGTTGAAATCAATGGAATTAAATTACAAAATGTGAGAGTGAACAACCTGTAAAAGGATATTAAGCTATGCAAAAAAAAAAAGGACTGTCTTGTATAACTGTAATCTCTTTGTCAACAGTTATTTAGAGTCCATTATCTAATACCGTTTATTTAGAAGCTTAGGCAGCCCTGTAAAAAAAAAAAATGCTGTAGCAATTGCCGTTTGAAGACTGACTATAGACAGACAGATCTCTTATCAATGACATTGTGACATGTGGCATCACTATTGAAGCTGTTCCCACTTTTATCTGACTCAGAGAACAATTCATTTCAGCACTACATAATATTTGGGAGTGTTATCATTAAAGCTACTAAAAATATCTAACTAATCTGATCACTGTATCCTGAGGTTGGTTGGCTGGGGGTCCATAGATATAGAGAGATGTCAGTATATTGACCAAACCAAGTAAGAATAACTTCAAGAGTTATGAAAAACTAGTGAAGCATCTGCTGCTTAATTACCTGCTGAGACATGCTGCAGTGCCTCTTGGGATGCTGCTGACAGCAATACATATGTGGTCAATACCTTTTCTTCTATTTAATTCAAAGCAATTAGGAATATGAATACCTAGGACACCGAGTATGGTGATCTCTGTGAAATTACAATCGCATGTGGAGAAGGTCTCATTATCCCTCCCTAGGGGAACCCCTATATGACCCAGTCCTTTAAGTGATGCTCATTTAAGGAGTATCTTTTACAGATATTGGTTACATTATCTGTCATGAAGTATGTCATGAAGTACGAGGTTAGCTTGGTAGAGATTTAAAGAAAAATCAATTTAATAATAAAATATAATAATATATATATATATATATATATATATATATATATATATATATATATATATATACATATATATTTGCATAGTAAGTCAGGTTGAAAAAAGACACACGTCCATCTAGTTCAAACATTAAAAAACAAATTATGCAATCCCATATACACAATCCTATCCCCACAGTTGATCCAGAGGAAGGCAAAATAAAAAACAGCAAAACATGCTCCAATTTGCTGCAGCAGGGGAAAAAATTCCTTCCTGATCCCCCAAGAGGCAATCGTATTTTCCCTGGATCAACTTTACCTATTAGATGACTATTAGAATGCTTTAAAATGAATTGCCCTGAGGATACCTCTACTAATATATGTTGAGAAGCCAATACATCCATTATGGGAGGCTAATTGGTAAAGCTAGCCAAAGACGTAAAACACACTCAAATAGTTTCTTGAATGAAAGATAGAAAATGTATACAGTATAAATGAAGTTACTATGAGTACATCTGTCTCAGAAACAATACCTCAAAACAAGTGTAGCGCCCTCCTCTAGTTAGTTTTTGGCTCTATTGTATGTGTTGCTCTGGTCAGGGTTTCCTACACTTTTGTTTACTCATCTGCTCTGAAAAATGTTTGCAGAGCATAGGGCCGGGCAATTCAAATGATCGCTTTGATATCTTATTATAATTTGGGGTGGCGGGCATTCATTTGTAGGCGTGACATAGCGGTGAAAAAAAACTTGCCCTGGCGAAAGATGGGCGTGGTTTAAGTGTAATATCGGGCATGGCTTAAAGGGCGAGACTCAAGGGCGGTGTGGTTAGAGTCTGAGAGGAATGAGGGATGGAGAGGAAAACAAAGGAAGAGAGAGAAGGAAGGAAAGAAAGAGGAATGTAGGGACAGCAGGCCCAGATCCTACACCACAATAGAAATGTGTATTCCAGAAAGTTTAGCAATAAGCAGATAAAGATACTCCAAACACCTGGTGTTAGCACTTCAATCATCATGGCACCATGGTTGTTATGGTGTCAGAGTGATTGAAGCACATTATTTCTATTATTACATCCCAGAGGTCCCTAGCGGAGTCCCTTCTTACATCAGGTGTCCCCAGCAGAGTGCCTCCTTACATTTCCAGTGTCCTCAGTGGAGTGCTTCCTTACATCTCAGGTGTCCCCAGCGGAGTGCTTCCTTACATCTTATGTGTCCCCAGTAGAGTGCTTCCTTACATCTCAGGTTTCCCCAGTGGAGTGCTTCCTTACATCTCAGGTGTCCCCAGTGGAGTGCTTCCTTACATATCAAGTGTCCCCAGAGGAGTGCTTCCTTACATCTCAGGTGTCCCCAGCGAAGTGCTTCCTTACATCTCAGGTGTCCCCAGCGGAGTGCTTCCTTACATCTTAGGTGTCCTCAGAGGAGTGCTTCCTTACATCTCAGGTGTCCCCAGCGAAGTGCTTCCTTACATCTCAGGTGTCCCCAGCGAAGTGCTTCCTTACATCTCAGGTGTCCCCAGTGGAGTGCTTCCTTACATCTCAGGTGTCCCCAGCGAAGTGCTTCCTTACATCTCAGGTGTCCTCAGAGGAGTGCCTCCTTACATCTCAGGTGTCCCCAGCGGAGTGCTTCCTTACATCTTAGGTGTCCTCAGAGGAGTGCTTCCTTACATCTCAGGTGTCCCCAGCGAAGTGCTTCCTTACATCTCAGGTGTCCCCAGCGAAGTGCTTCCTTACATCTCAGGTGTCCCCAGTGGAGTGCTTCCTTACATCTCAGGTGTCCCCAGCGAAGTGCTTCCTTACATCTCAGGTGTCCTCAGAGGAGTGCTTCCTTATTGTACATCTCAGGTGTCCTCAGAGGAGTGCTTCCTTACTGTACATCTCAGGTGTCCCCCACATTGGAGCCCTTCTTACATCAGGTATTTCAGCATCGGTGTCTCTGCCACCATTACAGAATTAAGAGGCCAAGGTGGAACAAAATAGAGGCGGAGGAATAGAAGGAAAAGAACATTCTCATACTTGCCAACTGTCCCGAATTTCCCTGGGCATTTCCCAGGAAACACTAAAACCGGAAAAAGGGTCTAATTACCGGAAATGTCCTGGGAAATTCGGGACAGTTGGCAATTATGAAAATGTTCTTTTCCTTCTAGAGAGAGATATGGTTCGCTTGGGGATGCTGCCTGGAGGCAGCTCCAGTAAGTAAAAATCTGCAGTCTAGGCCTCAGCAGCTGCTGGGAAGATTGCCAAATTATAAAACAAAAAGTACACTGCACTGATCTGAGGGAGAGATCTGGTTATCTCCCTCACTGAGCATGCTGGGTTGCAGACAGCTCCCGGGATGCTGTCACACCTTGCTGGGGACAATTAGTTGTGGAATGCCAGAGGTTGCTATATAGACTGCTGCTGTAGTGTTCTAGATATACTGGCCATTCCCTGCTACCTCAAGAAGAGCTAAAGGTTGTCCTCCTATTGTTGCTTTTCATTGTTTTAGAGTATTATGTGACCCTAAACCCCTCTCCTTTTAACGTTCTTCAGTAATACATCCTAAAAAGACATCTCCTAGACTGAGCCTTAGTTGTCGGTGTACATGAGATTGTGTGTGACTGGTAGCCTCTGTACTACTTGGGAGAACCTGTCCATTCTCATTAGCTTCTCTAGGGATAAGGACTACACATGTATTCTCTAGGGATAAGGACTACACATGTATTCTCTAGGGATAAGGACTACACATTTATTCTCTATGGATAAGGACTACACATTTATTCTCTATGGATAAGGACTACACAGGTATTCTCTATGGATAAGGACTACACATTTATTCTCTATGGATAAGGACTACACAGGTATTCTCTAGGGATAAGGGCTACACATGTATTCTCTAGGGATAAGGACTACACATGTATTCTCTAGGGATAAGGACTACACATGTATTCTGTAGGGATAAGGACTACTCGTGTATTCTCTAGGGATAAGGACTATACATGTACAGTATTCTCTAGGGATAAGGACTATACATGTACAGTATTCTCTAGGGATAAGGACTACACATGTATTCTCTAGGGATAAGGACTACACATGTATTCTCTAGGGATAAGGACTACACATGTATTCTCTAGGGATAAGGACTACACATGTATTCTCTAGGGATAAGGACTATACATGTACAGTATTCTCTAGGGATAAGGACTACACATGTATTCTCTAGGGCTAAGGACTACACATGTATTCTCTAGGGATAAGGACTACACGTGTATTCTCTAGGGATACGGACTACACATGTATTCTCTAGGAATAAGGACTACACATGGAATAATTTGAGGACATACTTATAAATCACACTTTCAGTGGCTAGGTATGAAAGGTCTTCATGAAACAAATAAATCACATATAATGTTGACACGCAGATTTTCAGTGCAAATTTACAGATCCGCATTATACAACACCATATGCTTTATGCTACTTAAAATTTGTATCTCTTCTGATGAAATGAATGAGTTTTTATCGTCTCGGCACAGACTGATGTCATTAATTTACCATTCAACCTTGAGGACATCTTTGCTTCAATGAAATGTGGCTAATAAAATCAAATCCCGATTCCCCAGCATTCAATGGTTTATTTGGAACCTACTTCTATAAAGCATTTCCCACATCCTAGCCTGTTTGGTTTAGAGTGCAATTTAGCTGAAGTCATTTCCAAGTCAAATAGGATCCAAATGACCACAATGATTAATAGAGATCTAAAGGTGATGAAAAAAAATTGATGGGTAGACTTAACAAGATTATGTTGTGTTTGGTGTGGCAATACATGTTTTAAAGCTTTTAAATATTATCCGACCCTTCAGCTTAAAGGAGTTGTAAAGGAAAAAAAATTGCCTAAAATTAATGGGCCAGATTCAGAGAGAATTAGATTCTCGTAGCGTATCAGAAATACACTACGCCGCCGTTTTTTACCTGGCTCTACGTGGAATCCAGGTAGATTTTGTCCAGTAAACGACGGCGGTGTGGTGTATTTCTCCCGTCGCAATCCATCTACGCGAGTAGGGGGCGTGAAGGATTTAAAATAGGCGCGTTCCCGCGGCGATCGAACTGCGCATGCTCCGTTCGCAAATTTCCTGCCGTGCATTGCGCGAAATCACGTCGTTACGTCATTCGTTGTTTGAGTAGCGTCGTTTACGGACATTTCTATTCCCGAACGAGTTATGTAAAAAAAATAAAAATTAAATTAAATTCGACGCGGGAACGACGGCCATACTTAACATGGGCTACGCACCGTTAGACCAGCAAAAAGCTGGTCTAACAGTACGTAAAAAAAAATAGACGTAAGCGATTGCGAAGACCGCTCGTATCTTCGTGGATCGCCGTAAAAACACATTTGCATATCCCGACGCATCAAAACGACGCAAACTCCTCCCAGCGGCCGCAAAAATATCGCAGCGTAGATCCGAAGACTTACGAAGACGTAAGCCTCTCGGATCGAAGCCCGAAGCCGCCGTATCATGGTTTGAGGATTCAAACTAGTGATACGGCGCGCGAAATTTGAAATTACTCCTGTCTAACACCAGTTAGACAGGCGTAATTGCTTTATGAATCTGGGCCAATGTCTGCAAGGTAGACAGACAGAATAGTGTAATGATTCTGTTAAAAAACGGGTAAATACCTATTAAAATTCCTTCATCTATATCACCTCTGGCATTCTAGTTTCTGTTCTCTCATTCACTTCCTGGTTTGCGGCGCTCGCTTATGTAAGAACTACATTTCCCAGTATGCACTGCGGCACGCCCAGTAATTCACACCTCCTTGAAGTCTCTAAGGCCGTGTACACACGATCAAATTTATCTGCTGAAACTGGTCCGACGGACCGTTTCAGCAGACATCTCCGATCGTGTGTACGGGCTAGCGGACATGTTTTCCCAGTGGACAAATTTCAAAGCATGCTTTGAAATTTGTCTGCCGGAGACATGTCCGTCGGATATGTCCGCTGGTTAGTACACTAACCAGCGGACAGAAATCTCTGCGCATGCGTCGAATGGATTCGACGCATGCGTGGAAGTATTTCACTTCCTCGTTTGGTGACGTTGCGGCGTCAACGTCACCGCCACGTCACCGCGTTCCCTGGCCGAGGGGATTTTCATCCGAAGGTGTGTACACACCATCGGACGAAAATCCGGAGGAGACATGTCCGCTGGAAACGGTCCGTCGGACATGTTTCAGCGGACATGTCCCTCCGTGTGTATGCGGCCTTACACGTAGAAAGCGTCCTGCCGCACAGATGTAGTTCCCAGGAGGGGGCGAGCACGTCACTGACCACCGCAGTAAAGCCTCCCTTCACGGTGGTGAGTAACAATCAGATAAGCAGGAAGTGAACAGAACAGAGAAGAAATAGAGCAACTTCTGAGCAAAAACGAACAATGAGGAAGTGAAAAGAGGAATGTCTGCAGGTAAAGGATGCTTATCATGAAAAAAAAAAATTTCCTTTACAACCCCTTTAAGGTACCACTACCACTCGTGAGTGTGCTATATTCTCTATCATTCCTTGTCCCAATATAAAACATTTCAGAAAAAATAATCACCCAAAAAATACCAGAAAAGCTCTCTTAAACTGAAAAGATGGAGACTCACTCAACATATCCTGAAAAAACAAAACACAGTCCGTACTTATTACTATATTATCAGGGATAATGTATTTGAATAGATCTCTCCTTGTGCAAGCTACGAACGGTGATATAATGAAACAAAAATAAAATAAAAAATGTATAGATATCTATATATTCCAATTTACATGGATTAAAGGATAAAGACACAAATTATCAAATCTACTGTTGTTTCTGTAAGGTGTAATGTCTAATACTGATATCCAGTACTACAATTTACCTTGTTTATTTCTACATATCAAGATGTCAACCAGGGGGTGTATTTTAAGTTGCACAGCATTTTGCCCAGTGAAAGCACATGTACCTTTGATCGGTGCAGATGGGACAAAATGAATATTGTTGGGCTATTTCTTGTTTAGATTTAAACTGGGAAAATAATAGATGGCGATAATTATCAAAGGCAATTCCTATTATATTTAGCGCTATCTAGTGGCCAAAAGGGCTATTTTCTGTTTTAAATCAATAAGAACATTTGACCAGCACAGGAAATAACTAACCACTTCAGAACCGAGCCTCTTTCTGAGATTTGATGTTTACAAGTTAAAAACAGTTTTTTATGCTAGAAAATTACTTAGAAACCCCAAAAATGATATATATATATATATATATATTCCTAGCACCCTAGAGAATAGACTTTCTGTCACACCGTATTTGTGCAGTGTTCTTATAAATGTATAAACACGTGTTGCTGTTATCTGCATGTATCAATAAATACTATTTTACACTATGAGGGGGTGTACCCCCTTTCTCCTTTTTTTTCCTGTAACCGGAAAAATTTGCTGGAGGAGCCTACCAATTATCCTGTGGCCATCCCTACCAGTTTGGATCCGCTTGGAACGCCAGGAGTGAGAGCCATATCCACGTCCAATCCTGAGGAGGGCAGCCGGTCCATACAAGCCTTTAGGACCCACTCGCCGTATGGTGGTAGTGGGTCAACTACAGCTGGTAAGCGTACCCATTTCATCTATATGCCACGGATTATGTATGTGGAAATGTGGAGGTCTTAAACATAAGGAAAACTGTGAAGTCTGATGATACATACAAGCATCCAAAGAATACTCACTTACCTTACGTTTATTTTTATGGGACTATAATCTTATCACGTTGTTTGCTGGACTCATTATCCAGCCCAATTACACATTTAAGTGTTTTTTTCATTAATTATCACCTTAGTTGAATAGACGTCCAGTCTATTCCCTAATTTTATTTATTATTCTACCCACTTGCTCTATGTGGATGTTTTTTCATGTAATTTTGGCGCTGCACTAATTTTTTATTTTTCTTGTTCACCTGTTATCCACTGGTGTGCTGGCTGCCTAATTATTTATTCTGGTTTACACATTGATTTTGTATTCACATTGTTATTTTACTATTGACATCATTTAGCGCAGTATATTTGTATTTTTTATATTTCTTATAAATGCACTTTTTAGAAAAAAATACACTTTTTTGAATGAAAAAATAAGACAACAGTAAAGTTAGCCAAAGTTTTTTTTATATTGTGAAGGATAATGTTACACTGAGTAAATTGATACCCAACGCTCGTGGAATTAGCGACAAACTTTTACACTTAAGAAATTCTACAGGTTGCATGTTTTGAGTTACAGAGGATGTCTAGGGCTAGAATTATTGCTCTCGCTCCACTGATCCCGGCGATAACTCACATGTGTGGTTTGAACACCGTTTTCATATGCGGGCGCTGCTCACGAATGCATTCGCTTCTGCATGCAAACTCGGCAGGACGGGGCGCATTTAAAAAAAAATGTTCTTATTTCATTTGCATTTTTATTTTTACACTGTTCATTAAAAAACATTGTGCCACTTTTATTCCTATTACAACAAGGAATGTAAGCATTCCTTGTAATATAAACAAAGCATGTCAGGACCTCTTAATAATATAATATGAGATCTGGGATCAAAAAGACCTCAGATCTCATTATTACACTAAAAAGCAATAAAAAATGAATAAAAAAAAGTTGAATGTCATTTAAAAAAAAAAAATCTTTAATAGCTATGGAGACAAGTGGGGGCCATCTGCCCTTCACTCGTCTCCATACCAAGCAAGGGAGAGGACCCGATCACCTCCACCCCTACGATAGCTTCCGTAAGTGGCGGAGGGCACCGAATCCGCTGCAGAGACCACTTTTATCTGAAACCAGACTGCTCACTGAAGAAGAGGATTCTGGGGTTATGGTAGCTAGCTGCTGCCATAACAACGATATCCCTCTTTAAAGTGGCAACGTATATTGGCGTGAGCCGGTCCAGAAGTGGTTAAACCCTCACATATACCCAGTGAAGTGAACAGCCTCAGATGATATACAGAGATTAAATAAATCCTCCTACATAAGTTTTGCATGTATATCTGCTGTCTTCTGCTTTATATATCCTTTAGAATGTGCACATTGTGTTACAGATTTTCTCTTCTTGTTCAGCACTGAATGTGAAGCCTGGGCATACAGCCAAGACAGCTGATTGGAGGAAAGGCACACACCCCCACTCCACATTGGCAAAGGAAGGAAGTAATGTGCAGAGCTCTGCTGTGAGAAGGCAAGCGGTCTGCTAATCTATAGCAACCTCTCACGACACAAATTTTAGGCTGCTTTTATGGCCTGTGTCGGAGAACTTGTCACAAATTATTAGACTGATAACAGAGCTACAGAGCAGGAGAAAGCCACAGGACTCTGGAGAAAGATAAGAAAACACTATAGATATATGTTCCTAGCTAAAATTTCATGAATCGGGTTTACAGACACTTTAAAGCAGAGTTCTACTCACAGACTTGCCACCATGCAGCACTTTTGTGCATGCTAAAAATGAATTGTAATTTTGTTTTTTCGTTTCCTTTACCTTAGGTTGAAATATCTGTGCTCTTTCTCCTTATTTCACCGCGGCAACATAGGTCATTTCCGGATTTGCATTGACTGCTGAGAGATGAGTGACATCAATCCCAGGTGTCAATGGGGGAGCATCGCCAGCCTTGTCACAAACAGCCGACGTTACGTCAACACTGTGCATGGGCAGATAATTTTCATGGGTCAAGGAAAATTTTAGAACTGCTGCACAAGCACAGTACTGGGAAGTTTATAGGATACCTTAATGTAAATGCACGAGTCCTGACTATACTAGGGGTATTTTTAACAAATAAAAAATATTTCGACCGGAACTCCGCTTTAAAAACATTTGTTTCTTTGCCCTCTTCAAAAAGAATGTACCTACGCTTTCACTGAGCAAATTGCTATGCAAAATAAATATATTCCACAGAATTCACTGATTAGTGGTGTGGAATGCAACCTAATACACCTGTGGATGGGTTGATATAGATAATTCAAACTGATGTAGGCCAAAAAAAATATTCTGCTGCAGGCTCCATTCCATTTATTAATCCATCCAAAGCACAGAACAATCCATCCAAGGTACAAACACTCTCTTAACAAGGAGCTTAGTCATTGGGGTACTATTAAAAAGTAGTTACTGTACAGTATACTATAACAAATTCCATAAAAGATTATTCAATAGAAAGCTTTGCATATTAGCTGATAAAAAATTATGTAAAGTTCCTACTATTTAATACAGCATCTCAATTGAACCTAAGCTTATTGGAAATCATTTGCAAAAAAAACATTCATTCTGTTCATTTAATCTCTTCTATCTATGCTTTAACCATTTCTTCCACCTTCTCTTCTTCTAAGCAAGATTTTATTTGAGAAAAAGAGGATGGTCTGAACCTCTTTACAGAGGTTTGGGAAGATTGGGACGAGATGGATTACCATATCTAAATGCTCAGTCATTACAGCATCTCTGAGATACCCTTCAAATCATTTCAGTGGGTGTTTAGAAATATGGTGGAGCTGCCCTGTAAGCTAGTAACTTTGGGCTCATACATACCAATATACAGTAAAATTGGATTGTGAGCATAATTCGTTCCAGAAACATTCTTGTAATCCAAAGCACTGATAACAACGTCTGGGATTCCAGTATATCATTATAGACTGACTACAGGAGTTTATAGACTCATTGGACTTCTGGCAGGATCAACCAGTTTTTTTCCCCCTTATCAAACATATTTGCAATTGAATATTTAAAGTGTTACTAAACCCAGGACCTTGCATTCACTATCTGGTCTCCCACAGTAAACAGAACATGAAAATGCAATTATTTTAGTAAAAATTAACTGCTAAATACCTTTTCTCATAAGCAGTTGGAGCAGTCTTGTGATTTCTATCAGTGCAGAACACTGGGTAAAGCTTGTAGGAGGGGGGTTTTCATTCTCTAACTGTCCTATGAGGCTGCAGGAACCTTGGCCCTCTGTCTGGACAGTGGTGATTGGTCCTGTGCTGATTAAATGCACTTTAACTAAAAAAAACACCACACTGAGCATGGAAATCAACAGCCTTTTTACACAATACAGAGGATTAACCCCTTAGGTTCCATGAGTATAACAAGCATGATTTACTGCATATACAGACTGATTTTACTGTTGTGGGTTTACTTCCTCTTTAACAGACCAAAAGGGAGCAAATAAGAACAGTTCATTGGTGGGGTTAAAGCGGAGTTCCACCCTAAAAAATTACTTTCTATTAACAGCTTGCCTTTAATGCAGGCATGTCCAAAGTCTGGCCTATGGGCTGAATGCGGCCCTTGTTCCGGTTTAATGTGGCCCCCCTGGTAATTTGGATATATATATATTTTGCGGCCCCCGGGCTTCTAATGATATATACTATATTTACCGGCGCGGGGACAGGGAGGGGGCATAACAAGCGTTTACTCCGTGGCATCTGTACTATAAAGTTCTGTCTTCTGGGCTGCCATTGGACGACTGTTCTGTCTATCATAGAAGGCAGGACTTGGTATTAAAGAGGCTGCCGAGAGAGATTCTCCTGCATGTAATCTGTTAGCACCTCCCTGTCTGCAAATGGGCATGGATCAGGCTGCACTGATGGCAATGGTGAGGCTGCATTCATGGCAATGGGGAGGCTGCATTCATGGCAATGGGGAGGATGCATTCATGGCAGTGGGGAGGCAGCATTCATGGCAGTGGGGAGGCAGCATTCATGGCATTTTTAGAATTTTTAGGCCCAGTTCACACCCTTGTGTTTCAATGCGTGTAAAGTAAAACAATTGATGTGCCATAAGAAAAAATATATATGAATCCGCGCTACGGAAAATGATATAAATATATGCTATTTTGGGTGCTGGAATAATGCAGGTTGAACAGTAAATACAAATTAGATCACTGAATGTTCAAAAATTGGATCATTGATTGTTCTAGAAGTTGCTGTGTGCAAAAACTTAAACCTTAAAATGAATCCCTCAGTGGCTGCCCCTACATGTGTCCTCCACCCAAATGGAGTTTAGATTAGATAAAATGAAATATGTAGGCGATGGCGCCTGCTGATGTGTGAGCCACTATAATGTGCTAAAAAAAGTGCTGGTGCTATAAGCCAACGTTAAGCCAGTAAAGTAGGAATACATTAAATTCCTGATACATGAAATACTTAAAGTGCTGGTGCTATAAACCAATAATAATTGAAACCAAAAATCTAATACAAATAAATAAATAAATTTAACAAATAAATAAATTAATATCAGG
The DNA here is from genome assembly GCA_029574335.1 of Rana kukunoris. Taxonomy (NCBI): domain Eukaryota; kingdom Metazoa; phylum Chordata; class Amphibia; order Anura; family Ranidae; genus Rana; species Rana kukunoris. The sequence goes on from CM056051.1 coordinate 179,107,281, forward strand.
TGATTAGAAGTCCATGATAAAAAATATTTTCATTCAAAGTTCATGCAAAAGTGCTGCATTCTCCATGCAAAAATCATATATCTTCCGTGAATCACTCCGTGCTCCCTTTCTCTGTGGTCTAATAGGTCCCACACTCACCAGATCCAGCTCTCCTTTCTGAGCGGACTTTACGAGAGGACCATATATTGGGGGACAAACAAAGACTTGCTACAGCGCTGCACAGAGCATATACTGTGGATGCCTGTCACCCCTGAAGGGGAGCTGGATCTGGGGGTGAGTGTGGGACCTATTAGGCCACAGAGAAAGGGAGCACGGAGTGATTCACGGAAGATATATGATTTTTGCATGGAGCACGCAGCACTTTTGCATGAACTTTGAATTAAAACATTTTTTTATCATGGACTTCTAATCACCTGATTTATTTATTTGTTACATTTACTTATTTATTTATTTGTATTAGATTTTGGTTTCACATATTATTGGTTTATAGCACCAGCACTTTAAGTATTTCATGTATCAGGAATTTAATGTATTCCTACTTTACTGGCTCAACGTTGGCTTATAGCACCAGCACTTTTTTCAGCACATTATAGTGACTCACACATCAGCAGGCACCATCACCTACATATTTTATTTTATCTATGTGCCATAAGAAGCAATGTTATTCAGTGAGGCTGATCAGATCTATACAGTGCAGTACGGTGCAGTTTGACAAATGAGACGTGTCAGTTTTTCTGTGTATTTTTCATGCACCATGCTGCCCAATAAAATAATAAAAAATGATGTAAATGCACTATAACAGATGTGAAAAATGCACTAAAAAACAAACAAAAGCGGACATGGGTAGATGTGAACCTGGTTTTAGTGTCATGTGGCCACACCCCTTCAGCACTTCATGTGTTATATATACAGTGCCTTGCGAAAGTATTCGGCCCCCTTGAACTTTGCAAACTTTTGCCACATTTCAGGCTTCAAACATAAAGATATAAAACTGTAATTTTTTGTGAAGAATCAACAACAAGTGGGACAAAATCATGAAGTGGAACGAAATTTATTGGATATTTCAAACTTTTTTAACAAATAAAAAACTGAAAAATTGGGCGTGCAAAATTATTCAGACCCTTTACTTTCAGTGCAGCAAACTCTCTCCAGAAGTTCAGTGAGGATCTCTGAATGATCCAATGTTGACTCAAATGACTAATGATGATAAATAGAATCCACCTGTGTGTAATCAAGTCTCCGTATAAATGCACCTGCACTGTGATAGTCTCAGAGGTCCGTTTAAAGCGCAGAGAGCATCATGAAGAACAAGGAACACACCAGGCAGGTCAAAGATACTGTTGTGGAGAAGTTTAAAGCCGGATTTGGATACAAAAAGATTTCCCAAGCTTTAAACATCCCAAGGAGCACTGTGCAAGCGATAATATTGAAATGGAAGGAGTATCAGACCACTGCGAATCTACGAAGACCTGGCCGTCCCTCTAAACTTTCAGCTCATACAAGGAGAAGACTGATCAGAGATGCAGCCAAGAGGCCCATGATCACTCTGGATGAACTGCAGAGATCTACAGCTGAGGTGGGAGACTCTGTTCATAGGACAACAACCAGTCGTATACTGCACAAATCCGACCTTTATGGAAGAGTGGCAAGAAAAAAGCCATTTCTTAAAGATAAAATAAAGAAAGCAGTGCAGCGCAAACCTAAATTGGAATGGTATTAAACATACTCATAAAAGTGAAAACAAAGAAAGGAAAAATAGTCCAAAAATTACAATATGTATAAAAGAAGATGAGGAGTGAATCCTGCGACCAGATAATAAGAATATCTTCACCACGTGACTGGTAGACTAATTCAGAATGTGATCCCTTCACCAGTAAAGATGGGTACTCTCACCTCAAAAAAAGACCTTTGTTTTACCAAAGGTCTAATGAGCTTAGATCAATGGTAGGAATCCGGATAGCTCAGGGGTGTATACTATTCAGCCGTAGGACCAGGAGATATGTAGGTATCCTCAGTGGCACCACCGAACAAGTATGTAACCGATGATATGCAAAGAAAAAACTAAATCTAAGAGCTTCCGTATACACCAGGTACATTTATTACGTTTAAAACGTGAAGGTTACTCACATTTATGATGAGAATAAAAGGCATGTATCACCATGAGAAGGGCAGCTCAGATGAAAATATGGGGCGACAACGAGTGACGTGGAGTGGTTCCTGACCCCGGACGTGTAGCGTAATACAACTTCCTCAGCAGGGCAATTTCTTAAAGATATCCATAAAAAGTGTCGTTTAAAGTTTGCCACAAGCCACCTGGGAGACACACCAAACATGTGGAAGAAGGTGCTCTGGTCAGATGAAACCAAAATCCAACTTTTTGGCAACAATGCAAAACTTTATGTTTGGTGTAAAAGCAACACAGCTCATCACCCTGAACACATCATCCCCACTGTGAAACATGGTAGCGGCAGCATCATGGTTTGGGCCTGCTTTTCTTCAGCAGGGACAGGGAAGATGGTTAAAATTGATGGGAAGATGGATGGAGCCAAATACAGGACCATTCTGGAAGAAAACCTGATGGAGTCTGCAAAAGAACTGAAACTGGGACGGAGATTTGTCTTCCAACAAGACAATGATCCAAAACATAAAGCAAAATCTACAATGGAATGGTTCACAAATAAACATATCGAGGTGTTAGAATGGCCAAGTCAAAGTCCAGACCTGAATCCAATCGAGAATCTGTGGAAAGAACTGAAAACTGCTGTTCACAAACGCTCTCCATCCAAGCTCACTGAGCTCGAGCTGTTTTGCAAGGAGAAATGGGCAAAAATGTCAGTCTCTCAATGTGCAAAACTGATAGAGACATACCCCAAGCAACTTACAGCTGTAATCGCAGCAAAAGGTGGCGCTACAAAGTATTAACTTAGGGGGCTGAATAATTTTGCACGCCCAATTTTTCAGTTTTTTATTTGTTAAAAAAGTTTGAACTATCCAATACATTTCGTTCCACTTCATGATTGTGTCCCACTTGTTGATTCTTCACAAAAAATTACAGTTTTATATCTTTATGTTTGAAGCCTGAAATGTGGCAAAAGGTCGGAAAGTTCAAGGGGGGCGAATACTTTCGCAAGGCACTGTATGTAAACCTTTTGGATTTGAGCAGGGATGTATCTCCATCCTTCTTTCTTACATTGCATAGTACAGGTCAATGACCAGACCTGAGTTTGTAGCCCTCCCCACTTGTGTCTACCTGCCCCATATTGACACAAATGGGGGAGATTTTCTAAAACTGGTACACAGAGAATCTGGCGCTGATGTGCATACTAACCAATCAGATTGTTTAATTAAGCTTTGACAAAAAACCTAGAAACTGATTAGATGACACATACAGCTGCACCAAATTCTGTGCACACCAGTTTAGTAAATCTCCCCCTTGAGGCCCGGTTCACACTGGTGCAGTGCCAGACATTGCATGTGATTTGCAGCGCACTGCTGTTCACATCACATGCGATGTCTGTGCGATTTCAGCCATACAAATAGTATGGCTGATATCGCACCACATTCGGTCCAAACACGAATAAGGACCCTTTTTTTGTTCGGTCCAGAATCCGATCGCATGAGTGTTCACACCTATGCGATCCGATTTATGTCTGAACTGTCAGTTCGCAGTGGGATATGCGAGCTGAACTGGCGGGTGTCATTAACATTGTATGACTCCCCAGCAGTTTGCATATGGCAGTGTGAACTGCAGTACGAGTCGGGTGCGATGCAGGAACCCGAAGTGGATTTGCAGTGTTCCCGCATCGCACCAGTGTGAACCGGCCCTCATGTCCAATAAAATATGCTATTAGCAAGTACGTATTTGTAGTTTTGCACACTGGGAGTAGAGTCTGGCCAATGATGATAATTTTGACACAGTTGGCGAAGTTGGAAAATATATTTTTTTGCAAAAGTTTGCTTGAAATATGGAGTATAGTGGTGTGCAGAGGGTTAATTCTGAATGTTTGCTGTCAGCATGTGGTGACACCCCTTTAGCAGCCAATGTGTAATTACATTATGTAACACAGACACAATGAACATGCAGCAGGGTGTTAACCGCTTCAATACCAGGCTTTTATACCACCTCCATACCGGGCCTATTCTGACACTTCTCTCCTACATGTAATAATCATCATTCTTTTGCTAGAAAATTACACAGTACCCCCAAACATTATATATGTTTTTTTTAGCAGACACCCTAGGGAATAAAATGGCGGTCATTCCAAAGTTTTATCTTGCACGGTATTTACGCAATTATTTTTCAAACGCCTTTTTTTTGTAAAAAAAATTGTTTTATGAATTAAAAAAATAACAAAACAGTAAAGTTAGCCCAATTTTTTTGTATTATGTGAAAGATTATGTTACACCGAGTAAATAGATACCCAACAATTCACGCTTTAATTATGCGCACACTCATGGAATGGCGCCAAACTTCGGTACTTAAAAATCTCCATAGGCAACGCTTTATTTATTTTTTACAGGTTACAGCTTAAATTTACAGAGGAGATCTAGTGCTAGATTCGTTGCTGGCACTCTAACGCACGCGGCGATACCTCACTTATGTGGTTTAAACGGCGTTTACATATGTCGGCGGGACTTGCGTGTGCGTTCGCTTCTGCACGCGAGCTATCGGGGACAGGGGCGTTTTAATTTTTTTTTTATCTTTTATTTTTTTTTTTTACTTATTTTTTATTTATTTTTACACTTTTTTTCATTTTTTTTTTTTCACTTTTATTCCTATTACAAGGAATGTAAACATCCCTTGTAATAGGAAATGTGTGTGACAGGTCCTCTTTATGGAGAGATGTGGGCTCAATAAGACCTCACATCTCTCCTCCAGGCTGGAAACCATGAGATCGGTGAAAAAAAATTCACCAATCTCATGAATGGGGGCTTACAGCCGCAATTGCGGCTTTGTTTACTTACGGGGACCCGGGCGTGACGTCATCAGATCGCGCCCGGGTCCTCCGACGGTCATAGAGATGACTGGTGACCATCTGGTCACCAGTCATCTCTATGCTTCCTGCCGCCGCCGACGATTCGTTCTCCGGGCCCCCGAAGGCACAGGTGAGCCCGGAGAAGCACCGGATGGCGGCGGGAGGGGGGGAGATGTCCCCTCCCGCGGCCTGTAAGAACGATCAAGCAGCGGAACCGCCGCTATGATCGTTCTTACATTGTGCAGAATCGTCGGCTGAAGAAGAGGATATCTGGATGATGCCTCTGGCTGCAGGCATCATCCAGATATTCGCCTGCAATGCCCAGGCCGTCAATTGATGGCCACTTAGGATGGTAAATCCCATCCCAGGCCGTCAATTGTATATGGCTGGGTATTGAAGTGGTTAACTATTCTCAGGAAATTAGTACTTATTGTAAATGGCTGCAGTTTAACTCTTTGTTATATTAACAAAAATGTCCTAGCTAGTTAGCAAAAGAACCCCCAAATTCTACACTATTTCAACAGTTAAAGTGGATGTAAACCCATTCTTTGCCCTTGTACCTACAGGTAAGACTATAATAATACTATAAATATCTCCTAAACTTTCACCGTTTAGGAGATATTCACACTTCATGCAGTCTGTGATGTCAGGCTCTGAAGGGACGATGCATGTGCACGAGTGACGTCATTGTGGCACAGAGACGAACAAAGAAAGGAAGAACTGGGTAAAGATGGAAGCGTCTGTCAGAGCTCACAGCGGAGCAGTGCAGGGCTTTGTTCTATGGTAAATATTTCATAATGTGCTAGAATGCGATGCATACTAGCACATTATGCCTTTACTTTGCAGGGTTTTTAAAACAAAGATAAACCTTGGGGTACTTCTACTGTATACACATATGGTTAAGGTTATATGCTGGTTGCAGTAGTTCCTCTGCTCCCAATCCTGTTTGGGATGGGCCACCTCCCATAACCCCCCCCCCCCCGCCACCCCCCTAAAAGAGTGCTACATTTTGTTTGCTGAATTTGGTGCAACAATTATACAAAACTGCTGTAAACGAGGGGTTCCTGAGAGAAGGAAAAGAAAAAGTGCTAGGTAATCGGCTGTACTCCATCAGGAAGCATCCAGGCCTCTAGCCGTGCTCCAATCAGCTCACGAGACAATGACTTCCTCCTTTATTTCACTCTTCAGCACGATTGACCAATAGCCCCCACCTAACCAGATAGGGAAGGTGCCCATCCCTTGACATGATCCAACTCCTACCAACCATCTCAGGTATATACATCCCATATATATATATATATATATATATATATATACCAACCACCACCCAACCCTCAGGAACCCCAGACCAATGCCAACGTCCACCTGAAACACAAACATAACATGAAAAACAAATACCCATACCAGACACTTCCACAGGGAGGGAGGGAAAAACAGTCTGTGTGTTACCTCTATCATGGATAGCGCCGGAATTGACCAGCCCTGCCCACCCACTTCTTTTAACTAACCCTCCTAGTGCTAGGTCACCCCACCCCTAAGAGCTCACTTCCTTATCCTGTGTGTGCACCGCACAGTGTTCCCCCAGTCATGTGGCCCCTTCGCCTGGGTTCCCCTTACTATGGGGCTTTCTTTAAAGGCCTTCAGCTGCATTTGGGCTGTGCTTAATTTCTGGTGTCTCTTCAGCTTTTAGGAGGAATGGGTCACCTCCAGGCATACTTGACTCAAATATATCATTGATTTATACAGCATGCCCCAGGATAGACAATCTGTTAAATTAGAGTGAAGGGCCACACTTCACAGAGGCAGTGTGGCTTCCACAAGGATTTTTTTTCTTGTTGATGGGTGATCTAATTGTAAGCTTACCATTAAAGTTGAAGTAACCCCCCCTATCATTTTCAGCCAAAGAAGCTGACATCTTGACCTCTGTTTAATCTACAACTGCCATGGTGCTGCATGTGTGACCAGTTACGACACCAGCCATTGGATAGTTTGACAGTTTGGTTGAGAGCACAAGCAATGGGAGTGTTACATTCCCGGAACGTGCCGAAAATGTAACTGTTATTGGAAATAGTTAAATGGATGGCTTTACTTCCGTTTTAGACCCCTTTCACACTAGGGCATTTTTCAGGCACTTTTGGGTTAAAAATAGCACATGTAAAGCCCCTGGAAAAAAAAAACTCCCATGCAGTCCCAGTGTGAGAGCCCGAGTGCTTTCACACTGGGGCGGTGCGCTTGCAGAACTTTAGAAAAAGTCCTGCAAGTAGCATCTTTAGGGGAATACACCGCTACACCAGGGTATACACTTCTCCTCCACCGCCCTTGCCCATTGAAGTGAATGGGCAGCGCTGCCCATGCACTTTTCAGGCGCTATTAATCCTTTCTTTGGCTGCTAGCGGGGATTAAAAGCTCCCCGCTAGTGTCCGAAAAGCACAGCTAAAAGGACGGTAAAGAACCACTAAAACTAGCAGCGCTTTGCCGCTGACATAGCACATTGTCAGTGTGAAAGGAGTCTTAACCCCCTTTAGCGGTAAACCCGAGCGTGACTCGGGGTGGATTTTCTATGTAAAAATCGGTAACCCCGAGTCACGCTCGGGGTGGATGTGCAGAGCCTGTAGCGCGCTGGCTTACCTTTTATCCAGGCAGGGTATTACTGTACTTACCTTGTCCCTGGATCCAGCGATGCATCCGCGCTGTGTGAGCGAGTGGCGTCCTCCATTCGATTCACACAGTGCCCGCGCGCCGCCGATCTCCGTTCCCTGCGACGTTACGACGCACGGGGGCGGAGACCGGCGGCAAATTCAAAAATGTAAACAAACACATTACATACAGTATATTGTAATCTTATAGATTACAGTACTGTATGTAAAAAATACACCCCCCCCCCTTGTCCCTAGTGGTCTGCCCAGTGTCCTGCATGTACTTTTATATAATAAAAACATTTTTTTGTGCCTGCAAACTGTAGATTGTCCATAGCAACCAAAAGTGTCCCTTTATGTCAAAAGTAATTTTAGAGCAGCTAGAAAACAGCAATAATAAATTATAATCACTTGCAGAATTGAGCGAAAAAATAAGAGTAATGACAGCGACAATTCTGCAACTGAGCAAATTTCAGTGATTTTGATTTGATTACATTATTGAATAATTTTTATTATAATTACATTATCATTTGATATAATTATTTATAGTTATTTATTATATTATAATTTTATGATTTTGTGTTTCAAACTGTCTACTAGACTCTGGTTTCGACAGATTTAAGTGAGTTATTCCTAAGAATTACAAGCCTACAGTATAAAATGCCAAATTTTCATGCAAAATAATTGTACCGCTTTTGGTACGTAATTTCAGACAGAATCATACCGCCAGGGAAGTTAATGTACACATTGCTATGTATATTTTCTATTCCTAGTAGACCCAGTAGACTTTGCAGAGGAGCATTAGCACAGTATGAATAGAAAAGACTGCCTTTTTTTTCTAGCAAATGTAATCATCCTTTAAGTATTATTGTGATAGCTCAAGGTTTAATCAACCACCCCCCCCCCCCATTCTTCCCATCTCTTCTCTTCTTGAAGGCCTCTGCATTCATATAATAAAAAATATATAGTATTAATACCTTAATCTCACGTATCTTCCCATCAGTCACAAAATAAGTAAGGTACTTCCTCTTCTTGTACAGTTTTGAGGGTGGACAATCATTACCACTGCATTGAAGAGGGCTTTTGTAGTGGTGTGTGAACACTGTTCTGTAGAATGCACTGTGAGCCCAAGCCAGTGAAGGCACACCAGAATGTGTGTCTATGACACCCTAAGCACACAGGAAGCAAGCTGAATGACATTGGAGTTCATTCAAAAAAAAGCTGCATGTAGTGGACGAAAGGATGGACAGCACTGGAAAGAAAATGACTGAGTTTTTTAGTTTTAACTGATGAGGGTGCATTAGTGCCAAAAATGTCTCACAGTCATGAGTATAGAAACGTTTCAGGGTGTGAGCACTCTGCACGTTCAGGAAACCCCACAAAACGGAGATTTGTTCCTGTGTGAGCGTGTCACGTACCTGATGGTTGTGAGCCTGAATTGCAGAGGACGGCCTCCCTTACGACTCCCACTCGTGGGCACCCTGATAGGGTAACAGAAGGCACAGGAGTAAGGAGTGGCACGGGTGCCTGGCAGGATCAACAAGAAGAGGAAGCAAATCAGTCCAGCAGAAACTTCCTTGTAGGAACTGGAATACCGGAACTGGATCAGCTTAGCAGACTGGATCAGCTGAGCAGACAGGATAGGTTCAGCAGGCTGGATCAGCTTAGCAGACAGGATAGGTTCAGCAGGCTGGATCAGCTTAGCAGAACTGGATCAACTCAGCAATCTGGACTGGAACCAGGACAAACTGAACAGTTCAGCAGACTGGAGCAGACTGGATGGTCAGACAGGCCGGGTCGGATATTGGATGGACAGAAAGGTACAGAGGGGAAGACAGAAGGGTAGTCAGAACAGGCCAAGGATCAGGTGCAGGCGGATGGCTGGAATAGTCACAGGTAAGCCGGGGTCTTTCACAGGTAAGTGTTATGACCCTGCGAGATATTGGGACACTGGATAGTGGTCTGGATCTCAGCTGCGGAGGTTACTCAGGTTAGAGCCACCAGTTACTCTATAGAAACACAGAGATCATGGGGTCTTGGTCATCACAGCCTCCAAAGAGATACAACCTTTATACTGGGGTACTCATATAAGCAACATGTAGATATAGGGAGCGAAGCAGTATAATGTATGGTCTGAAGGAGGCTAGGATGGTGTGTGGATTGCTACAGGAATAGATCTGTACATCAACAGTAGGGGCACCCTGCAGTCCTTATGGTGATACAGCTTACACCAATAGATAAAAGTACACACAGAAAGATCACAGTCCTAAAGATACTGCATTATAGGTAAAGCTTAGCAAGGCAGTATTAGCCACATGGGGTTCTTGCGGTACTGAAGTGTAGATAGTTGGAATCCTTCCTTCAGGGTATTGAGGTCCGGATAAGCATGTGTGGGTCCAGGCAGGTTGGAACAGGTGATGTGGGTACAGGCTGGCTGGTGCTGCGGTTGTGGCAGATTCCTGAGGAGCAGGTACTGGGAGACCTGGGTCTCTGGGGGCTGGTGTCCGGGTCCCTGGTGGCGGCAGGCGTCCAACAGGAATAAACGAACACCCTGCCGCCACATCAGGGGATTTAAATAGGGCGCCTGGAACGCGAGATTGTGCGGGTCGCACTTCCGCGTTCCAGCGTGGAGCGCAGACGTCCGCGCACCGGAAGTGACGCGGACGAGATGTAGAACGGAGCGCGGCTGTCAATACAATGTACAGCTGCGCTCGTTCTACCAAGAGTAACGCAGATGGCGTTACATACTCCCCTCCTCAAGGGGGTACCAACAGAGTACCCAATAGGAGCTGGTCGATCAGGATGTTTGTGATGAAACTGTTTAATGAGTCGGGGAGCATGAATGTGTGAGGAATCTTCCCAGGAATCATCAAGATGACTATATCCTTTCCAGCGAATTAAATATTGAATGGTGGAACCTCTCTTTTTGGAATCCAGAATTCTCTCAACCTCATACTCTGTCTCACCCAAAACCTCTATAGGAGGAGGGGGGTGAGGATCTCTATTAGGGAACGGGTTTGGTGTGAAAGGTTTGACAAGTGAGACATGAAAAGAGGGATGTATCTTCCAATCAGGAGGCAGGAGTAACCTAACAGCATTTTTGTTGATTACATGAGAGATTGGGAAGGGTCCAGCAAATTGACGACCAAGTTTTTTTTGAAGGAATCTTAAGGCGTAAGTTCCGAGTGGAAAGCCAAACCATATCGCCAACTTTGTAAATAGGAGGTTTTGTCCTATGAGAATCATAATAATTTTTTTGTTTCTGCTGGGCAGTTTCAAGGTTGGAACGAAGAATACTCAGGTTCTTTTTCAAGGTGGTCAGGTAATTATCCACAGAGGGAACATTATTTGTGGGAAAAGAGGATGGTAAGCTGTTAGGATGAAATCCATAGTTGGCGTAAAATGGTGAGAGATGAGAGGAAGAACTCCTGGCATTATTATATGCGAATTCGGCGTAGGGAAGTAGATGGAACCAGTCATCCTGTAGATGGGTACAGTAACAACGAAGATATTGTTCAAGTGTCTGGTTGACACGTTCAGTTTGTCCATTTGTTTGTGGGTGGTAAGCGGTGGACATTTTATGATTAATCTTTAAGTTTTGACATAGGGCTTTCCAGAACCTGGATACGAATTGAGAACCACGGTCAGTAATGATCTGAGAGGGTAAGCCATGGAGCTTAAGAACGTGAAGTATGAAAGCTTTTGCTGTTTCAAGAGATGTGGGTAATTTCTTTAAAGGGATGAAGTGGGCCATCTTCGTTAAGACGTCAACTGTGACCATGATGGTGTTAGCCCCCTCGGAACGGGGAAGATCGACTATGAAGTCCATTGAAATGACATCCCATGGTCTGTTAGGAATTGGAATCGAAGACAGGAGGCCGTAGGGAGGTTTTCTTGAGTGTTTGTTAGTAGCACAAGTAACACAGGAATTAATGTAATCATGGATTGTCTTTGACAAGTGGGGCCACCAGTAATCACGTTTAACTAGGTGGATGGTCTTACTGATGCCAAGGTGACCTGCTAAAGGGGCATCATGTAGTTGTTTAAGAAGCACGAGTTGTAATTGAGGTGGTACATAAATCTTGTTATTGAAGGTATAAAGACCGTCAGAGTGTCTGGTGAGACCTTTAGGTAATTGCGTACTCTCTTCAACATAGCTCTGGGTAAGTAAATGCTTAAAAGAAGCAGAAACTCCAACAAAGCGGTTGGAAGGGATAATAGATTGGGGAGGATCTTCCGTAGTCTGGTCTTCATAGATACGTGAAAGGGAGTCCGCCTTAAGGTTTTGAGAACCGGGACGGTAGGAGATGACAAAGTCGAATCTGTCGAAGAACAAACTCCACCTAACTTGACGAGCAGACAGTGTCTTACAGGCCCTCAGGTGTTGCAGATTGCGATGGTCTGTTAGGATGGTGATTGGGTGGGTGGAACCTTCCAATAGATGTCTCCAATTACTGAGGGCATCCTTGATTGCAAGGAGCTCTTTTTCTCCAATGGGATAATTCTTTTCTGCTGTAGATAGAGTCCTGGAATAGAAAGCTACAGGATGCAGAGGCTCGGATAGGGTTGGTTGCTGGGAGAGAACAGCACCTAGAGCGTAATGTGAGGCATCCACTTCGAGTGTGAAGTGAAAAAGTGGATTGGGAAGTTGGAGGATGGGAGCAGAGGTGTAACTTTTCTTTGAGCATCTCGAAAGATTTCTGAGCATCTTTTGACCAGGAGAAAGGAGTCTTTGTGCTAGTTAAACTACTGAGTGGTTTCACAATAGCGGAAAAGTTCTTAATGAACTTTCTGTAATAATTTGAAAACCCAAGGAATCTTTGTAAAGCCTTCCTTGTATGCGGTATCGGCCAGGAAAGAATGCAGTCTACCTTGGAAGAGTCCATTTGAATGCCCTTTGGGGTAATTAGATACCCGAGAAAAGAGATGCTGGATTGACTGAAAACACACTTCTCGAGTTTTGCATACAGGGAGTGTGTTCTGAGCCTAGTCAGAACCCAGCGCACGTGTTTGGTGTGTTCCTCAGGAGTGTCAGAATAGATTAAGATGTCATCCAAATAGATTACGACACAAATGTCAAGTAAATCTCGGAAGATATCATTAATGAACCACTGGAACGTGGCTGGGGCGTTACATAAGCCAAATGGCATCACAGTATATTCGAATAGTCCATAGCGAGTTTTGAAGGCAGTCTTCCATTCATCACCTGGGCGAATTCTTATCAAATTATAGGCACCTCTAAGATCTAACTTAGTGAAGATTTTGGATGTCTGGAGACGCTCAATTAGCTCTGGGATTAGTGGTAAGGGATATCTATTCTTCACAGTGATATTGTTAAGAGATCTGTAATCTATTATTGGTCGGAGTGAACCATCTTTATTTTTAACAAAAAACATTGCAGCACTTGCTGGAGAGGTGGAAGGTCTAATAAAACCTTTCTTGAGATTTTCGTCCAGGTAAATTTTGAGATGTGCAAGCTCCGGTTGCGACAACGGATAAATACGCGCAGTCGGGATGGGTTTGTCGGGAATGAGGTCTATTGGACAGTCATAAATGCGGTTTGGAGGAAGTCTATCTGCGTTAGTCTTACTGAAGACATCCGTGAAGTCAAGTAGGTGTACTGGGAGTTGAGCTTGGTGAGAGTCCGTGAAAGAGATATAGTAATTGGAGTAACAAGTCTCCTTACAAAATTTGGACTGCAGTGTTAGCGAACTGGTTGCCCATTGAAAAGTGGGCTGGTGTAGACAAAGCCATGGTAGACCTAGAACAATTGGGAATATAGGTGACGAGATTATGTCAAAAACAAGGGTCTCCGTATGACCTGAATTATTAGTAACCAAAAGGGGGGAGGTTTGAAGAGAAACCGGACCAGAAAGGGATGAAGAGCCATCAATAAAAGTGAGTGACACAGGAAATTGCTTTAACACACAGGGGATTTTATTGGAATCTACAATTTTTGAGTCTATGAAATTCCCACAGGCTCCGCTGTCGACCATAGCGTCAAGGGTAATCCTTCTTTGTTCCCACTGTAATGTAAGGGTAATAAAGATGTATTGGTTAGAGATAGAACCAGAGGTATTGAGCTTATTAATGTGGACATCTTTACCTTCAGAATTTCTTTTTAGAAGGGGACAGTTGGAGACAATATGATCAGGAGCTGAGCAATACAGGCATAGGTTTTGAGCTCTGCGGCGCTGTTTTTCAGCAGAAGATAAAGGTCCCTTGATTGCTCCAAGCTCCATTGGAACATCTTTGGGTGGAGACCTGGCTCTCTTGAACGGAGTAGGTGGAAAAGTGACAGCACGTTCCGCTTTCCTTTCACGAATGCGTCGGTCAATAGCAACAGAAAGTTGCATAAGATCCTCTAGAGAAGGAGGAAGCTCGACACGGGCAATTTCATCTTTCATTGCTTCCGTTAGGCCTAACCGGAATTGGTTCCGAAGGGCAACATCTGACCACTGGGTCTCTCTGCACCAACATTTAAATTCTGTTATGTAGTCTTCGACGGGTCTTCTTCCCTGCTTGAGATTCCTAATTGAGTTCTCAGCAGTTAGCTGTTTGTTTGAATCCTCATAAAGCTGGGACATCTCCTCCAGAAAGGTTTCAAAAGCACCCAGGAGCTCTCCATGTTCTTCTAGATAAGAGTCAGCCCAGACTCTAGGTTCACCCCTAAGGTAAGAGACTAGCGTGAGGATTTTGACCCTATCGGAGAAGTAGGTGCGGGGCCGTAACTCAAACATTAGTCGACACGAACTTACGAACTGTCGATAAAGTTTTCTATCCCCAGAGAAAGTTTCTGGAGGGCATACTTTGGGTTCAGGTCTCTCTCTGGCTAAATTTTGCTCGCGAAGAGCGTCATTCTCTAATCGTAACTCAGCTAAGGAGTTGGTAAGGGTATCTACCCTTTGTGAAAGTCCAACCAAATGGTTTGCAAGCTCCGCTGGATCCATTTTCCTTTTAGGGGTTCGTTTATTATGTTATGACCCTGCGAGATATTGGGACACTGGATAGTGGTCTGGATCTCAGCTGCGGAGGTTACTCAGGTTAGAGCCACCAGTTACTCTATAGAAACACAGAGATCATGGGGTCTTGGTCATCACAGCCTCCAAAGAGATACAACCTTTATACTGGGGTACTCATATAAGCAACATGTAGATATAGGGAGCGAAGCAGTATAATGTATGGTCTGAAGGAGGCTAGGATGGTGTGTGGATTGCTACAGGAATAGATCTGTACATCAACAGTAGGGGCACCCTGCAGTCCTTATGGTGATACAGCTTACACCAATAGATAACAGTACACACAGAAAGATCACAGTCCTAAAGATACTGCATTATAGGTAAAGCTTAGCAAGGCAGTATTAGCCACATGGGGTACTTGCGGTACTGAAGTGTAGATAGTTGGAATCCTTCCTTCAGGGTATTGAGGTCCGGATAAGCATGTGTGGGTCCAGGCAGGTTGGAACAGGTGATGTGGGTACAGGCTGGCTGGTGCTGCGGTTGTGGCAGATTCCTGAGGAGCAGGTACTGGGAGACCTGGGTCTCTGGGGGCTGGTGTCCGGGTCCCTGGTGGCGGCAGGCGTCCAACAGGAATAAACGAACACCCTGCCGCCACATCAGGGGATTTAAATAGGGCGCCTGGAACGCGAGATTGTGCGGGTCGCACTTCCGCGTTCCAGCGTGGAGCGCAGACGTCCGCGCACCGGAAGTGACGCGGACGAGATGTAGAACGGAGCGCGGCTGTCAATACAATGTACAGCTGCGCTCGTTCTACCAAGAGTAACGCAGATGGCGTTACAGTAAGTCTCAGATCAGGTTTCAGATACACAATGCTGTAGAGTAGACAGCAGGGATGGTGTGTGAGAGGCCGGTTTAAATAACCCGTCTGGCTCCAACAGGGGTGTGCACACGTGTACGCACACGCATGCGCGGTTGCAGTCATGATCGGGAACCGCAAAGTCTGAGGCACCTGTTTCTGGTAAGATTTTCATGACATTGCCCCCCCCCCACGCAAGGGGCAGCCTCCGGATGCCCATCCGGGCAAACTTTTCGGGATGTGACCTTTTAAAGGACTGTACCAGACTCTTAGCGTGGATGTTCCCCTCAGGCTCCCAAGAATTTTTTTCGGGTCCATACCCTTTCCATTTAATCAGAAACTGATTCTGGTTCCTTCTCCTTCTGTAATCCAGGATAGCTTCTACTTCAAATTCCTCTTCCCCGTCTACAATGACAGGGTCAGGAATAACAGGGCTTCAATTTGGGAAGGGATTTGAGATAGAAGGTTTCAACAGTGACACATGGAATACCGGAAGGATCTTTAGTGAGTCTGGAAGTTCCAGTTCGTAGGCCACTTCGTTGATCTTCCTTCTAACTGGGAATGGTCCCAGAACTTGGGGCCCAGCTTCCTTGAGGGACATGCCATCTTTAAGTTCACTGTGGAAAGCCACACCAGGTTGCCGGGTACCAGTGTTAGTTCACCTCGTCTCTTCTTATCAAAGGTGATCTTGTTGTGCTCCTGAGTCCTGGTCATGGTTTCCTGTAAAAGTTGGTTATTGGAAGAGAAGAAGTTTATCTTTTCTTGAACTGCTGGTACCGTACATTCGGAAAGGGAGTTAGGCAGAAACGAAGGGTGAAAGCCAAAGTTGGCGAAAAATGGGGTCTGTTTGGTGGCGGAGTGAATGGAAAAGGATCTGGGGGTTTTAGTTGATCATAAGCTCAATAATAACATGCAATGCCAAGCTGCGGTTTCCAAAGCGAGCAAAGTCCTTTCTTGTATTAAGAGAGGTATGGACTCCAGAGATAGAGATATCATTTTGCCCCTGTACAAATCATTAGTAAGACCTTATCTGGAATATGCAGTCCAGTTTTGGGCACCAGTTCTCAAAAAGGATATCGGAGAACTGGAGAAAGTGCAGAGAAGGGCAACCAAACTGATAAGAGGCATGGAGGAGCTCAGCTATGAGGAAAGATTAGAGGAACTGAATTTATTCACTCTTGAGAAGAGGAGAATAAGGGGGGATATGATCAACATGTACAAATATATAAGAGGTCCATATAGTGAACTTGGTGTTGAGTTATTCACTTTGAGGTCAACACTGAGGACAAGGGGGCACTCTTTACGTCTGGAGGAAAAGAGATTTCACCTCCAAATACGGAAAGGTTTCTTCACAGTAAGAGCTGTGAAAATGTGGAACAGACTCTCTCCAGACGTGGTTCTGGCCAGCTCAGTAGATTGCTTTAAGAGAGGCCTGGATTATTTCCTAAATGCACGTAATATATTAATTGAGTACTAAGATTTGTAGGTAAAGTTGATCCAGGGTAAATCCGATTGCCTCTCGGGGGATCAGGAAGGAATTTTTTCCCCTCCTGTAGCAAATTGGATCATCGCTCTGCTGTTTTTTTTGCCTTCCTCTGGAACAACTGTGGGTATGGAGTTGGGTGTATGGGATTGTCTTTGGGACAGTATCGCCCCTACAGCAATCTCGGATGCATCCACCTCAAGTACAATAAGAGCGGAATCCGGATGTTTTAGAACGGAGGCAGAGGTGAAGAGCTTTTTGAGGGCCTTGAAGGCCTTTTGGGCCTCAGGGGACCAGTGGAAGCAGGTTCCCTGTTTGGCTAGTTGGGTAATTGGTGCAATAATGGCTGAAAGCCCCCTAATGAATTTACGGTAAAAGTTGGCGAATCCAACGAAACGTTGGATTCCTTTCTTGTCCGCTGGGACTGGCAGTCCAGAATCGCAGCAATCTTCTGGGAATCCATCCTGATGCCCTCACTGGAGATGATTAACCTCAGGAATGGTATGCTTTCCTGTTCGAATGCACACTTTTCGGCCTTCGCATACAAGCCATGTTGGCGCAGCCGGGCCAACACACTCTTGACATGCCCACGGTGGAATTCTAGGGAAGAAAAGAAAATTTGAAGATTGTCTAGGTAGACAATGACAAATAAATCCAGAAAGTCCCGAAGAACATCGTTAATGAAATATTGAAAAGTTGCAGTGGCGTTACATAGTCCAAAGGGTATTACCAAGTACTCAAAATGTCCAAATCGAGTACGGAAGGCCGTTTTCCACTCATCCCCTGCCCTGATACGAACCATATTGTAGGCCCCACGGAGATCAAGTTTAGTGAAAACAGTAGCGGCTCCCAGTCTTTGAAATAGCTCTGGTACTAAGGGGAGAGGGTAACGGTTTTTCACTGTAATCTTATTTAATTTGCGGTAGTCCACGCAGGGTCGAAGGGTATGGTCTTTATTTTCTACGAAGAAGATGCCCACGCTTGCTGGCATTGTGGACGGGCGAATGAACCCCCTTTTTAAATTCTCGTCCACATATTCCTTTAATGCCCCTTGTTCCACCTCTGTCAAAGGGAAAATCCTGCCAAATGCAATTTCAGCTCTGGGGAGTAGTTCGATGGGGCAATTATAGGCTCAATGGGGTGGCAAAGTTTCTGCCCTTTGTTTACTAAATACGTCAAGGTAGTCATGGTAAGTTTCTGGAATAGACCGACGTAGTTCGGCCTCTGCATCCAGGCACAGTAAGGTAGAGGGCTTGTGGGAGTAGTAGGAACCACAGAACTGCTGGCAATAGGGTGAAGAGAAGGTGACTTTCCCTGTAGTCCAGTTGATGGCAGGATTGTGTGCTTTTAGCCAAGGGATACCGAGGATTACCGGAAACAGGGGGGAAGAGATAATGTCCAAACGTAAAAGTTCCTCCGAGGTCAGGGAAGGGCGAAGAACTCCCAGCTGCATAGGTTCGGGTGCATCGGATGTGGGGGTCACTGGTGCAGCGGTTGCTGGGTACAGGTGACTGGGAGCTTTTGGGAGCATCCAGGTTGGTCGGGAGAAGCCCGTAGCCCTTCGTTCTCTCAGGCGTCGATCGTTCTGTATGGCTAGATCGATTAACGCATTCAAGGTCTGTGGTATTCCAACTCTTGCAGTTCATCCTTTAAAGAATCATGCGGAACTGGTGACGGAGCGCAGCATCGTTCCAGTTCGTGTCTGCGCTCCACCGCCTGAACTCAGCCACGTAATCCTCTGCTGCCCTGCGTCCCTGTTGCAGGGTGCGCAATGCGGCTTCTGCGGTTGCTGAAAGTTGGGGGTCTTCATATAATTGCGCCATTGCATCAAAGAAGGTGGTGAGGTTGGACAAGACAGCATCCTTCTGTTCTAGAAGATGGTGAGCCCAGGTTTGGGGGTCTGCGGTAAGCAAGGAGACCACAAAACTCACCTTGGTAACTTCCAGGGAAAAGGTGCGTGGTTGAAGGGCAAAGTAAAGTTTGCAAGAATTGCGGAAGGCCCTAAATTCGCTACGTTTTCCGTAGAATCCGTAGAATTTTTCAGGTGTGGGTACTCTGGGTTCCGGTGGAAGCATCACGACTGTTGGTGTTGATTCTGCCCCAACTGAGGAGGTGGAAGCATGGGGGATGCCCTGGGCTCCAGCAGGGTTGGACAGGATCAGTACCCGTTCTTCCAGCCAGGTGTAGCCTTGCTGGAGATTCTTAACAGCTTCTGACAGTCCTGCCAGTTGGTGATACAGTTCCTCCATAGGAGAGGCTCAGCCTCAGACATGGCTGTCTGCTACTGTCACATACCTGATGGTTGTGAGCCCGAATTGCAGAGGACGGCCTCCCTTACGGCTCCCACTCATGGCCCCCTGATAGGGTAACAGAAGGTACAGGAGTAAGGAGTGGCACGGGTGCCTGGCAGAATCAACAAGAAGAGGAAGCAAATTGGTCCAGCAGAAACTTCCTTGTAGGAACTGGAGCTTATCAGACTGGATCAGCTCACCAGACAGGATCAGCTCAGCAGACAGGATAGGTTCAGCAGGCTGGATCAGCTTAGCAGACAGGATAGGTTCAGCAGGCTGGATCAGCTTAGCAGACTGGATCAACTCACCAAACAGGATCAGCTCAGCAGACAGGATAGGTTCAGCAGGCTGGATCAGCTTAGCAGACAGGATAGGTTCAGCAGGCTGGCAGCTTAGCAGAACTGGATCAACTCAGCAAACTGGACTGGAACTAGGATAAACTGGAATAGTTCAGCTGGACTGGAACTAGGACAAACTGAACAGTTCAGCAGACTGGAGCAGACTGGATGGTCAGACAGGCCGGGTCGGATATCGGATGGACAGCAAGGTACAGAGGGGCAGACAGAAGGGTACTTAGAACAGGCCAAGGATCAGGTGCAGGCGCATGGCTGGAATAGTCACAGGTAAGCCGTGGTCTTTCACAGGTAAGTCTCAGATCAGGTTTCAAGATACACAACGCTGTAGAGCAGACAGCAGGGATGGTGTGTGAGAGGCCAGCTTAAATAACCCGCCTGGCTCCAACAGGGGTGTACACACGTGTACGCACACGCATGCGCGGTTGCAGCCGTGATCAGGAACCGAAAAGTCTGAGGCGCCTGTTTCTGGCAGGATCTTCATGACAAAGCGGTTCTCCAAGTCATCGAGTTTAGGGTTTAGGGTTAAGGCCGCGTACACACGAGGGGACAGATTTGTTCAAATGTGTCGGGCCGACCGTTTCCAGCCGACGCAGCAAATCTGTCTGTTGGTCTGCTGTGCGTACACACGATCGGATAGAAATCTCCCCGGACCAGAACGCGTGCACGTAAACCACGTACGACGTCACTATAAAGGGGAAGACCAAAGCTTACGGCGCCGCCCTCTGTTCCTCTTTTGCTAGTAACGTGTTAGCAAAGGTTTGGTTAGAGCCGATTCGCGCTTTTCGGTCTCCGCGCTTTACAGGTCGTATTCTCTGGTTCAGTGTGTGCTTGTGGGTGCGTATTTGGCAGTCAGTGCTGGCTGTCAGGTCGTTTCTGCTTTGCAGTGGCGTTCTGTCCGCGGGTATCTGTTTGTCGAGCGTATTTTGCAGGTCTTGCTGGATTAGGGGGTGCTTTCTGTTTGAGTGTGTTCTTGACTGACCAGCCGGCCGGTTTGAAGCCATTATGGAGCAGCAGCGTAACTTTGCTAGAGTTCGTGCTGGATATGGGCTTGCTTCTGGATGTTATAATTATTCCAGACCTTTGGCCAGGAACAGGGGGAGGAGGAGTTCCTGGGCCAAGAATTGGTTGCGCCAGCGTGACCGATTCTCTCATATGCCTCTGCTTAGGGAAATCCAGGAGAATAATCCTGATGACTTCAGGAACTTTCTCCGTATGACGGACCCCGTTTTCAACCGTCTGCTGGATCTTCTGTCCCCCTATATCACGAGGCAGGACACTGTGATGCGCCAAGCGATCACGGCCGAGCAGAGGCTTATTGCCACGTTGCGGTACCTGGCGACTGGGAGGAGCCTGCAGGACCTCAAGTTCTCAACAGGCATCTCTCCCCAGGCGCTTGGGATCATCATACCGGAGACGTGTTCTGCTGTCATACAAGTCATGCAGGAGGAGTATCTGAAGGTACGTTTCCTCTTTTCTGAAGCTCACATTCTCTGTCTTTAGAAATGGTAGTTTTTTTTTTTTTTGGCATTTGTTCCCTATAATGACCATGATTTTTCCATGCTGAGTGTTGAATGTTGCCTTTTCTCCCCATGCATGCATGTTGTTAAGCTTTCCATGTTCTTTTTGTTGGCCTACCTACATATTTTTTCCTTGCATCACTATTAACCTGTCCAGCATGCTATCCTAGGGACAAACACACCTAGCCTTTTTTTTTTTGGTGTGTGTGGCATATTTTTCTTAGCTGCATTGTAGTTCAACCCCAACCCCCCCTAAAATGTTGCCCCATCAGAGGGGTGGGGAGTGTGATAATAACTGGGATTTTTTAGTGGCCACAACTCCACCCCAATAATAAGATAAAATTGTTAATACTGTGTGATGGTGCACAAGTATGGTTTTTGTATTGTGTTTGCAATGTTTATGTGCCTAAGTACTAATTTTTGATTTTTTTTTTGTCCCCACAGTTTCCCTCCACGCCACAGGAATGGCAGACTGTGGCTTCCCAATTTGCCCTGCGTTGTGATTTTCCTAACTGCGGAGGAGCAATAGATGGGAAACACGTCCGCATAGTGCCACCACCCCGTTCGGGGTCCTACTATTTTAACTACAAAGGTTTTCATAGTATCGTGTTGATGGCGGTGGTGTCGGCACACTACGAATTTTTGTATGTGGACGTGGGGAAGAACAGCCGGCTGTCTGATGGGGGAGTGTTCGCGCGGACCGAATTTTACAGGCGTCTACAAACTGGTGGTCTTGAACTGCCACCGGATGAAGACAATGTGGAAGGACTTCCGTTTGTTTTTTTAGCGGACGAAGCTTTCGGGCTTGGACCTCACCTCATGCGGCCTTTTCCCCAGAGGACTCTTACCCCGGAGAGGAGGGTGTTCAATTTTAGGCTAGCCAGGGCCCGGAGGGTAGTCGAGAATGCCTTTGGGATACTCGCCAGCCGGTTCCGCCTGTTCCTGACAGCGATAAATATGGCGGAATATAAATTGAACCATATAGTTTTTGCCTGTTGCATATTGCATAATTTTTTACGCAGGCATTCCCAGACGTACCTACCCAACATCGGTGCTGAGGCAGGACTACCCTCAGATACCCTTCCTGGGCTGGACACTGGTCGCGCTGGCTCGGCCACCCAATCTGCTCGTGAGGTACGCGACAAATATGTTGAGTACTTCATGGGTCGGGGGGCCATAGCTATGCCAGATCATATTTCCTTCTAATTCGGCCCCCAAAAGAAAGAAATATTACAAAATCTAATAAATAATTTGACCATTGGACTCTATATACAGTTGTTTGTCATTATTGCTTTTTATATTTTTCTCGGTCTTCTTGGTTCTGAAACTAGTGCACTTCTAGTGCCAAATGTAGTTGTCATGATTTAGTAAATAACCACAATTGGACATTACAGGCATACCCCACTTTTAAGTCCACAATAGAAGGGTCACTTCTGCACACAAACCAATGAGCTACCAGCATTTATAAAATCTGGCTTAACTGAACAAGCTGGTGTTGGAAGAATATTGGTTTTTATGCAGAAGTGAGGCTGATATTGTGATTTGCAGCGGTAAGAACTAAACGCTAGTGTGTACTTAAAACCGGGTTTATGGCTGTAGTTACAAGTCACTCATCTACAAACTGGGTATTGAGCATATATAAACAACAAGCCACTCATGTTAGGGTACAAAATTTGTTATCAAAAATTTTTTGGTTTGCGACCATGTAACATTTTTGGAGTAAAATCATTTTTTTTTTTTTTTTTATGAAAAACTATGGATTAGACCAAACTTATTTTTTTATAAAAAATATAAAATATTTAACAAAACCACTAAAAATACTAAGTACAACAAGGTCATTACTACAACAGTCTCCCAATGTCACCCCGGAACACACCAAACTTGGAAGATGCACACATTCTTGTGTGTGAGTGAGAGGGCCCAAAAATGCGGATTATATCAAATGTCCACATGTGCTATCTGGCATCATGGGTGATCAATGCATGTGTTTTGTGGGTGCAAAGCCTTCCCTCTTACCTGCTTGAGAAGGGAGGAAGGGGGTGTACCCACAAAGCAAACACAATCCATAACCTGTGATGGCAGATAGCACATGTGGACACACTGTGTGTGCATCTTCCTATTTGTCAAATACCTTTTTTTTGGTTTGCAAGACGGATGGGTGATGGGGGGGGGGGGGCGGGGCAGGGGGATTTAGTCTTTGATACGGCCCATCATATCAATAATATTTTTGTAATTTTGATCAATTACAACCATTCTTTGCCTCATATTATCCATCTCTGTGCTACACTCCATAATTTGTTGGATGACAATTTGTGCACTTGCACGTGAAAAAGGTGGACTACTGGATGTGCTTGCAGCATCTTCATCCCCTATAAAAATCAAAAAAAAAAAAACATTAGTAATGTGCAGGCCTATCTACACCTCTTTCTCCCTGTGTGAAGCTGCGGTGACACTGACCTGTTGTGCTACTAATCTCCACCTCTCCATCATCCACAACTTCGCCTTCTTCCACAATCAATCCTTCTTCAATAACTCCTCCTTCTTCAATAACTCCTCCTTCTTCAATAACTCCTCCTTCTTCAATAACTCCTCCTTCTTCTACAACTCCTTCTTCAATAACTCCTCCTTCTTCTACAACAACTCCTTCAATAACTACTCCTTCTTCTTCTTGACCAACTCCTTCAATAACTACTCCTTCTTCTTCACCAACTCCTTCTTCTTCACCAACTCCTTCTTCTTCACCAACTCCTTCTTCTTCACCAACTCCTTCTTCTTCACCAACTCCTTCTTCTTCACTAAATACTCCTTCCACATTTTCGTCTTCCTCATCTCTCCCTTCCACCACTCCTTCTTCTACCTGGTCCTCCTCCTCCACATGGCTAGATTTTTTCTTATGAGAGAGTTTGGGCCTCCTTGCCTCCTCAAATTTCTGTCCTGTTCTTTCCCCTAGAAATATCAGAAAACAAAAGGTATACTTATCAGCACACAGATATTTGAGGAGGGCATTAATAAATCATAATCATTGTGTCAAAGTGTGTTATAAAATTTGGATTATTGTCTTCCGCCACCAAACCTTAACCTTTGTTTTTCTAATGACTTCTCTCAAGCTGTGATAATGACCCTTTTTAGCGAAGGGACACACATGGAAGCAGGGCCGGACTGACAACTCATGGGTCCCCCGGGCAATAGAATATTAGGGGCCCCCAGGCTTACAAATGCCCACTAAGCATGTAGGCTTTGGACATATCAGGGACAGATGAGCTAAATTTGCAGATTTTTACATACTGTCCCTGGTTGAAATGAGCCTGGCATCTCTGATGGGGCCCCCTAGGGGCATGGGGCCCTCGGGCAGTGTCCGATTTCCTCAGTGGTCAGTCTGCCCCTGCATGGATGCCCCTCCCTAAAAATTAGGTGTCACAGACTGTTAAAAATGAATCTCATTATGGGGGAGACACAGGTGCTCTTGAGTCCAGATGTGAATCCAGCTGCTTATTATCACTGTGTGAATGTGAATGAATCCTGTTTGTCTTTTCACATTCAAATCAGTTAGGAAATCTACATAATTTTATCCAAAATGTGTAAAAACTTTTCTCTATAAATGGCAAATAGCCATGTCCTGGTGTGCTGTTCCTTAGGACATAGTATTTGGATGAAACGAGGTGATTGAACGATGTTTCTAAAGACCGATCGTGCATAACTTCTTATTTGGTGTGTGTGTGTTTTTTTTCTTATTACAGGAAATATCCAAAAAAAATTCTTCCAAAGTACAACCATTCCAACAAGGCACATGCATAAATATACATATCAAACAATGATATCACACAATTGCAAACCACCCCCCCCCCCACAAAAATAATACCTACTTTTATCCAGGATTTTCTTTATCTTCCGAAACTGGTGTGGCTCACGCAACTTCAAATCGGACCAGCGCTTGCGTAGTTGCTCTTTGGACCTGCTCACCACAAAGATCTCAGTAAGCCTCTTCGCCACCTTGTCCATAATTTTGGCCTTACGGCGGTTCGGGGTGCTGTATGGGCCATAATCCCCATCATAATCCTTCCTGCCTGGACAATTCCATTCCCTGTTGCTGACCATGTCCCTGACTGGATCAGGGCTCTCCTCTTGTGGACAATTGGATTACTAAAACCACAGGTAATCTTTTGTTTACCATTTACTCAGCAGAATGTATTTTAGGGTGTAATTCTTGGTATGTACATGCAGCAAGACGCTCTCACCTTAGTCTGCTCACCCTAGGGACAAAGAGAGCGGGACGATCTCAAACGAGTCGGCTCTCCCCAGGGCTAGTGCAGCTAGGCAGGGTCCTCTCACTGCGTTGCTGGGCCGCTCCACGGCATAATCCACCAGGACCCTCCCAGCCAGGCTACCCCCCCATCCGTAGCCCCCCTCAGCTTTGACTGTGCACCGTTTGATCTGCCTTTCCCTGGCTTCTGGCTCCCTCCTGGCTCCCTCCTCAAAGGTAAGCCCCTGACACAGGGCTACAGGGGTACCCCAGCTCACCACTACCATTAGCAGCCGTCCTTTTCAGGACAAGCCGTGGCGGCGGCCCTCGCGCCACCTCGTGTCTTCAGGAAAGACCACGGCTTCAGCCGCGGCCTAGCGGCTCGCCGCACTTTTTCACCCCCAGCTTCCACCAAAAACGCCCTCAAACAGGTCACCACCGCCCATCCACCTCCAGATACCTGAGCAGCCCTTCACTAATAGGATCTGGCCACCCAAGCCGCACAGCCCCCCAGCTGAAGCACAGACCTTCAATCAGCGGCCATCTTGGTACACCCCCTGGTTCCCACCCCCCACCCTATTCACAACCCAATAACTCCCTATTGGGTATACCCCCCCACTATCCCCCCCCCCCTGGAAGTTACCACTGGCTTCTGCAGTATCTTGATCCAGGGACCCATCCGATCGCCCCTTGGGGGGTCAGGAAGGATTTTTTTTCCCCTGCCACGACAAATTGGAATATCACAGACAGGGTTTTTTTGCCTTCCTCTGGATCAACCAGGAGGTAGGATTCTGCGAATCCTCACCCCCAGCATTACTGGAACCCCCCCACCCCCCCGATAATACATCTGCCCCCCAGTGCGTCAACAACCATGACTAATCTGAGATACTCTGCAGTAACCATTTGGGGTATAAAGCCATTTGCCTCAATACTACCGACCACCACCAAAAATGCCTTAAAGAAAGAACTACTGTTTAGAATCGATCGACGATTGACAGCTAAACATTACACCAACCTATCCCAACCAAAGCGCATATCATGCGCTCTGGTCAATACAAGATCGGCAGTAAGACACCGACTAGAAATCCATGATCTCATCTTACAATGCGATTTAGACTGCCTCTTTATTACAGAAAACTGGCTTACAGCCGACTGTAACACCATTCTAATTGAACTGGTGCCAGAGAATTATCGCATAATAACAGAGAACAGAGTAGGGCAAAGAGGAGGAGGATTGGCGGTGATCCACAAGAGTCACCTCTCGATCACTAAACCAATCCTCCAAAATCCACTTCCATGCATGGAAACCCTCTCTCTGCAACTTCAAACAAATCCCCAGGAGACCGTCCATATCCTACTCTGCTATAGACCTCTGGGTCCAAAATCGCAGCTTCTCTCTTCTTTAACAGAGTTCATCTCCACTTACACCCTAAACAGCAAACATCGTTAACCTCTGGGCCAACTCCCCACAGGATCCTGTTGCTGACGCCTGCATTGACCACTTGGAAGCACTAGGGCTGCAGCAGCTAGTGTGTGGGCCCACGCATACCTCAGGTCACACCCTTGATCTTATTTTCAGACAAGAGCTGGAAGTAAAAATCCTGAAAAATGAGCCGCTTCCATGGACAGACCACCATGTAATCAAATTCATAATTATCAAAAACCCCCTTCAACAAAAACATCGAAACCAGTGACAACGCACTGGACAAGATCTCAGAAGAAGCTCCATTCGGAACTCTTCAAAACAACATTAGGGAGCAAAATAAAAACAATCCAATCTCATCAATCAGCCACTGAAACCCTGGATGGCATAAACGCAGCGCAACGCAGTCAGCCGATGTAGTAGCACCCAAACGCAAAACCTGCATCCGGAAAAACAACGCCGGCTGGTTTAACGACCAGCTGGCGTTGATAAAGCAAGAGCGCAGAAGAGCAGAAGCAGCTTGGAAAAGAAGCGCCTCAGCTGAAAACCGCACCATCTATAAGGTAATAACAAAAAAATACCACAAAGAAATTTTCAAGGCCAAAAAAAATCATTTTTCCAACATCATCACTAATGCCCTAAACCGCCCCCGCGAACTCTTCAAGCTTGTCACCCAGACCATGAATCCGGTCTGTTTGGAAGCCCCCAATTCTGACACCCAAGAATTTTGCAATGAATTATCGGATTATTTCGTTAACAAAATTGAAAGGATCCGTGAAAGCATTCAGCAAAACAGTACCCCCCTTAATCTTCCCCCAAGTTCTACACCCAACTCTCACACAAATTAGCCGCAGTCAACGAGGTTTGCCCTAAAACCCATCTCCATTGAGGCTACCAAAAACATCATTGACTCCTTGCGAAATAGCACGGCGCCTAATGACATTATCCCCACCAAATTGCTGAAGGAATGTGCCACTATTCTGGCACCACCTATCAAGCAGCTTATAAATCAATCATTTAAGGAAGGCATAGTACCTACCCTGTTGAAACAGGGCACAATCAAGCCTATCTTGAAGAAACCCACCCTTGACCCCAAGGCCCCTGAACATCATCGTCCCATAACAGGCCTAAACATCTTCTCCAAGGTAATGGAGAAAGTAGTGGTACAACAGCTGCGACAGCATCTAGATACCCATAATTTGCTCGATCCTTTTCAATCTGGTTTCCGTCCCGGGCACGGAACAGAGACAGCACTGCTCAAAATATGGGATGACGCTCTCGAGGCCGCAGACGAAGGATAATCTTGTCTTCTGGTTCTGTTGGACCTAAGCACAGCTTTTGACACAGTAGACCACAAACTCTTACTGACTCGGCTAGCGGAAGTAGCCAGAGTCGCAGAAGGTGATCTATCATGGTTCTCCTCTTTCCTGGAAAACCGATCACAAATAGTGAAATTGGGACCTTTCACTTCTGAAAAACACACGGTGTCATGTGGAGTCCCTCAAGGATCCCCCCTGTCGCCGGTTCTATTCAACATCTATCTTTGCCTTTGCTTTATCACTCTTATGCAGACGACTCGCAACTGTATTTTCGCATCAGCAACAAAAAAGATCATCATCTCAGTCTAGTGACCTGCCTCTCTTTGATAGAAAACTGGATGATGAAGAGTTATCTTAAACTCAACAGCTCCAAAACAGAACTTCTCCTGTTTCACGCCAGTCGTAAGAATCACCTCGCAACAACTTGGACCCCCCGCCCATTCTGGGCCAAATCATCACCCCTAGCGATAAAGTCAAAAGTCTCCGGGTCATTTTCTACACCTACATGACAATGAATGCACAAATACGGTCAGTAGTCAGCGGATCTCACCATCTGCTGCGCCTACTACGCAGACTTATTCCATTCATTCCCAAAGAAGACATAGCGGTCGTGTTTGGCCTCTATGTGGCCAGGCTGTGTAAAAGTCTCACACATGTGGTATTGCCATACTCAGGAGGAATAGCAGAATATATTTTGGGGTGTCATTTTTGCTATGTACATGCTATATGTTGGAAACATCTTATAAATGGACAACTTTGTGTACAAAAAAAATGCTTTTTCATTTTTTTTCCACATTTCCCCAAAACTTCTGAAAAAAAAATTAACCATTCAAAAGACTCATTATGCCTCATAGATTATATGTTGGGGTGTTTTCTTTCCAAAATGGGGTCACTTTGTGGGCGTTTCCATTGTCCTGTTTGTTGCTCCAGGGCCTTCAAAAGTGTAATAGGTGGTTGAGAGATTAGATGTGTAATTTATGCTCCTAGAACGCCTGAAGTTGCTACTTCAATGTTGGGCCTCTTTATGTGGCCAGGCTGTGTACTCTACTAATCCTTTACCTGCTATCTAGCTTGAATCCATTGGTATTTCACCTACTACCCAGCCATATGGCACTGATCCTTACCCGCTGACCAGCCTGACTTCATGGATATGCCAAAAGCTATCAAATCTGATGCCACTGATCTTCTACCTACTGCTCAGGCTGACACTACAATTCATTTACCCGCTGACAAGGCTGATGTTGCTGATACACCACCAGCTATCCAGTCTAATGCCACTGATCCTCTACCTACTGTCCACTCTGACTCTACTAATCCTTTAACTGCTATCCAGCTTAAATCCATTGGTATTTCACCTGTTGCCCAGCTATATGCCACTGATCATTTTTCTGCTGGCAAGCCTGATGTCGCTTATATACCACCTGCTGCCCAGCCTGCCTCTGCTAGTTTTGTGTCTGCTGCCCAGCCAGTCTCTGTTTCTAGGGTCAAGATATTATTAGCTCCAGAGGTCTAATACCTCCACATCTCCATGCTTGTTGCATGGCTGGCATGAGTTATCTGTTTGGTCCAAGATTCCTATAGACAAATTTCATGAGCCATTTGCTTATGTTGTGCCAAAGCCTGGTGGTCCAGATTTCTGCTTTTTATTTACAGCTCCAGTAGTAAAGGTGTTCTGGGTGAGGGCAGATTTCCATCTGAATTTTGTCCTGATCCAGTTGTAATGTTTGCCTCTGCGATTCCAAGGGTATTAGGGGACTATTTCTGGGGAACCAATGTCTTGGTAAGACCTGAGTGACTGTTAAAATACACTTACGCTTACAGCTTCAGTAGTAGAGGTGTTCTAGGTGAGGGCAGATTTCCATCTGACGTTTGTCCTAATCCAGTTGTAATGTGTGCCTCTGCGATTCCAAGGGCATTAGGGGACCTTTGCTGGGGAACCAATGTCTTGGTAAGACCTGAGTGACTGTTCAAATACACTTACAGCTCCAGTAGTAGAGGTGTTCTGGGTGAGGGCAGATTTCCATCTGACGTTTGTCCTAATCCAGTTGTAATGTGTGCCTCTGTGACTCCAAGGGCATTAGGGGACCTTTTCTGGGGAACCAATGTCTTGGTAAGACCTGGGTGACTGTTAAAATACACTTACACATACAGCTTCAGTAGTAGAGGTGTTCTGGTTGAGGGCATATTTCCATCTGAATTTTGTCCTGATCCAGTTGTAATGTGTGCCTCTGTGACTCCAAGTGTGTTAGGGGACCTTTGCTGGGGAACCAATTCCTTGGAAAGACCTGGGTGACTGTTAAAATGAAAAGCAGTATGGGTTAAGGACTCCATGTTAAGCCTGTAGATAGTCCATGGGATCCCAGCATTGGGATATTTTCTGCCTTGTGGAGCTGCAACAATCAAAGTGTTGTACTTCTTAAAGGATCTGATCTGCGGGGAACTCAGCCAGCTTCTAGACCCCAGCAGCAGGGCATTCAGCATTCAGCAGGGCACCTAGCCAGTTGCCAAAACCTGGCAGCAGGGTATCTAACAGACTGAAGGACTATCAATTTTCAAATGTACTTTTTATCATATTATAGGACACTTTTAAAGCAGAACAGGTTGCTTTCAACCAAACTATAAAAACATCATATGGCTGGTGTCATGGCTGATCACCTATAGAACACCATGAGAACTGCAGATCAAACAGAAATTAAGATGGAAGCTTCCTTGCTTGTAAAGGATAAGAAGTCAGTGGATGCAATAATATCCACCAACAATGGTGTCAGTGGGTGCAAAAATCCCCAGCATTGTTGTCAGTAGAGGCAATATTAACCCCCAAGCATTGGTGTCAGTGGATACAATAATACCTGAACCTAGGTAATATTACACCTATTTTGGATGCATGGGTGTGCTAGAGAGCCGCAACCTGGCAGCTGCCTTGCAGCGCAACATCCACACCTCCAGTGGCTCTGGTGAAGACCAGGTGGCTCCTTAGACCACACTGCTCCAACTCCAAAAAAAATAGCCACAAACCTAGCTGAACTAAAATAAAAATTTAGTACTTTCAAAAATATATCAGAATACAGAGAATTTTTTGGGGCTAAAGCTGATAAAGACATCAAACATAACTTAAAAATACCAAAAGTTATTGAGTCCACAAGCTATGGTGCCAATCATTGAAAATTGATCACACCTGATGTACTGACAGCCTATCTTCTTAAGGCCCTGAAATGTCAGGAAAATACAAATACCTCCCAAATGACCACGTTTTGGAAAGTAAACAGTCCGAGGTGTTTAGTAAGAGGCATGGCAAGTTTTTTTAAGTTGAAATTATTATTATTATTTTATTTACAAAAAAATTGTCATAGCAACAAGTTTTTTCTCACACACAGCATATGCATATACTTCCAATTAAACCATAAAATACATTCTGCTCCTCCTTCTGAGTATGGCAATACCACAGTTTTTCACAGTCTGGCCACATAGAGAGGTCCGACATGCAGGGAGCACCAACGCTGTATCTTGGCCTAGCCCAACAAGGCCCGGCCTAGGGCAGCATGAAAAGAGTCCCCGTTGGCTTGCGCTAAACTTTTAGTGTAGCGCCAGTCTTATTAGGTGGACTGGGCCGCAAGACAAATCGGTCTGTGCCCCCATAAAGCGGCCGCACTACTTCAAGTCTACCCTAGGAGATAAAATAAAAACACTCCAACCACTCCGAACAGTCTCAGACACATTGGATGCCATTAATACAGCCCTACTGCAGTCAGCCGACTTAGTAGCCGACTTAG
Organism: Rana kukunoris; assembly: GCA_029574335.1. Taxonomy (NCBI): domain Eukaryota; kingdom Metazoa; phylum Chordata; class Amphibia; order Anura; family Ranidae; genus Rana; species Rana kukunoris. The sequence goes on from CM056051.1 coordinate 179,139,107, forward strand.
TAGCACCGAAACGCAAAGTCTGCATCCGGAAAAACAAGTCCAGCTGGTTCAACAACCAGCTGTCGCTACTGAAGCAAGAATGCAGAAGGGCGGAAGCCGCCTGGAAAAGAAACGCTTCAGAGGAGAACCTCATCAGCTACAAGTCAATAACAAGAAAATACCGCAAAGAAATCTTCCAAGCCAAGAAAAATGATTTTTCTAAGGCCATCAACAGCGCCCTAAATCGACCCCACAAACTCTTTAAGCTGGTCACTCAGACCATGAATCCAGGCTGTCTTGAGGCCCCGAATTTAGACACCCAAGAGTTTTGCGATGAACTATCGGATTTCTTCATCAATAAAATTGAAGGAATCCGGGAAAGCATTTGACAAAACAATACCCCCGCAACCTTCCCCTTATTCAACCACAGGACACCCATAGAAACCTTCTACAATCAACCAAGTTCACTCTGGAACCCATCTCCGTTGATGTCACAAGAAATATCATCGGTACTTTGCGAAACAGCACAGCGCCTAATGATATTATCCCCACTAAGCTGCTGAAGGAATGTGCCGACATCTTGGCACCACCTATCACGCAGCTCATAAACCAGTCATTCATGGAAGGCATAGTGCCCTCCCTGCTGAAAGAGGGCACAATCCAGCCCATCTTGAAGAAACCCACGTTAGACCCCAAGGATCCTACTCACCGCCGTCCCATAACAGGCCTAAACGTTCTATCCAAGATAATGGAGAAAGTAGTGGTACAACAGCTGCAACAGCATCTAGATACTCATAATCTACTTGATCCATTGCAATCAGGCTTCCGGCCCGGACACGGAACAGAAACAGCATTGCTCAAAATATGGGATGACGCTCTTGAGGCCGCAGACGAAGGAGAATCTTGTCTCCTGGTTCTGTTGGACCTAAGCGCAGCCTTTGACACTGTAGACCACAAATTGCTACTGACTCGGCTGACTGAGGTAGCCGGAGTCGCAGAAGGTGATCTATCATGGTTCTCCTCCTTTCTGGAAAACCGTTCACAAACAGTGAAATTAGGACCTTTCACTTCTGAAAAACATACGGTGTCATGCGGAGTCCCCCAAGGATCCCCCTTATCACCGGTGCTCTTCAACATTTATCTTCGTCCGCTCTTTGAAATCATCAGTAGCCAACAACTACTTTATCATTCATACGCAGACGACACACAACTATACTTTCGCATCTGCAATAAAAAGGATCATCACCCCAGTTTAGAGAATTGTCTCTCTTTGATAGAAAACTGGATGACCATGAGTTATCTTAAACTCAACAACTCCAAAACAGAACTTCTTCTGTTTCATGCCAGTCGCAAGAGTCAACTGGCAACAACCTGGACACCTCCGCCCATTTTGTGCCAGATCATCACCCCTAGCTCCAAAGTCAAAAGTCTCGGAGTCATTTTCGACACCTACATGACAATGGACGCACAAATAGGGTCAGTAGTCAGCGGATCTCACCATCTGCTGCGCCTACTACGCATACTTATTCCTTTTATCCCCAAAGAAGACGTAGCAGTCGTGGTGGGAACAATTGTGAACTCCAGATTGGACTATGCAAATGCCCTTTACCTCGGACTCCCTAAGTACCAAATCTCTCGTCTGCAAGTCGTTCAAAATACGGCCGCCAGACTTGTGACTGGGAAAAAAAACCATGGGAATCAATCTCACCGTCGTTGAGATCCCTCCACTGGCTGCCAGTAAAAGACAGAATAGCTTTCAAAGCACTCTGTCTGACTCATAAGTGCATCCATGAGAAGGCCCCGCAATACCTATGCGAAAAGATAGAAGCCCACAATTCCAATCGCGTTCTGCGATCCACCGACCAAAAAATGGTCAAGATACCCAAAGCCAGATACAAGTCCAAAGGAGAAAGAAGGTTTGCGTTCCAAGGTCCCAGACTATGGAACGCTTTACCAACCAGCATTCGGTTGGAAGAAAACCACCTGAGTTTCAGAAGACAGATAAAAACTCTGCTCTATTGATGACAAGAGAGACAGAAACAACAAGCGCCCAGAGGTGATTCAGTTCGCAGGTGCCGCACTATATAAATTTCTCATTCATTCATTCATTCACTACTGCCGGTATGATAGTGCAGACACAAGGGACACTGACAAGGTCACTTATACCTGGCAGGTAGGTAGTAGAACTTTCCTTCAATCCTTTGCTTGTGTCAGTTGTACATATTAAGGAATCTTAATTTTATATTTTTCTGTTGATTACTGATGAACGTTTATTTACTGACACACTGGACTGATATGCACTGACCTACACTAACAGAGGACGTCCAGATGTACATAAACTGACCGCTCCATGCTTTAGAGAGATGCACACAGACAGACAACCAAATTAGGAGAAAGTAGATCGCACACACAGATTATAAGATGAGGCCGACTACAAACATACACCCAACAGTAGAAAAAGGATGACTAGCATCCAGTAGGGTAGCTTAGTGTAGTTAGTGTAGGTCCTGCCCTAGAAGAGTCTACCTTGCCGTGGTGGGCAGGCTTGGAATCTCTTGGTCAAAAGTGTATCAGCCAATGAGCGAGAGGATCACTAGATCTTCACTTCTGGCCAATTGATTTTACCAAAGGACTCTTGGTTTATTCAGAATATATATAGTTGGAAAAGGAAAAAATGTGTATAGATCCATAATTATACTTTCATAAAACACACAATAAAAAAATTGTCATATTTACATTTGAATTGCTTCCTCTTTTATTTAATGCTTTCATGACCGGGGGTCATTACCACTTGGATGCACAGGCCACATTTGTAAGGCTGGAAGGGGCTCTATGGCTACTTTTTCCACTTGTGGTGTGTGTAGGGATGTGTAATAGGTGTTTATGTATTACATGTGTCCTAACCATGTATATATGTATGTACTGACAAGTCCATAATGTGACAGTAGTGACAACAAGGTCCTCTCAATGGAGACATCAGGGGTCTTCTAGATTCACCCCAAGAACAGGATATACAATTAAATACTGTAATGAAATATTCCCCTTTACTAGGAAAAGATATCAAGTTCACAGGAATTTTATATACCGTATTTATTGGCATATACCGCACACTTTTTTCCCCATAAAATCAGGGGAAAATCGTGGGTGTGCGATATACGGCGATAGCACAGCCTGGTCTGGCGGGTGGTCAGCGCTGGTGGTGGCTCGGCTCTCACACACATGGTACCTCACATACCTCAGAGGGGGACAAGCGCCCGCCGGAAATATCACCAACCGTCCGTCATCTCCTCTCACTCGGCTGTCACAGCATACCTCGGAGGGGAAGGAGGGGGACGAGCGCCCACCAGAAATCACCGAGCCGTCATCTTCTCTCGGCTCTCACTCGGCTGTCACGTCACACACGCACAGTCCCGCCTCAGCCACCAGCATTGGACCAGTGTTCTGTCTGTCACAGGAGATGGTCCAATGCCGATGGCGGAGGCGGGACTGTGCGTGTGTGACGTGACAGCCGAGTGAGAGCCGAGAGGAGATGATGGCTCGATGATTTCCGGCGGGCGCTCGTCCCCCTCCTTCCCCTCTGAGTTATGCTGTGACAGCCGAGTGAGAGGAGATGACGGACGGTTGGTGATATTTCCGGCGGGCGCTTGTCCCCCTCTGAGGTATGTGAGGTACCATGTGTGTGAGAGCCGAGCCACCACCAACGCTGACCACCCGCCAGACCAGGCTGTGCAAGAGAGCACATTTAATTGTGAGGCAATGACTGATGCTAGTTTATACTAAGATCGCAAGGAAAATGCTAGCGGAGGGCTCAATTGACTGGGTCTAGCAAGAACAAAAAGAGCACCATGGTGTTACGCAGCACTACCCATCAAACTTAAGAAACATTCTACAATAGGACCCACATTACAAATAGCATCAAAGATATGTAGGAATCAAAGATTCTCATCAGGTCACTCACCACTGACCCCAATATTAGGAAACCCTAATTTTAAGCCAGGTATGGAAAAGGGTAAATTTGAAGAACTTAGAGAGAAGGGCGTCTTTCAGGTGTCACACTTCATGCTGTCGGGACTCTGGCCTTCCATGGATGACCTGACAAAGGAAGGGGGCCTTTTCGAGCTCACACCTTGGCAGGCAGTCCAGATTAGCTACTTTGTGAGATCGCTGGGGCTGGCGGTGGAATTCCAAAGGCCTTTGACAGTGTTTGAACCATATTGTAGTGAGGAGGAACCGCTCTCACGAGTGGTATCCAAGATGTATGGCCTCTTGAATACACCCCCGGAACACCATGTGATGTCAGGAATTGGCAAATGGGAGGAGGCTTTGGGGAGGAATTTTACCCCAACTCAATCCAAACAGATCATCCGGTTGACATTTAACTCCTCGATGTGTACAAAAACTCAAGACACCTGACAGGAGGAGAGGACTGGAAGAGACACATGAAAACACCGCTTGGAGGACACCGCTTACCGCCATCACCCGCTGCCCCAAGGAGACAGGGTAAGTGCTGGGCAGACTGAGAGCGGGCTGGGGGGTCACAGTGGTGACATTGGATGGCAGAGTGGCATCATTCGATGGGCAGAGTGGCAGCATTTTATGGGCACAGTGGCAGCATTTAATGGGCATAAATGCAGCATTCGATGGCACAGTGGCAGCATTTGATAGGCACAGTGGCAGCGTTTGATGGGCATAGAGGCAGCATTTGATGGCACATTGGCTGTGTTTGATGGGCACAGTGGCAGTTTGTTTGTGTCCCCCAAAAATTTTGAGCACCAGCCGCCGCTGTCCGGTACTGTAAGCCGGACCTTCAGAGCATGTGCACCGGTGATGTCATCGGCTGCATACACTGAATATCAGGCTGTGGATCCTTCCTTAGATCTCCCATCTTCTTGTTCTCTCCCAGGTGGGAAGGGTTAACAGGAGTGGCCTGGTGCTCTCGGCCCAGCAGCACTCTAGCCGGCACCTCCACAGGGTTTGCAGTGGGGTTCCGGATGTTGATGGGTACCCAGCCATGTTTTTTTTCTATTATGTTCAACGGGATCACTGCAGGTATCACCTCTACTCCCTCTGTAGGTTCACTCTGGTTGGGTTCAAGGACAATATATGGGCCTGGCTGAGACCACGTAAGTTTCACGGAGTCCCTGAGGCAGGTTAGTTCTCCAGGTTGTAGGGTTTTCTTGGTTCTTCCTATCCGCCAGACCCTTCCCACTCCATCTTCAGGGGCCTTCGCCTCCATCACCAGCTAATGGTATACCCTTCTCAACATCGGATGGATTCTTTGGATCGGAGGCTCTGTTATTTCTGTCAAGGGAGTCAGGAGTCTTCGGACCAAAGCCGTGTTTGTCCCTATAATAAGGGAACTCTTGTGGGCCCCTGGGGGCCGAGGGCAAACTATCGCTAGAGTGTCGAAGGTTTCCGCTACTCCAGCTATCGCGGGGTCAAAGGTTAGGCGTATTGATAAGTAACCATCATAAGGAAAACTCTGAGTTCCAATGCCCCATATCTCTAAATCTTCCAAATTCTGCAGGGGCAAATGGGTGAGGTACTTGTCATAGAAGTCCCGGTACAGAAGAGTCACCTGTGCTCCAGTGTCCAAGAGGGCTTTAGTATAGATCCCCTCTACTTGAATGGGTACTAGCGGGGAAGGCCCCACTAGGTTCTCAGGGAACTTACGAGGCACTATCTTTCTCCTCTCTCCTACAACTCGTATCTTCACCTTTCTTTTGCGAGGGCCTCTTCTGACCTCTGTCCAGGCACTGGGCTGGGAAATGGGAGGTGACTTGGGGGAAAGATCCCTCTCCTGTCTCTGTTCCCTTGTTTTCATTTTTGCGTTGGAGTTGTTCTCGATGGGCGGGCACCCGGCTGGCTCCTTCACCAGGACCCTCTGATGTTTTCCGCCGGCCTGTACACCGGTTGATAGGGATCTACCGGGCTGGGGCAGACTTCTCTGGTGTGTCCATGTCCTCCACAATTAAAGCAGGAAATGAACCTTCTTGGGGTGCCTTGCTGGTCATGAGACCCATAAGCGGGCCTTTCGGTTTTATCTCTCCTGAGCTTGTAGGGGTTGAATCCTGCTTGCCCAGATAGGACAGCCATTAGTTCTGTCAGCTGAGATACCCGTGTCTCTAGGAGTTCGACTTTAGGATTTTTATTCTCGGTAGCTACAACTCGCACTCGAGCGGGAGCTTCTGCGGCCTGATATTTATTCTTCTGATACAGGAGATCCTCTTCTTGTCGAATGGTCTGAATCAGGTCGGGGTACTTCAACACTCCGCTTGCCTTTGAGGTCCGCAACTGAAAGACAATGGGGTCCATGGGTTGAGCTCCCCTCACCACTTGTTGGAACCGTGTCTCGTCTAAATCTTTCGGCTCTATCCCTTTCTTTAACAGCATCCGGAGTAGGATCTAATCCAGTCGGCTCCCCTTTTCTGGAAACAATGCTCCAATTGACAGCGGAGTTCACTGATGTCTTCAATCCTCCCGAACACATTCTGCAAAACTTCCAAATAATCTTGGGCAGTGCAATCTCCCTTGCTAAGCTTGAGGTTACGGACGGCTTCTAAAGCGGGCCCTCTAAAGGCTTTCCATAATTCTTCTTACTCTTCTCTGAGATGCCTCACTCTTCCAGAGCCTGAGTGGCCTGATCCAGCCATTCTTCAAAGCCATCTTCTGAAGATGGCACAGGGTGTTTCCCTGAGAAGGCCCTGAGTTTCCTGTATCCCGTACTCAAGCAGTCTGGGGAATCCTTTTTACACTGAGCTACAATCTCTTCCAAAACAGCACACAACTATGTGAGGTGGTTGTATCCACTTCTAACCGTATCACCCAGAACTCCCGGCCTTGGGACAAAGTTTCCAAGACCAAGCGTGCTTCCCTTATCACTCCAAACTTCTCCCTTCACCTCAAACACTAGGCGTCTCTCCACAGGAACACCTTGATCTGTGCACCACTTAGCTGCAGCAGTGGCATCCATGGCGGGTCTTGACAAAAGGGAGATTCAATGCTAGGGGCCAATATATGGTTTTGAGAAGTAGGGATCCCGGACGAGCCCCCACGCGTAGCGCTACCCCCGGAGGAGCCGCTGGTTGATTTGGGATCTACTCTCTCTTGGCTTTATTCACCCCTGTTTAACTGGCTCGAACCCTCCCTTGACACATCAGAGACCTGTGGCGTGAGATATTGCGACCTCTGCTGGGCTGGGATCACAATAACAGGCACACAGCATGCAAATTACAAATATGGCTATGAATTACCTGGTGTTATGGTTGGTCCTTTCAGATAAGAAAACACACTCCACACAGTGAATGTATTTAAATATGAGAAGGTAAGTTTACTGTGTTTAAACTTTAAGAAATAGCAATGAGTTTAACACAAAGACAACTGGTCAGTAACAAGACACTCTGATTTAGCAAGAGCCCTTGCAAAGACCAGACTGGTAATACAGAGAAAACAATTGTCAACCTAAGAATGGTACCATTCACTTAGACTAAACAGACAGTCTATGCTCATGAGCCCCTAGCGGGCAGTTCTGCGAGTTATGCGAACAAAGGTTCCGGACAAAGGTGTCCCACTGTTTCGATTGTCAGCTGGGCTCCCTCTTCGAACTGGGGTACACAGGCTGGATACTGGAGGTCTCTCGGCAAACTTAGGCCCTGGCTTCTGGCCTAAGTACACAGCTGCCTCTGTCAGCAGCTCCGCAGAGGAGAAGAGGCTGGATCCAAGAGAGCGAAAAAGCGTGCTCCCTTTCCTTATGTAACCTCCCCCACAAGTCTGTGCGGAGGCATCACATGTTTCAACAGGGCAAGACATTGCGGGAAATGTAGTCCGTTTCTACTGAGTATCAATTGAGTTCTTATCTCCTGCTATTTGTAGTCCTGCAATGCATATCCTCACAATAATGTTTAACATATTTACAAGTGTGAACCAACTCCTAGCGGGACGGCCTGTCCTTGGACTTGGACAGGAAAACTCTGCTACAATGTTTATGTCCAGATCTGTGTTTAGAGTTGAGTACAGTGTGCTAAAATGCCAAATCTGTCATCGCTGTGTTTTTAAATTTTAGATTCACATCCAGTGCTGGAAATATTCCCAGTGTGCCTTCCAGAGCTGTGCATTTAACCCTTAGTGCACCCCCAATGTTATCATTTGGTTTACCAAACATGCATTTCTTGTTAAAGTTCAGAGGTCTTATAGCCGGGGCGTTGCTAGGTGCAGTGTTGCCAACTGTCCGTATTTTTACGGACATTTCGTAAAAACTGGCACTTTTTCCCCCCGTTCATAAATGTCCGTGGTTGCAGGAATGTGGCAGTAAAAATAGCCAAAAACGTTTCGGCTTGGAACTGCACATGGAGATTGGAGGGGTGATTGGAGGCAGGGGGGTGATGGTGGCTGCAGTGGCACCGCAGAGGGGGATGGAAGCAGGGGACAATGGAGGCAGGGAGAGATTGGAGCAGGGGGTGTTAGGGGCAGGGGGTGATTGGAGGCAGGGGGTGTTGGTGGCACCGCAGAGGAGGATGGTGGCACCGCAGAGGGTGGGGGATGGACACAGGGGTTGTTGATGGTACCACAGAGGGGGATGGAGGCAGGGGGTGATTGGAGGCAGAGAGAGTTTGTGGCACCGCATGGGGGGGGGTGAAGTCAGGGAGAGTTTGGTGGCAGAGGGAGGTGAAGGCAGGGGGTGATGTGACTAAATAATTTGCCCTCATTGTATCGAAAATAATTAAAAAAAATGTTTTTACCCTAAAGGGTCACTAAAGGATTTTTTTTTTTTTTAGCTAAATAGCTTCCTTTACCCTAATGCAGTCCTGGTTTCATGTCCTTATTAATCGTTTTTGCTGTAATCCTTCTCTGTTCTGCACATTTCCTGGTTGTCTGTTTCCTTATGAAAAAAGTACTGGGAGCTTCTCTCTGTACCTGGCTGTGGACACCTGGCTGTGGACACGGAGGACACGGAGGACGCGGAGCTCATGGATGGACTAGGCCGCTCTCCACGTGCTACAGACGCTGGCTCGAGCTCCGCCTCCCGACGCAGGACGGAGCCCAGACACCATTCCCTGGCCTCATCTGCGTACTCGGAAGCAGAAGGCAGTCTCTCTCGCCGCTTGGAGGTTGCTACTCTGGTCGATTGATTGCCGACCAAATCGTAACTTTCATCCATGTTCCTGAGTCTTGAGCGGTCCATAAAGAAGGAGATCTCGGCTCTCCGAGGGGACCTCTCCCAAGTGTTGGAACGTGTGGAGGAATCTGAGCACCGCCTGGATCGCCACGCGGCGGCCATTAGAAGTTTGCAGGCCTCCACTAAAGCCCTAACTATTGCACACAGGATGGCCATGTACAAAATTGAGGACCAGGAGAACCGCGCCAGGAGGAACAACATTCGCATTAGGGGTCTACCTGAAGCGACCGGTGACGATGACCGTCTCCCATCCATCCGCGGCATCTTTAATGCCATGTTGGGCCTACCGGCGGACAACCCGCTTAAAATTGACAGGGTGCATAGGGCCCTGCGCCCGCGCAATCTCTCCTCTGAAAACCCCCGTGATGTTATCTGTAGGGTTCACTTTTATGAGGAGAAGGAGCGCATTATGAAGAAGGCCCGCGAATATGCTTGCTTGGACTTCGATGGCGCGTCCTTGTCTTTTTACCCGGACCTCGCCAAGGAGACCTTAGAACGTCGCAGAGCTCTGAAGCCACTGAATGAAATGCTCCGTGCCGCATCCATCCAATATCGCTGGGGTTTCCCGGCGGCTTTGATTGCTTGCTGCGATGGTAAATCTGCGACCCTCCGTTTCCCCGAAGACCTGAAATCTTTCTGCAGGGATATCGGCATCACCCCTCCTGATCTTCCCGGCTGGCAAGATGTCATCCCCATGCTGCCTGGGGTTCCGGACCCACAATGGAAGAAGGTGGGCCGCGGACGCCGCTCTGGGGCTCACGATGCTTCGCCCTTCACTGAGTGATCCTGAACGGGGCTACTATCGGCCAGTATGTGCCTGTGTTGCTTTGATCCGATCACCTACCCAATTTTGTTCCGTTACTTACTTTATTTTTTCTACTGCCCGTACTGCCCTCTTATTGGGGTTTTGATTCTGGTTTTTGGAAGATGGTGATTTTTTTTTTCTCCTCTCTCCGGTCCCGGTCCCTGGGTCCTGGCCCTCCCCGGCCCTGGTTACCGCCATCCTGAGTCACATGGCGGACTGTGGCCCTTCACTGTTCGACTTTTGTATATACCTTAATGTATTTTGTTTGTTGATTCGCCTAATGTTTTGTCCTATTTAGCGTGCAGGTTATGGTTAACATTTATTATTTTTATTTGGTTCTCATTCGCCAGCGGTGCCGCCGCTGGGGTCGCATAGTGGCAGTCACGGTGCTTTAGGTACCTGTCGCCTGCTCCCCTTTGCGGCTTCTCCCCTCGTGGGGGATGGATGGCGTGGCTGTGCACTCTAGCGTCCTCGCTCCCTTAGAGGAGTTGGCCGCTGGGGTGGCGGGCTGCACACCTATCCCCTTTTTGCACGGCATTCAGTTGCGTGCAACTACTGTGTTTCCCCCCTGGGAATTTTACATATGTGTATGGTTCTTAATGTTTTTTTTTTCCCTTCTCTTTGTTTCTCCCTACTCCGTCTCTGTCTCCTCTTCTCTTTCTTCTCTCCTTCCCTCGTGGCTTCTCCGCTGCGATGTTGAATTGAGCTTCTCCTGTCGTTTCCGATGGCCGCCCTGAACTTGGTCTCCTTGAACGTACGGGGTCTGCATGCCCCAGGTAAGAGACACAACTTGTATAGAGAGATGGGTCGCTTGCAGGGGGATATAATTCTTTTGCAGGAGACTCATTTCACTCATGCCACTTCTGTGCGACTTTTTTCACCCCAGTACCCGACCTGGTACTATAGTTTATCTGACATACACAAAGCCAAGGGGGTGGCCATTGGTTTCCGCAGGGGAACCTCTTTTGTCTTAGAATCTATGCTAAGTGATAGCCGGGGTCGCTTTCTGTTCCTGCGAGGTAAATTGGGATGTATGCCCTGCAACATTGCGACACTGTACGCCCCCAACCAGGAGCAGGTTGCCTTCCTGTCATCTACCCTCACTAAGCTTCAAGACTTTTCCCGTGGGTGCATCCTCCTCGCTGGGGATTTCAATGTCCTGCTCGAACCGTCCGTGGACACGTCTCTGGGCTGTTCTTGCATTTCACAGAGGCGCTTGCAATTTTTGCGTAAGCGTCTACAGGCAGCCCAATTAATGGATGTCTGGAGGATTATGCACCCATGGGTTCGTGATTACACTCATTTTTCTCACCTACACCACTCTTACTCCAGAATTGATTATTTTTTTATTGACCATCACCACCTTGGTCTCCCCAAGGGGGCTTCCATTTTTACCTCTCCCATCTCTGACCACGCCCCTATAGTCCTCACACTGTCCATCCCGACCCTACCAAGTAGGCCCTCCAACTGGAAGCTGAATGACCAATTGCTTGCTGATGAAATTGATAGGAAGCTTCTTGCTGAGGGACTGACTGGGTACTTTGTCCCTGACAGTTCTCCCGGGGTAGTGTGGGAGGCCCACAAGGCTTTCATTCGGGGGAAGTTTATAGAGCTTGGTTCTAGACGAAAGAAAGAGCGAACTTCTCAACAATTAGATCTTATTCGCACCATTGAGTCACTTGAGCAGCGCCACAAGGCTAGCCAGTCGCGCTCGGTTTCTGAAGTCCTGACCACGAAGAGAGAGGAACTAAAGGCCCTCTTTCATTTGGAGCAGAAACAGTCATTTCGCATCGTCGCACAGCGTTTCCATGAATGGGGTAACAAGCCAGGCCGACTTCTGGCCCGCTCCCTGAAACAGAGGAAATCTGCCGCTTTTGTGGCTAAAATTAAAGCCTCCTCGGGTTCGATGGTACATGAAACGTCGCATATAGCCAAGGAATTTCGCTCTTTCTACCAAACCCTGTACCACGTTCGGAGTTCAGGTGGAGACGAGAATACTAAGGCCCAACTCATCTGGGATTACCTGTCTCAGGCTAACCTGCCCAAGATTCCCACGGAATCCTTGTCTGCTTTGGAAGGTGACCTGACGGTCACTGAGGTGCGAACTGCCCTGAAGGCTATGGCCTCCGGTAAAGCCCCCGGCCCTGACGGCCTCACTGTGCAGTATTACCGCTCCTTTGCAGACCTCCTTCTTCCTCGATTGACCGAATATGTGAATACGGTCTCGAGAGGTAGCGCCCTCTGCCCCGAAACCCTTCACGCCCACATCACTGTTATTCCTAAGCCCGTAAAGGACCCCTGTAGCTGCAGTAGTTATAGACCCATATCTCTATTAAACATCGACGCTAAACTTTATGCTTCTCCCGCTCCTTCCCCAATGGGTTTCCCCGGATCAAACAGGCTTCATCCCCGGAAGGGAGGCCCGGGACAACTCTCTTCGCACCCTCTCCCTAATTTCATTTGTGCGACGGTCCTCCCAGCCCACCCTTCTATTATCTACGGATGCTGAAAAAGCGTTTGATAGGGTGGACTGGGAGTACCTGTTTGCAACTCTCTCCCATTTAGGATTAGGCCCCGCCCTTCTGTCCCGCATCTCTGCTTTGTATTCTACGCCTACTGCTCACATCCGTATCAATGGCTATCTTAGTAAATCGTTTTCGCTTCAGAATGGGACACGTCAGGGGTGCCCCTTATCGCCCATTCTATTTGCCCTATCCCTTGAACCCTTCCTTGCCACTGTTAGATGTAATCCGGGTGTACGAGGAATCACTGTTGGCTGTGTAGAACACAAGTATGCTGCATACACGCAGGATATTCTGTTCTATATCCAACAGCCCGCCTTGTCACTACCTAACTTGATGGCTGCTTTCTCCACATTCCAAGCTGTCTCCAACTTCAAAATTAACATGTCCAAATCCGAGATCCTTAACCTCTCTGTCCCGGCTAGAACTGTGGCCCTGTTAAGGGAATCCTTTCCCTTTGACTGGCAACCACGTTCCCTCAAATACCTTGGTATCCATCTCACGCCCAAGCTCTCTTCATTATTCCGAGCTAATTACATCCCCCTGCTTAATACGATCAGGTCTGACCTACAAGTGTGGACCCAGCTAGCACACTCCTGGATGGGGCGACTTAGTGTGATCAAGATGAATATACTCCCCAGACTATTGTTCCTCTTCCAGATGATTCCCTATAGGGTTCCCGTGGGTTTCTTCAAAATTGTGAACTCACTCCTGTGCAGATATGTGTGGAACAGGAAGCGTCCCAGGCTGGCTAGGTCCATTCTTATTAGAGCTAAAGGTAATGGAGGTCTCGCCCTCCCTGACGTCAAGGGTTACTTCCATGCCATGGTACTCACGAGACTCTCTGACTGGAAGTTCCACAAGCAATCTAAGGTGTGGGTGTCTATAGAGGAGGCAATGTGTGGCTCGGATCTTCTCACCCAATTATGGTTACCCAGGAAACATAGGTCTGTTTCTCAGTTTGCGTCTCCCCTTACCCTGTCCACGCTCATGGTGTGGGACTCACTCTGCAAGTCTCACAATTGGATGCACAACTCTTCCCTGATGCCTCTGTCGGGTCATGCTTTCATCCGGTAGACCGCGGTCCCTGGGGAGGGCCACTCTGCTACATCATGTAACTACCCAATCAGGTATTGCCCCCTTATCTACTATAATGGGCTCCTCTCCCTGCACCCCTCTTGATTACTGGAAACACCTTCAATTGACTGCTTTTGTGCGCTCCCTGCCACGCCCACTACGCTCACTGTCGGACATGACTGTGGTGGAGAGTGCCTTAGCTGAGGACCACCCGGTCCAGAGACCCCTTTCTTATTTCTACAAGGCCTTACAGTCACTGTCTACTTCGGGCGGGCCCCATTTTGTCCACGGTTGGGAAAGAGACCTCGATACAGTGTTTACAGACTTTTTTTTTTCAGAAAGTCCCCCATGAGTCCCCCAGGGGATTTGCTTTTCATTTGAGTTCAGTGAGGTAGTGAGGCAGGTGGATTAGCTACAGGAGCTCCCACGGCGCACGTCTCCTAGGAGTAGGAGCGTGTGTGCTTTAGCTCCAGGCAGGCTTAGGAGGCAGACAGGCAGAGTCCCTCTCAGCCCGTCCAGCTCAGTCCACACTCCAGTTCCAGCCCAGCCCAGCCCGCTGCTCCCCACGTCTCAGTTGTCCATACCCAGCTCCCAGGAAACCCCCCTTATCCCTGAAGGACAGTTACCCGGCCCTGTTTTTCATCCTCTCACCCTTTCAGCCCCCAGGTTATTAGAGAAGCCCCCTGTCAGCCCTCATCCCTGAGCAGGCAGCCACCAGACCAGCAACAGGCTCTCCCTCTCAGCCCTAGCCCCCCCCCCGTCGCTCCAACACACAGAAGCTTGATCCAGGGGTTACCCGATCGCCTCTTACAGGGGTCAGGAAGGAATTTTTTTCCCTACCGGAGCATATTGGCCGAGCTCTGACAGGGTTTTTTGCCTTCCTCTGGACCAAGCCAGGAGAGAGGAGTCAGCCAATTCCTCTCCCCACTGCCCCAAACCCCCCCCCCCCCCGGTGTATTGGCGATCATGGCATGTCGGCAATATTCTGCCGATACCATTTGGAGTTTGAGGCAATGCGCCGCAATACTGCCAGCCATCACCAAAAAGGCCCTAAGAACTGAGCGACTATTGAGAATCGATCATAGATCGACGGTCAGACATTTCAGCCATTTACCCCAGCTCAGGCACATATCATGTGCTCTGATCAACACAAGATCGGCAGTAAAACACCGACTAGAAATCCGCGACTTCATTCAACAAAAGGATCTAGACTGCCTCTTTATTACAGAGAGCTGGCTCACAGCCGACTGTAACACCATTCTAGGAGAATTGGTGCCAGAAAACTACCGTATTATAACGGAAAACAGAATAGGGCAAAGAGGAGGCGGCCTGGCGGTGATCCACAAGACTCATCTTACGATCACCAAACCAGTCCGCCAAAACCCTCTTCCATTCATGGAAACCCTTACTCTGCAACTGCAAGCAAATTCAAAGGAGACCGTCCACGTTCTGCTCTGCTAGAGGCCGCCCGGCCCAAAATCGCAGCTGCTATCATCATGGACGGATTTCTTCTCCACTTACACCCTCATCAGCAAACATCTTTTGCTGCTCGGGGATTTCAATCTCTGGGCCAACTCCTCACAAGACCCCATTGCCGACGCCTGTATTGACCACCTGGAAGGATTAGGATTGCAGCAATTAGTATGTGGGCCCACACATGCTTCAGGTCACACACTTGATCTTATTTTCAGACAAGCTCTGGAAATAAAGATTTGGGAAAATGAAAAGTTGCCATGGACAGACCACCATGCAATTATATTCAGTATTTCCACCATTCCCCCTGCAACAAAAACATCAAATCCAGTGACAATACACTGGACTAGATGCCAGAAGAAGCTCCACTCGGAACTCTTCAAAACTACTTTAAGGAAAAAAATAGAAACAACTCAGCCGCATCAAATGGCCGTTGAAACATTGGAAGCCATTAACTCGGCCATGCTACAGTCAGCCGACTTGGTAGCGCCGAAACGAAGTACCCGCATTCGGAAAAACAACCGCAGCTGGTTTAACAACCAGCTGTCGTTACTGAAGCAAGAACGTTGAAGGGCAGAATCTGCCTGGAAAAAATGTTCTTCAGAGCTAAACCTATCCATCTACAAGGCGGCGACAAGAAAATACCACAAAGGAATTTTCCAAGCCAAGAAAAATTATCTTTTGGAGGCTATCAACGGTGCCATTAACCGCCCCCGCGAACTCTTCAAGATGGTCACCCAGACCATGGAACCAGAATGCATTGAAGCCCCCAGTTCGGACACACAAGAATTTTGCAATGAACTATCGGATTACTTCATTAATAAAATCGAGGCAATCCGTGAAAGCATTCAGCAAAACAATTCCCCCCTCAGCCCCCCCTGCAGCCTCTCACACAGCACCCATAGTAATTCTCCTATATCAGGTAAGTTTACCCTGGAACCCATCTCCATCGAGACCACTAAAAATGTCATTGGCGCTCTGCGTAATGGCAAAGCGCCAAATGACATTATCCCCACAAAACTGCTGAAGGAATGCGCCTACATCCTGGCTCCTCCCATCACGCAGTTTATCAACCAGTCTTTTCTGGAGGGCATAGTGCCCTCACAGTTGAAAGAGGGTATAATCCAACCCATCCTGAAGAAACCCTCCCTGGATCCCAAGGACCCACTCCCATAACAAGCCTCAACGTACTCTCTAAGATAATGGAGAAAGTAGTGGTACAACAGCTGCAACAGCATCTAGATACCTACAAGCTACTTGATCCATTGCAATCAGGCTTCCGTCCCGGACACGGGACGGAAATAGCATTGCTGAAAGTATGGGACGATGTTCTCAAGTCCGCAGACAAAGGAGAATCTTGTCTTCTAGTTCTGTTGGACCTAAGTGCAGCTTTCGACACTTTAGACCACAATCTGTTACTGACTCGGCTTGCTGAAGTAGCCAGAGTCGCAGAAGGCGATTTATCTTGGTTCTCCTCTTTTCTGGAAAACCGATCGCAAACAGTAAAGTTAGGACCTTTTACGTCTGAAAAACGCACAGTAACATGCGGAGTCCCTCAAGGATCGCCTCTGTCACCAGTGCTGTTTAACATCTATCTTCGTCCTCTTTTTGAGATTATCAGCAGCCAAAAACTGCTCTATCACTCATACGCAGACGACACGCAACTGTATTTCCGCATCTGCAACAGACAGGATCACCACCTCAATCTAGAGACATGTCTCTCTTTGATAGAGGACTGGATGACAAAGAGTTATCTTAAACTCAATGGAGCGAAAACAGAACTTCTTCTGTTTCACGCCAAGCGCAGGAATCAACTTTCAACAGTGTGGACCCCCCCGCCTATTTTGGGCAAGCTCATCACCCCTAGTGCCAAAGTCAAAAGCCTAGGGGTCATTTTTGACTCCTTTATGACAATGGACGCACAAATAGGGTCAGTAGTCAGCGGATCTCACCATCTACTGCGCCTACTATGTAGACTCACTCCGTTCATCCCTAAAGAAGACTTAGCGGTCGTGGTGGGAGCAATTGTAAACTCCAGGCTGGATTATGCAAATGCCCTTTACCTCGGCCTCCCCAAGTACCAAATCGCTCGTCTGCAAGTCGTTCAGAATACGGCCGCCAGACTTGTGACTGGGAAAAAACCCTGGGAATCCATCGCACCTTCACTGAGAGCCCTTCATTGGCTGCCAGTTAAAGACAGAATTGCTTTTAAAGCTCTCTGTCTTACGCATAGATGTGTCCATGGGAATGCCCCCCTTTATTTATGCGAAATAATAAAAGCGCATAATCCCAATCGCGTTTTGCGATCCACGAATCAGAACCTGCTCCAGGTTCCGAAAGCCAACTGCAAGTCCAAAGGAGAAAGAAGATTTGCGATCCAAGGTCCCAGACTATGGAACGCTTTACCAACCAGCATTCGGTTGGAGGAGAACCACCTAGCATTTAGGAAAAAGGTCAAGACTTTTCTCTTTTGATATCAAAGGAGACAGGAACAACAAGCGCCCAGAGGCGATTCAGTTCGCATGTGCCGCGCTAAATAAGTTTTCATTCATTCATTCATTCATTCAAAGGTCTCTAAGATTTTGGGTCTCGCTCACACTTCCTCAATTTCATTGAGGTCGGCTGACGTCAACTACAAACTGCTGTCCAGGTGGCACCTCACCCCGATGGTACTACATAGCATCTTCCCCCTGGCGGCGCCTTTGTGTTGACGCGGATGTGGGGAGAGGGCCACTCACGCCCATATCTGGTGGTTCTGTCCACGCATCCACCCATTCTGGAATTCGGTCCTTTATTGGATGAAAGAGATCCAAGGTTTTGAGACCCCGGGTGACCCCCGAGTTGTGTTACTACACTGTACTGATGAATTAGTCAGCTCGTATAAAAAATCGATGACGCCGCACCTGCTCAATGCGGCAAAATCCCTGATTCCCCTACTGTGGAAGAAACCCACAATCCCTTCCCTACGTCAATGGTTGGTCGCGGTTGATCGCATTTACTACTTGGAGGACCTCAAGTTCTCCCTCCAGAATAGATCTGATCTATCACAGAAAATATGGGCTGACTGGTTCGTCTTCAAGCATAGTTCTGCCTATGCTGTGCTCATGGCTCAAGATGTATGAGGTTTGGCATTTAAATCGCATTACGATGTATTGTATTCTATGGTATTGGCAATGGAGAGGCCTCCCTCCTTCCCTGTCCTTCCTTCTCCTTCTTCCTTTTCCTCTTGTCTTTTTCTACCCCCCCCCCTTTATCTCTACTACCTCTTTATGGTGACCTACGTCTTAGAAATGTTTCTTCTGCATGTGCTGCAGCTTGTCTCAACAGGAAGAGTGATATGTCTGTTCATTTGACATTGGATGTTGTAGCTTTTGTTATTGTTTCCCTTTGTATTGTCACCTGTACTTTGTTGTTCTTTTCTTTTTGAAAATCCTAATAAACATTTATTAAACAAAAAATTACTGTGTGTCTAAAGCCCCTCAGAACCAATCAGATTCATTTTAAAAACAAACACTGCCCTGTATTGGCTCTGTGTCTCTGTACTTCACACAAGCATGCGACTAGATGAAAAACGAAACTGAAACTGCAGGCACATTATATGATTGATTTTGATCTATTGTGAATCATTTTTAAAAGGAACCAGTTAACTATTATTGTTGGAAAAAAGGAATAGTTAACTGATTCCTTTTAAAAATGATTAAAAATAGATAAAAATCAATCATATCATGTGCCTGCAGTTTCAGTTTAGTTTTTCATCTGTAAACAGTCATTTCAGCAAAAAAAATATTTTCCTTTACAACTCCTTTAACGTAGCGCCCATGTACTTCCAAGTATGGGTGCTATTGAAATTTAGTGGGATTGATCAGAGTGTAAGTGACTCTGATCTCAATTCTGATTATGGTAAGGCTCTCTGTTTCAGCTTGGCTGTGCTGTGGGCTCATTCCGTTGTACCTGGGGTGTAGTTCCACCCCGGGGCGATGGGTGGCAGCAGTGGAGTCCAGACTTGGGAGATTTTCACCAGCAGCCAATCGGGAGGCCTGGGCCTCGCTGGGCATGCTGGGAGAGGGTACTTATGAAGCAGATGCCATCTTAAGTGGTCTTTTGGTTCCTGGTGCGGCACCCACCTTTAGGGTGACCCTACATCGCCGCACCCCTGAGCGTTATGGCCTACCTGGCCGGGGTATGGGCGCAATGTGGAGATCCTAGTTCTGGAACCATGTCGGCCCGGAGCAACTGAAGTTGTGGCGGGGCCCCAGTGATCGAAGATCCCAAGCGTTTATACTGTTTGGTGGGGAGTCCAGTTGAGGACCACCAATGAGAGGCTGGTGATTCAACGGCACTGGAGCGAACCATTGGGAATCGAGGTGACCGGACACTGAGAGGTTGGATGTCAGCAACCTGTCAGTCGGTGACCAACTAAGGACTACCTAAGGTCAGATTCAGGCAATAATTCATTAGGAAGACTTATTTCATGATCTACGTTCTAGGGAAGGGTCTGTGGCAGAGGCCTGTTTCTCACAAGGTTCCGAGTGATACCCTGGCTGCCAGGTCGGTGTGAGAGGCCTGTCCAGGTACACTACACCCACTCTGGCTGGAGTGGCGACGAAAGCAAAATGTCGTTTGAAGCAGGACTGCTTCTGTTACTTGTAGGCCTGAATCTGCTACTCTTCTCCTTATCCATCTTTTCTTATTTCATCTCAAGTTCATGATTTACCGTGTTGGGTAAATTAAAGCACAATAAAATACATTTATCGTGTGGACATTCCTTTACTGCTGCTCTCTTTCAACTACCCTAGACATTGAGGCTATAGAGGTAACAGGCCGACCCAATCTAACCAGCAGCTCCCTAAGGGGGTGTGCTACATTAATATCTACCTTAAATCACATTGCTATTTGCCTAGCGTACTTGTTTGTATCCTAAATAAAAAATTTGCACCTAAAATGTAATTTAGTAACTTTTGTGAAATGGCAGTAAAATCATAGCTGTGCCAGTAAATTTCGGGTGTCGTGCCAGTAAATTTCAATCTGGTAGGTTGGCAACACTGGCTAGGTGGCAAAAAGACCAAGGTCCAAAGTCCAAGGCTGGCCACGGTGGGGGGGCTGTGTGTGTATGTGGTGCAGCCTTTTTTTTGTCCGGGCAGTGGGGTTGTGTGGCGGGGGGTAAGCTCACCTGCTGGTTGCTGCCTGGCTTACCAGTGCCCATCAATACTGACCACTAAACTCACCTACCTGAGATACATAAACTGACGGTAGTGACCTACATACTCTGACCTACCTGACATACATACACCGATGAAAGTGACATACATACACTGACCTACCTGACCAGGAGACAGACTTTATGTGTTCTGCAGCAGTTCAGCTGTGGTGTGCGGCATGCCCAATGCCCATCATCACAGCAGGCAGCCAGTCACCAGAGGAGAGGAGAGCCGCCCGCCCAAGCGCCGAGCATGGAGCGGGGATGTGTCACGGCAGCTGCATTGTAATTATTGCTTTCTGGAGCCTGCAGTGCCTACAATGGACGTCACATGTCCCGCAGTCCTGGCATTGGACCAATGGGACATCCATCATAGGTGCTGCCGGCTCCAGAATGCAGGACCTGCTATGTCCCTCGGCCATATCAGATTGGACCCCGCTAGGCGGTTCAGGGCTCACAATAGAATGCTGCATGCCTGAGACCCAGGCTTTTTGGGGGAAAATTCAGGGCTCCCGCCCCCCTCCCGATGCCCCTGTTTGTAGCATCGACTGTTTTTAGATATTTGGTTTACCAAACATGCTGCATTGCTTGATAAAGTTCAGAAGTTTTGTAGCCAAGGGTGTTGCTAGGTTGCAAAAAGACCAGGGGGTTCAGCCCAAAGTCCAAGGTCTCAATAGAAGCGGGCGGCAGTCATATGACGTCCTGGGATTCGCGCGCACTCATCTCATCACTGGGGACCCGATGCCCCTGCCTGGCGCCCGCGATGTCCGCCGGGCACACGCGATTGCTCGTCACAGAGCCAGAGACGTGGATCTCTGTGTAAACACAAAGATCCACGTCCTGTCAGGGAGAGGAGACCGATGGTGTGTCCCTTGTGCATAGAGACACTGACTGGTCACATCCCCCAGTCAGTACCCCTCCCCCTACTGTTAGAATCACTCCCTAGGGAACCCATTTAACCCCTTGATTGCCCTATAATGTTAACTTTGAATTTTGAAAAAAATATATATATATATATTTTTAACTTTTCGCTAGAATAAATATCCCATTTTTTTTTTATGTTTTTTTTTTTTTTTCTCAATTTAGGCCAATACGTATTCTTCAACATATGTTTGGTAAAAAAATTGCAATAAGCGTATATTGATTGGTTTGCGCAAAAGTTATAGCGTCTACAAAATAGGGGATAGATTTAAGACATTTTTTATTTTTTATTTTTTTTACTAGTAATGCGGCGGACAGATCAGACACTTATGACTTTTTTTGGGACCATTGACAACTTTACAGCGATAAGTGCTATGAAAAATGCACTGATTACTGTATAAATGTCACTGGCAGGGAAGGGGTTAACACTAGGGACGATCAAGGGGTTAAATGTGTTCCCTGGAAGGTTGTTTCTAACTGTGGGGGAGGGGGACTGACTGGAGGAAGAGAGAGATCTCTATTCTTGATCACTAGGAACAGCAGATGTTTCTCTCCTCCCATGTCAGAACGGACATCTGTCTGTTTACATTAACAGATCCCCATTCTGGTTCTCTTTCCCATGATCGCGGGTGGCTGGCAGACATTGCGATGTCGCCCACGAAGTCAGCAGCCGAGGCCTAGCAATTGCTTGTCTCTCGGCTGCCCCCGCCGCCATCCTCGGTGAGGGAATCAGGAAGTGAAGCGTTGCGGCTAATGATGTTGCGGGGATGCAACATCATTAGCCGCAACGCTTCACTGTTGCACCCGGGCGAGAGTACCAGATGCCCTTCTCATGACACTGCAATCCGGGGACAAATCCAGGGACTGTCCCTCGGAAATTGGGGATGTCTGGTCACCCTACCTTAGAGGGGTGCAAGTGAATGACTTCCTTTCAGGATAGTCTGTGGATTGTGGAATGAGTGGCAGAGCAGCAGCTAGAGGATCAGTTTCAGGATCTGGAAAGCCCATGGAAATGGCAGCTCAACCAGGTATTATGGCAAGATGAAGCGTGGAAAAGCTTGTTCACATAAGGTGTGGTATGGGAACGTGTGCAAAAACTTTATTTTTTTCTTGCAGATGTGTGAATCTTAACCTCTTAACCACAATTCTTAACCACTTAAGGACCGCCTTACGCTGATATAGGTCGGCAGAATGGCACGGCTGGGCACAGGCACATACAAGTAAGTTGTCCTTTAAGTGTCCAGCCGCGGTTCACGTGCGCTCCGCTGGCAGCGTGCTCGCGACCCGGTCTGAAGCTCCGTGACCGCTCCCGCAGGACCCGATAGCAGTCGCAATCGGCCACAGGAGCTGAAGAACGGGGAGAGGTGAGAGTTCCCCGTCTTCTCTGTGGCTTGTCACTGATCGTCTTTTCCCTGTTAGGTCGCGTACACACGATCGGTCAAAACCGATGAAACGCACGACCATCGGTTAAAAATCCACGTATGCTCAGAATCAAGTCGATGCATGCTTGGAAGCATTGAACTTCATTTTTTTGAGCACATCGTTGTGTTTTACGTCACCGCCTTCTAACACGATCGGTATTTTAACCGATGGTGTGTAGGCACATCAGACCATCAGTCAGCTTCATCGGTTAACCGATGAGAACGGTCCTTCGGACCGTTCTCATCGGATGGACTGATCGTGTGTACGCCGCCTTATAGTGAACAACGATCAGTGACGTCACACATCCAGCCACGCCCCCCTACAGTAAGAATCACTCCCTTAGGGCACACTTAACCCCTTAGCGCCCCCTAGTGTTTAACCCCATTCACTGCCATTGGCATTTTCACAGTAATCAGTGCATTTTTATAGCACTTTTCGCTGTGATAAATGGTCCCAAAAATGTGTCAAAAGTGTCCGATGTGTCCGCCAAAATGTCGCAGTCATGAAAAAAAACTCTGAACGCCGCCATTACTAGTAAAAAAAATATATTAATAAATATGCCATAATACTATCCCCCATTTTGTAAAAGCTATAACTAACCAATCAATAAACGCTTATTGTGTTTTGTTTTACCAAAAATAAGTAGAAGAATACGTATCGGCCTAAACTGAAGACATTTTTTTTTATGTATATATTTTTGGGGGATATTTATTATAGCAAAAAGTAAAAAATATTGTTTTTTTTTCAAAATTGTCGCTTTATTTTTGTTAATAGAGCAAAAAATTTAAAACGCAGAGGTGATCAATGACGAGGAAATCGGGGATGTCTGGTAACCCTATCCTGGGACCACTGTATTTCCAGGAGACAGCAGGGGGGGGGGGGAGTGGCATGACCAGGGCCATCCTAATAGCATCATGGGCCCCTGGGCAAAGTAATGCTCTGGGGCCCCTACAATGATGACAGTGCAGGTAAACAGACATCAAGTAGGCAGTAGGCAGACTGCCTCCCCTGTGTATCTATCACCATACCTCCCAACATTTAATAAATCCACTGAGGGACATTTTTGTTGAGCGGAGGGGGGGGGGGGTTTCAGCAGATCGAAGTTGTTCAATGGCGACCCTAGGGGGTGGCCAGAGGGGGCCTTGACCCCCCCAACATCCCCAACATTATGCTGTGCCCCACCATGTACCAAGGACAATGACTGAGTTATATTCAGCCATTAATGTGATTTGTTTTATATACACATTAGTCAGAGACTGGAATGAATTCCTGCAAAAAAAAAAGATAAGCAATTTGTTATGATTAAATACTTACACTTATTGTGAAAGACGGGTTAATGTGTACAAAGTGCAGCAACCCCATGACAAGCAAATTTCAACTTTATCACCCGACTACAGTAAATTGAAATGTTTGGGCCTAGTCCAGTAGTGTATTTAGGTTTGTGCTGCCCTAGGCCTGACTAAACTTGTGCACCCCCTAATTTAAATATGACCCACCCCTTCCTTTCAAGGTCACACCCCTTTCTGTTTAAGACCCACCCTGACATTTATGAGTGGGGACACTAGTTCTTAGGGTGACCAGATTTTTTAAATGAAATCTTGGGACATATATATTTTTTTTTACTAGTAATGGTGGCAATCAGCATCTCTCTGCCTGTTGCCGTTGCCGTCCACCTCACAGCCTGTCAAGTCTTATGCCACGTACACAAGATCGGAAATGAAGAAAAACTTGGCTCAAGGTTGTGTTGCATACACATGGTCACACCAAATTCTGACCGCCAAGAACGCAGTGATGTACAACAGTATGGCGAGCCGAGAAAAATTAAAAAAAGTTCAATGCTTCTGAGCATGCGTCAACTTAATTCCGAGCATGCGTAGGATTTTTCTCCGTTAGAAATTCCGATTGGAATTTCCAACAAGAACTTTTCCCATTGGAAAATTTGAGAACCATCTCTCAAATTTTTCTTGGCGTAAATTCCGGCAGAAAAATTATGTTAGTGCCTATACATGGTCGGAATTTCCGACCAAAAGCTTCGTATTGGATTTTTCTTGTCGGAATTTCCAATCGTGTGTACGCGGCAATTACTCTCCGGGCCTTACTGGGTGGGGGGCAGAAGAAGATCACTCCATCAGGAAAGGCAAGGTCATAAGCAGGCAGGCGGCTGGCCGAGACATGAGCCAAGGCAGAAGAACATGCAAGCGGAGCTGAAGAAATATTCCCTCCGCTCCGACCAGCACATAATCATCAGAAAGGGGCACAGATAATGGGGAAAAATACACCCCACTAAGCTAGTAGGAGTGGCAGAGCGGAGGTGTGTAATTCATAATTTTTTTTTTTTATTTTGCACTGTCTTTGAAACAGCCCCAGCCTCTGTCCAATCCGGGGACAAAACCGGGGACAGAATTGGTCAGGGGACAGTGTCCTCCATCTGGGGACTGTCCCCTGAAACTGGGGATGTCTGGTCACCCTAGTTCTTAGGGCCTGGGGGAGGGGGGCATTGGATTCCATTAATTTGCATAGATTTCCTCTCACTTCCGGTTTGGCTATGGGGCAGGAAGTGAAGGGAAATCTCTGCAATGGGACAGGGATGGTATAAAATAAACTGACAGGGGCTATAACCCTCCAAAAAAAAAGTGTTCCCTATAGTTCTATTTTAAGCACAAATTCCTGATAATTTTATGGAGGACTAAGAAGATGTAACCATGCCAATGGTGCAGCAGGAAACATATAGCACAGTGAGGAAGGTTTGTGGTTCAGGATGATAGGACAGTCAAAATTAGAAGCAGCTTGTGTAACACTAACAGTGTAGCGCAAGCCGGTGGGGACTCTTTCCATGCTGCCCCCCTGAAAAGTGATGCCCTAGGCCTGGGCCTTGTTGGCCTAGGCCAGGATACAGCGTTGCTCGTAGTATCACGCACTGTAACTGACAAGGGGTGTACAGTATCTTCCAGGGAGCTTATGTGTTCCCCTGTGGCCCCCGATTCTATGTATTTCTTTTTTTATACAAATTGGCTTTAAGTTGAGGCATGAATATCAGACATTACTGTGTATTTCTTAACTGGCAGTAGGAAAAAAAACAACTGGTGCATTAATTTGAGATGTCTCACATTTGTCATGTTTTATTTGCATCAACTACAACTTTTAAACGCCTTGCCTACTGACAATCTGGCTTTTTAGTTTAGCGCACAATTAATACAATATGTGTCCTTACATATGTTGTGTAGAATTTCTAAACACAGCTTTTTATAAGCTGGTTTAGTTGCATGTGATCAGCAGTGATATCAAAACATCCTCGTTTTATAGCATGAAATTTAAGCTTCTTTTCCTTTATATATAAATGTTATGTATTTACAAATATTGCAGTCGAGAAATGGCATTAATTAATGTCACATCATCATTATAACTTAGTGTTCCTTAGCAACTAGTACATCATATCGCTAACGTTTCTCAAAAAGTCTGAATTGAAGTGGTGTATCTCCACAGAGACGCAGATCTGTTCTACCCTCCGGTGTTTGGATCAATTCTCAATGTCACATATGTACGCCATCTGATATTTTCTCATTGTATCAGAGAGCACTGCAGAAAATTGTTGTTGTCATTGCTCTCCTGCTTATTATTATTATATTTATAAAATTATATTTTTTATTAAAAATAAATGAACAGTTAAATTAGGATATCTTTTGGCTTTTTTTTTTACTGTACGGTATATTATAATATTTTTGTACAAGATATCTGGCATGGAAAACCACCATTTATATTAGTAATTCTTGGCATTACTGGCTGAACATTCGAATTGGACAGCTTTTTGAAAATAAAAATTCTCACACGTTCCAATGTGGAGACATTGGGTCCCAACATACTTTTTTTGATTTAGTTTAATATGAGGAAATATTAAACTTGAACCATTTAAAATATTCCACTTCCAGATTAAAACCTTCAGAACAAACAAGTAATATTTTGCTGTGGTTAAATATTTCCACTTATGTGGATTCACACCTTTCTCTTTTGTAAGTAGCATTTATTAAGTGTCTCAGCCAGCTAACTAAAATAGCTTTTAACTCCTTGGCGACTAGCGTACGACTATATACATCGATAGCATGGCACGGACAGGCAGAAGGACTTATATATACGTCCCCTTTAAAAAGCCGGCATTGTGGGCGCGTGTGCGTCGCCAGGAGCTCAGTGACTCTGACCGCAGGTCCCGCGGACTCGATGTCCGCGGGTATACCCGCGATCGTTTCATGGTGAGTAGGAAGGGGGAAATGCTTATGTAAACAAGCATTTCCCCCAGTCTTTCTAGTGACAGGACAGTGTACACAGCTTCCTGTAAACGGAAGCTTTGATCACTGTCGTGTCACAGTAAGCCCATCGCCCCTACAGTAAAAACACATCCCTAGGCACACTTAACCCCTTCAGCGCCACCTAGTGGTTAACCCCTTCACTGCTAGTGTCATTTTCACAGTAATCAGTGCATTTTTATAGCACTGATCGCTGTAAAAATGACAATGATCCCAAAAATTTGTCAAAAGTGTCCGATGTGTCCGCCATAATGTCGCAGTCATGATAAAAAACGCTGATCGCCGCCATTACTAGTAAAAAATAAAATATTAATAAAAATGGCATAAATCTATCCCCTATTTTGTAGACACTACGGCCCGGATTCACGTAAGACTTACGCCGACGTATCTAGAGATACGCCGCCATAAGTACAAATGTGCGCCGTCGTATCTATGCGCCGATTCTCAAAGCTAGATACGTAGAAAAATAAGGCTTCCACCGTCCAACGTAACTTGCCCATGCCGGCGTATCGTGGGCACATAGTTAAGCTGGACACATTCGGCGTTCCCATTTTAAATATGCAAATGAGTAAGATACGTCGATTCACGAGCAATTCATTCACCTCCAGAACGATTTGTGACCAAAAAACTGTTATGACCGGGCAGGACTAGAAGAAAGAAAGTCTTTTAATGGTAGCTGTCTTATGGTGGACTACTGCTCCCAGTCAGTCCTCTTCAGGCCCTGCCAACCCTCCAACTGCAGCTGCCCGAGTCCACTGCCAATGATATCACAGTCTATCCTGCTGGCTCTACATCCATCTCAGACTGCACACTTCCAGTCTGCTTCAGCATGTCTCCCAGCTTTTCCCGACTGAGCCTGTCACTCACCAGCCCTCCTGACTGCACTCCGGTGGATCCCTTCCTGGAGACTTACCCGGCAACACTAGCTCCCATTGTCCTTCTCGGTCCCTCTCTGTGCCTCCTGTCCAGATCCTTTCTTGTTTCTCAGAAAGGCTCCGACTTGCACCTAAACCCTGCAGGCCCAAGGTTACCCCCCCCAGAGTGAGTTGCGCCTCAAAAGGCCCCAACAACCTAGTGCTCCATCTCCAGCTTCTTCCACCCGACAGCTCTTCCAGGGCTGACTCTAGGTATTTAAGGAGACCTACCCCCTGCCAATCCAAGTTGGGATTGGTCAGGGCTCCTTAGAACCAACCAGGCAGCTCCACCCCTCTTCCCCCCTCTCTTCTAGAATCATCTAGAAGTCAGAGGGAGGTAACCGAGAAGTGATGCTGCATGTGAGTCACCTGCTTCTACTCTAGGTCACTCCTAGCCCACACAGATCAAAACAAATACATTTACCTGCACTTACAAAAATCCTACATCTAGCACCTACCTAAAGTAGAGGATTTTGTGCTATGTTTTAGATAACAAAATCCTAATGAACAAGAATTCCATTACAGGTGAGTCTAATTATTCATTTAACAGGTCTCCAGCAGACAGTTGATTATAAAAGGGCATTATTTAACAAAGAGAACCCCTTCCCACAACATGGAAGAGAAATGTCACAAGGCCTGAGAAAGAAAATAATTTCAAGAAAGGTGAAGGCTACAAGAAGATCAGCAAAGCTTTACTTATCAGTCAGAATACTGTAGAAAAAATGATACAAAAATGTAACAAAGATGGAACTGCAACCACTGGCGTAGCGAGGGGGGCAGGGGGGGCTGTCGCACCGGGCAAAAAATTGAGGGGGGCGAAATCCTGGCGTCCATGTCACAGATTGCGATCCGCGGAACGCACCGCCGCCGCCGCCTTGGCCTAGCTCCGGAGCGGTCGGACCATCTTGGTACACCCAGCGGCGGTGCGCGATGACGTCATCACTACTCTGCTTGTAGATCTCTTCCTACCAGAGCGCGCGCTGATGCCATAGCTGCCAACCAGTGTACAGGCCGATGATGTGTTTCCCGCGGGTGCCGGCTCAGTCACGTGACTTCCTGGTTCACCCTCACCTCTCACCAACTGCGGGCTCTTCACCGGCATCGTCTCACCAGAGAGAGAGGGGGGGGCTCTACCTCAGCATGCAGCTTTTTTTAGGCTCCTGTACTGTAGCTAGGTGATCAGAGGCAGTGTAGCTGTAAGTGTATCTGGTTGTTGATCACACTGTGTAATGTACATGTAGAATTTCATGCCATATGTTCAGGGGGACTACAAGTCTCAGCATGCTGCTTTCCAGGATCCTGTAGTTAGGTGATCAGAGGCAGTGTATCTGGTTGTTGATGACACTGTGTAAGGTACATGTAGAATGTCATGTGTTCAGGGTTGCCAGGCTCAGTAAAACCAGGGACAGTATGAAAAAAATCTGTGTTTTTTTTTACATCTGTCCCTGATATGTCCGAAACTGACATGCTTTTGATGTGAAAATCCAGAGATTTTAGCTGCCCCGCCTCTGCACTGCCTCCTGGCCTGGTGACCATCTGTAGGCCCGGTGGCCCCTTAATCTTCTATTGCCCAGGGGCCCATGAGTTGTCAGTCTGGCCCTGGATGTAGTTGTTTTTGTTATGCGGTGTATTTATTTTTGCATCAACTAATTTGAGTAAAACTGAGGATTCTGTCATCTAAGTTATATTATTAACCTTGCTTTCATGAAACTGATGACCAATGCATTAACATTCAGTATGCAAGAGTTTTCCCAACATGTCTATGCATTTTGCTGCAGTGAATACGTCAAATAGGAATGAATATCTATGGTTACACAATCAATATTTATTTCCTACGTTTTATTCAGTTAGATAGTTTGTGTTTTCCACTCAGTGGTAACAGAGGTTTACCATAAATGAGCTTCAGTTTTTCTGAGGTTTAAAGACAAGGAAATACCGATTGTTAGAGGAATGCCATGTGAAATTAACATGATACTAAACGTCATGTTAATTACCAGCCTTGCATTAAACCTAATGCAAAAAATGACTTGTTTCAGCCTTGTCTGTAGGCACAAGGTGGACTTTCATTACATCTGTGTTACTAGGTAAATATCTCTCAGCTTTCTAGTGATGTAATGTTTGAGGAACTGGTATTACTCTCTCATGGTGTAAAGTCCATCTATTAACAATAGTCTATGTATTAACAGAGTTTTCTGTTATGTTCTCTGTTTGACACTATCAAGTTGAAGTACTGTGCCTGCTGAAATATAATAATCAGCTGAATTACATGTATATATAATAATAAAAAAAAGACTGCAGTTATTCATATATTTAGTTTCTGCAATAAATTGACTGCCCTATGAAAAACGTTTATCTTGGTCAGGGGTCAAGTCCTGGGGAAAAAAGTGTGGGAACTCACACCCAAGATCCACTCCCCCACCAAAAAAAAATTAAAAATGATACGATCATATGCATAATTACTAAACCGCATGTTTTTTTTTTCTCGATCCACTGTACCTTAGTAATCCTTTATGTTACTGGCCGCTTCCTGTATATGGATTCATTGGGTAGTGTGCGGGTATACGTCACTTCCTCGATGCTGCAATGTCTCCTGGGAGCTTTTGTCATTGTTCCCAGGAGACATTGTGGAGGTCTGCCGCGAGTTATCGCAGGATTTCGAAAGAAATTTAAGCAAGTTCTTTCTAAATCCCACGATAACTCGAGGCAGACTTCCGCAATGTCTCCTGGAAACAATGACAAAAGCTCCCAGGAGACATTGCAGCATCGAGGAAGTGACGGAATACCCACACACTACCCGATGAATCCATATACAGGAAGCGGCCAGTAACATAAAGGATCACTAAAGGTTCACCTGCCCCTGACAGTGACTTGAGCTGGGCATCGTCGCTTAGTGAAGGATTGGCTCGGCGGCTTGGCTGCTCTTGGCTGCTCTAGTCCTGCAAAGGGAACTGAGTTCCTGCTGTGAAAAAAGTGCAAGGACTCCATTCCCACGCATTCCCGCAGGACTTGAGCCCTGATCTTGGTCTGATCTCTTTGCTCATCTCTTTGGTCTCCAAACTGTAGCCCCCTATGAAAAACATTTATCTTGGTCTCATCTTTTTTCTTGCCTTTGTTAGACCTTTGGGGCAATATGCCTCCCATTGATACAAAACACTAGTCTTCCTACAGACATCAATGATGAGGCATCATTCCTTCCACTGACACCAACAATGGGTTGGGTACTATTCTTTTAACTGGAACTAATGATGGGGCATAATTCCTCCCACTGATATAATGATGGAACACTATTTCTCTCACTGACACCAAAGACAGGACACTCTTTATCCTGCCAATGGCTCCCAGTGCCCCCAATAAAGCCAGTGGGACTAGGAAGTGAGGGGAGAAAAAAGATGCAGGCATGCGCAGCGTGGATCGAATGAAGGTTCAGGTAAGTATAAGGTAGAAGGGGGAACATTCGATGCCTAAACATTTTAACCTTAATGCAAGCAATGCATTAAGGTAAAAAAAAGTTTAGGGTTTAGAACCACTGTACATGATGTGACTTAAGCAGTAGAGTTTTTTTAGCTAAATTTAAAACGCAATATTTTTAGCTCAAAATATACATTTACAAAGTACACACCTTTGCCATGCCCCCACACAAAGTGTGGATAAACCTACAAGTGTTTTTTTCCCCAATCATTTTCCTTTATACAAGATTTCTAAATAACACAGTTCAATCACTTTATAGGTTGTCTGAAACGTTTAGTGCTGTAAAACACTTTTGGTAATTAGGAATGATGCATATGAAGACATTTGCCCATACAGCATAAAAACCAGGCATATTTCAGAATTAGGGAGTCACAGGTGGTGAATGGTGATACATCCTGCTGCCAAAAGCCTGTCAAATTCAATGTCATCCCCTTTACAGAAAATCTATATTTGGCTATATTTAATGTTTAATTTCTTTATCTGTTTTCATAGTCATAGAGAGACACAACAGCAAGGGTGCGCTAAACCCACACACCAAACCCACTATGACCTACAAATTTACAAGGCATACCCCACTTTTAAGTAAACAATGGGGTTTATTTACTAAAGCTGGAAAGCACAAAATCAGGCTCACTTCTGCATATAAACCAATGAGCTTCTAACCTCAACTTGTTCAATTAAAGGATTACTAAAGGAAAAAAATGTTTTTGCTAAAATTACTGAGGCAGAGACATAATACCTAACTTTTAAAAATGATTAAAAACAGATACAAATCAATCATATAATGTGCCTGCAGTTTAGTTTTGTTTTAAAAAAATGTTTTCATGTTTCTGTGAAGTAAAGAGACACGCAGAACAAAAACAAACAAATACAGGGCAATGTTTGTTTTTAAAATGAATCTGATTGGTTCTGAGGAGTTTTAGACACATAGTAATCACACCTCTTTGATCATGGACCACAGTGAAAAGCTCCCATGAGTTTTTTTCATAAGGAGCCAGACCAGCAGGAAGTGTGGAGATCAGAGAAGTATTACAGCTACTTCAAAGAAAAAACGAACAATAAGGACATGAAACCAGGACTGCAGTAAGGTAAAGGAAGCTATTTAGCTTAAAAAAAAAATCCTTTAGTGACCCTTTAAGCCTTGATTATAAAACCTGGAAACTCATTGGTTTCTATGCAGAAGTGAGCCTGATTTTGCACTTTCCAACTTTAGTAAATAAACCCTATTGTGTACTTTAAAGTGGGGTATGCCTGTACCTTTATTCATAACTGTCTAAAGCTTAAAATGTATAAAATGAAAGGAAGTCATAAGGATGCCACTTTTCTCTCTGTCGCTATATGGCCAGGTATCTAGTGACATTAGATAAGCCAATGGCATTGCAAGGACAGACTAGGAATCAATGGGGTGTTGTGTTGTATTGCCTCGGTCTGCTAGGCCAGAAACCTAAGGCCTATGCCAGGGAAATCTGGCTGCCAGGCTGTCTGAGGGCCTATCCAGAAGCAGGAGAGCAGCATAGGGTTGTGACTGTGGCCTTGTAGTCCAACCAATCCACTGGCGTGGGGAACCAGATGTGGTTGGAAGTAGAGGGAAGGCTGACGCCACTAAGGGACCACCACCTTGCTACCGAAGATCACTATGAGTAAGCTGAGGTCAGTACCAGAGCAGACATCTCGCCAGCCGGTGACAGTGAAGAAGTGGGAAATCCTGACTCAGTGATTGTTGTCTCACAAAACGAGCAGAATTCAAGCCATAGTGGTGTGCAATACCGCATTTGGCCTGCAGTGGGGGGGCCAGAGCCGAGCGGAGCTGATTGGAGCCGTTTGGAAATACTCTGTTCCCGAGCCTTTCCGAGTATTTGGCACTCCCCAGCTCTGGCCACATGAGGTATTGCATGCCATAGAAGTCAATGCGTAAAAAAAATATTTTAGTTTTCCATTGACTTCTATGTGCTAACTCACTGTGATATGCGAGTGCTTTGGATTACGAGCATTCTTCTGGAACATATTATGCTCGTGAACCAAGGTTCCACTGTAATGCATTTGTGAGAAAAAAACTAAAAAGTCCTTCTGTATTAAAAAGTCCTTATGATGAACTTAATTCTCAAATGTGAAACATCATGAATACGTATCCACCACTATTAAGGTAAAATAACATGGAAAATAGATCTATGGAGGCTTACCAGAGATCAATGGCCTCCTAACATAATAACATAATAAAAAGGTCATATCAAGCATGTTAGAGATCTCCTTTGCACTTGGTACAGTACATCACTTGATTGAAGGGCACAGCTCATACAAGCACAACCACAGATATCTGACGAACCTTCCAATGCAGATGGAGGGGACCCCAAAGGCTGCTGAACAAATATCCTTGGACACAAAACCTTCAGGAAATTGTCATATAAAAAGCAGGATGGAGACCCATACTTCACATAGTGTAAACAAGGTTATACAATGTAATAAAAAAAAAAATTGCACTTACAACAAAGTTAAAGCAAAGGGCCGACATCACGTGCATCATGCATACTGACGCGTTTCGTCAAAAAGGACATTCTCAATGCACCAAAAAGGATTGTTCATAGTTCCGTCACCTTCTGAAGTGTCATCTGCTATGGATTCCTTTTTCAGAGAGCATTTGGCAGGTGATAAGGAAGTGTTATGGTGTCCCCTCATTGCCTGTTTCACCCCTAAAGCCCAAACCACCCTGGCGTAACAAC
The DNA here is from genome assembly GCA_029574335.1 of Rana kukunoris. Classification (NCBI taxonomy): domain Eukaryota; kingdom Metazoa; phylum Chordata; class Amphibia; order Anura; family Ranidae; genus Rana; species Rana kukunoris. The sequence continues at coordinate 179,173,075 of CM056051.1, forward strand.
GTGCATTGCACACATTAGCAGTGGGGCCGCTTTCACCTGAATTAGTCACATTCAGTGACAGCAGGGATGATTTTATGCACCCAGTTGCGTTTTGATCCTGTTTACACAGAACTGCCTACCAAATGAGACAGTAGGGATGATTTTTACGCACAGGTGGTGAGGTGGCTGTGGTGGGGTGGGGGGGGGGGGGGGCAGTTGCAGTGCTGTTTTGCTATTCCATAATGCAAAGCATTGTGGCCATGGCATTTGTTTAAATCGTACAGTTTAGGAGGAATGGTTGGGGGCGATAAAGATACGTCTCAACCACATGTTTTAAGCACCCCCTAATTGTGAGTGTAATCTAAGCCTAAAACTCCATTATGTGTGTTGGTAAGCTGTTGTGCCATCCATTTTCAGTGGTAACTCCGAAAGCATGAAGAAGTGTCACACTTTTTCTTGTTAAAGTGATAGGATCTGCACTGTCTACAGTCTATGGTAACTATGTGCAGTCATAACATAATTACAGTGGTTTTGGCATAGGCCCCATTGTGCATTTTTGGTGCAGTTAGACGCAAATAAGACCACATAAGGTCTGGTCCATTAAAATGAATGGCACTGAATTGCATGGATGTGAACAGTGTTGTTGTTTCAAATGGTACAAATCTCCCCATGATTTTTGTGTGCAGTTTAACATGCATTTAATAGCAAAAATCCTACTTGCAAATGGGGCCATAGCAGCTCTCTCATAGTGTTTAGTGTTCTGGAGATCAGAACCATCTTTATGAAAGGGTGAGAGTTGACCTCTATCTCTGTACTAACTGCAGAGCAGCTGCTTCCCTTTATTTAATTCTTCTAAGAACTTCCGACGCCATTGTATTATTGTCTTTTACCAACAAGCTGCTAACTGGAGCACCCTCTGGGCTTTGCAGAATCGGTATATTCTACAATCTTGGTTTCCATGACAGTCCAAGTGTAACGTCATTTTTTACCTTCAAGCCTGGAACACCGGATTCTACAAAGAGAATGACAACTTACAGGGAGTGCAGAATTTTTAGGCAAATTAGTATTTTGACCACATCATCCTCTTTATGCATGTTGTCTTACTCCAAGCTGTATAGGCTCGAAAGCCTACTACCAATTAAGCATATTAGGTGATGTGCATCTCTGTAATGAGAAGGGGTGTGGTCTAATGACATCAACACCCTATATCAGGTGTGCATAATTATTAGGCAACTTCCTTTCCTTTGGCAAAATGGGTCAAAAGAAGGACTTGACAGGCTCAGAAAAGTCAAAAATAGTGAGATATCTTGCAGAGGGATGCAGCACTCTTAAAATTGCAAAGCTTCTGAAGCGTGATCATCGAACAATCAAGCGTTTCATTTAAAATAGTCAAAAGGGTCGCAAGAAGCGTGTGGAAAAACCAAGGCGCAAAATAACTGCCCATGAACTGAGAAAAGTCAAGCGTGCAGCTGCCAAGATGCCACTTGCCACCAGTTTGGCCATATTTCAGAGCTGCAACATCACTGGAGTGCCCAAAAGCACAAGGTGTGCAATACTCAGAGACATGGCCAAGGTAAGAAAGGCTGAAAGACGACCACCACTGAACAAGACACACAAGCTGAAACGTCAAGAATGGGCCAAGAAATATCTCAAGAATGATTTTTCTAAGGTTTTATGGACTGATGAAATGAGAGTGAGTCTTGATGGGCCAGATGGATGGGCCCGTGGCTGGATTGGTAAAGGGCAGAGAGCTCCAGTCCGACTCAGACGCCAGCAAGGTGGAGGTGGAGTACTGGTTTGGGCTGGTATCATCAAAGATGAGCTTGTGGGGCCTTTTGGGGTTGAGGATGGAGTCAAGCTCAACTCCCAGTCCTACTGCCAGTTTCTGGAAGACACCTTCTTCAAGCAGTGGTACAGGAAGAAGTTTGCATCCTTCAAGAAAAACATGATTTTCATGCAGGACAATGCTCCATCACACGCGTCCAAGTACTCCACAGCGTGGCTGGCAAGAAAGGGTATAAAAGAAGAAAAACTAATGACATGGCCTCCTTGTTCACCTGATCTGAACCCCATTAAGAACCTGTGGTCCATCATCAAATGTGAGATTTACAAGGAGGGAAAACAGTACACCTCTCTGAACAGTGTCTGGGAGGCTGTGGTTGCTGCTGCACACAATGTTGATGGTGAACAGATCAAAACACTGACAGAATCCATGGATGGCAGGCTGCATGAGTGTCCTTGCAAAGAAAGGTGGCTATATTGGTCACTGATTCGTTTTTGTTTTGTTTTTGAATGTCAGAAATGTATATTTGTGAATGTTGAGATGTTATATTGGTTTCACTGGTAAAAATAAATAATTGAAATGGGTATATATTTGTTTTTTGTTAAGTTGCCTAATAATTATGCACAGTAATAGTCACCTGCACACACAGATATCCCCCTAAAATAGCTAAAACTAAAAACAAACTAAAAACTACTTCCAAAAATATTCAGCTTTGATATTAATGAGTTTTTTGGGTTCATTGAGAACATGGTTGTTGTTCAATAATAAAATTAATCCTCAAAAATGCAACTTGCCTAATAATTCTGCACTCCCTGTACACCGTATTGAATGCACTCTATAGTAATTATCTGTGCCTTGGCGTACATACAGTGGAATCAATTAGTAGCACACTGGTCCTTATCTCTGGCCTGTTGAGAGAGATGACATCCTCCTGATGGGATGAGCAGTTACTGGCTTCCTAAAAGCCATCCAAGCCATAGGATTTTGGTTTCCATGACAATCCTACTGCGATGACGCCAGTTATCTCCCGGTCTCTGGCCACATGTAATCCTGTGTAAAACTAAAGATATGACCCAAAAAACTTTAGACAGTACAAGATGGGTAATTACTAACACAGATATGTTTGTTAACCACTTAAGGACCGGAAGATTTTCCCCCTTAATGACCAGGCCATTTTTTTTATGATACTGTATTGTGTCGCTTTAACTGACAATTGCGTGGTCGTGCACCACGTGGTCGTACCCAAACAATTTTTTTTCTTTTGCCGTTATTTGATAACCTCTGTGTTTTTTATTTTGCATGCTATAAACAAAAAAAGACTGACCATTTTGAAAAAAAATATATATATATTTTTCACTTTTTGCTATAATAAATATCCAAAAAATATATTTCAGTTTAGGCCAATATGTATTCTGCTACATATTTTTGGTACATTTTTAGTAGAATTATGCCATTTTTTCTACTAATAATGGCGGAGATCAGTGCTTTTTAACAGGACTGCGACATTGCGGCGGACAGATGAGACACTTTTGACACTTTTTTGGGACCATTGACATTTATACAACGATCAGTGCTATAAAAATGCACTGATTACTGTATAAATGTCACTGCCACTGGCAGGGAAGGGGTTAACACCAGGGGCAATCAAGGGGTTAAATGTGATTCCTGGGAGGTGTTTCTAACTGTGGGGGGAGGGGACTGACTAGAGGAGGAGAGAGAGCGCTGTTTCTAATCACTAGGAACAGACAATCACTCTCTACTCTCCTGAAAGAACATTCTGCTTCTCTGTGGAGCGATTGCAGGTGGCCTGCAGACATTGCGGCCGAATGCCTTAGCTACCCCGCCATGTAGCCTGCTCAAGGGCTGACATACAGCTACAGCGATTCACGGGAACGAGCCGACCTGCCACAGTATACTGACGGCGGCTGGTCGGCAAGTGATTAATGTGTACTCCGGCTACTATCAGTGCTAAATCTAAGGCCGCGTGCACACGATCAGTCCAAACCTATGAAAACGGACTGAAGTTCAGTTTCATCGGTCCAAACCGACCGTGTGTACGCCCCATCAGTCTGTTGTCCTTCAGTCCAAAAATTTAGAACTTGCTTTAAAATCGGACCGATGGACGCCTACCGATCGGTCAAAACCGATGGTTAGTACGCAAAAGCATCGGTTCAAAGGTTCAAAACCCGTGCATGCTCAGAATCAAGTCGACGCATGCTTGGAAGCATTAAACTTCATTTTTCTCTGCACGTGGTTGTGTTTTACGTCACAGCGTTGGACTCGATCGGTTTTTGAACTGATGGTATGTACACACATCAGACCATCAGGCCGCTTCAGCGGTGAACCGATGAAAACTGTCCGTCGGACCATTATCATCGGATGGACCGGTCGTGTGTACGCGGCCTCACACAACACTGCCTAAAGCATATTGTTATAGAGGATCTTTACTGCATCTGAGCATCACAAACAAAAGAACTATTTAACTTATTTTTAATACTCAAAGCAAACTCCCCCATCCATCCATGCCTCTATGCTTTATTTTGGTGGGAAATTACTTTGAAAAACAACCCCCTAGCACAGGGGAGCCCAACCAGTGGCCCGGGGGCAACATTTGGCCCGCGGAGCCTTCTCATGTGGCCCGCGACCTCCTGCTCTGGGAAAGAATAGAATACTGTAATTAAAGGTAAGTTTATTACTAAAATCACAGTGTATATGTGGGCATATCTGTTCTGCAGTGGTTATTGGGCTGCTTTCAATCTGATCTGCAGGTGCAGAGCAGTGCACCTGCAGATTACCTGCACTGAGTCATAGGCCCCTTTGACATAGTCAGTCCGACCCAATTGGACCCTCCATTCACCTCTAAGGAGTAGCAGATGTAAATGGACTTGGGCCTGTTTATAAAGGCCTACCTCCAATTCGATCCGCAAAAAAAAAAAAAAATAAAGTGGGCGCTATAGAGTAGAGTGGGCTGCCATCCACCCGCTCCGCTCATTGTGGCCCGTGACCGGTTACCATGTCGCTTAGGTGGCCCTTGCTCTTCAAAAGGTTGGGCACCCCTGCCCTAGCATTTCTGGCTGTAGCCATCTTGAGTAAGGGCAAATGATTCATGTAGCATTCACTCTCTAGTATCCATCTGCCCTTAGCTCAAGAATGCATGCAGGAGAGTGTGCTAAGCTGAGAAAACTCCTCCTCTCCTCTCCTCTCCTCCTGAAGACTCCTGGGATGTATGACATCATTTGCCTAGGCAAGAAACCAGGAAGTAACTGCAGAAATAATAAAAAAAAAAAAAAAAGTTTAAAACAAGAAACTATTATATGCTTTCCTATCTATTTACTAATGCTGGCAGCATGAGGATTAAAATGAATCAACGACATAGGACAGTGAAGACAAATTCAAGATAATTAATCACTGGTCTATTTGTTGTGTTGTCTGCAGCCTAGAATCCACTCTTTGCTTTAATGACCTAGTTACCATTGTATATTATTGTATAAAATGTGCAGTAGAAATTATTTCTTGTTCACTTTATCAGTCAGCGTCATTTCTAGGGTGCAGGTCAGAACGTTAATGACTATTAGTAACATATATTCACAAATACATGAGAGGCATATTATAAATTTTAAGTTATTGTTTTGTAAACTCTAACAATTAACTTCTCTTGTTTGCTCTCATTGTATATCTGTAGCAAAAAGTGCAAAAAAATTCAAGTAAGACAGTAACTTCCTGCACACTCCGTGTGTTGATTGTTATCAGCCCTGCCTAGTCCACACCTTGAACTGCAACATCACCCCCCCCCCCCCCCCCATGTTATAGAAATTAGGAGAGGGGAAGGTGTTCTCTAGTGCTAATATACTTTCTGTCCTAGGGTGACAATTTTGCTTCTCCACATACTTGCTTATGCGTTCGATTTGAGCGCGAGCTCGGATGGACGGGACGCTTGAAAAAAAAAAAAAGTTTATTTTTGTCTTTTAGGCTTACACTGTCTTTAAAAAATACATACAAATAATTGATCACTTTTATTCCTTTTGTAAACATCCCTTGTAATAGAAATAAGCAGGACAGGGCCTCTTTAATGTGAGATCTGGGGTCAAAGAGACCTCAGATCTAATATTTAGACTTAAAAGCAATTAAAAAAATATATATATATATTTAACCACTTTACAACCGCCCTATAGACAAAGTACGTCTACAGGGCGGTTGCTTAACTCTAAGGCCTCGTACACACGATCAAATCTGTCCGCTGGAAACGGTCCGCTGGACCGTTTCAGCAGACAGATTCGATCGTGTGTACGGCCGAGCAGACAGATTTGCCCACCCGACAGATTTCAAAGCATGCTTTGAAATCTATCGGGTGGGAATCTGTCCGCCCGACATGTCTGCTGGTTAGTACATTTACCAGCAGACATGTCGTCCCGCACCGCCGCCGCACCGTCGCCGCACCGCCGCCGAATGGATTTGGCGCATGCGCGGAAGTGTTTTACTTCCTGGTGCGGTGACGTGGCGGCGTCAACGTCACCGCCACGTCACCGAAACGTCAGCGCGCCGTCTGCTGGCGGGGATTTTGGTTTGCTCGTGTGTACACGCGAGCAAACCAAAATCCCAGCAGACAGATTTGTTCAAATCTGTCGGACGGACAGATTTGAACAAATCTGTCCGCTCGTGTGTACGAGGCCTAAGTGGTCGTTAATTAACGGCTTCTTAGAATCGCGCTCCCGCATGCCCCCTGAGGCGCGCACACGGGAGCATCCGTGACCGCCGGGTCCAGAGGACCCGGCGCATCACGGATCACGGTAAATCGCCGCTGATAGCGATCACTTGTAAACAAACCGGCGTCATTTCATGATGCCGGTTCCTCCCTCCTCTCTCTGTACCGATCAGTACAGTGTGAGAGGAGAGGGGAGGGAGCGGATGGCAGCGGCAGTGCTGTGGGCTGGATCTGTGACAAATGTAGTCACAGATCCATCCATCCATCCCTCCCTGCTCAGCCATCCCTACTGCAATACTGGGCAATACTCGGCTGGGCATACTCTGCAATACTCTGGGCATACTCTGCAATACTCTGGGCATACTCTGGCAATACTCTGGGCATAATCTGGCAATACTCTGGGCATTCTCTGGGCATACTGTGGGCATACTCTGGGCATACTCTGGGCATACTCTGGGCATACTCTGCAATACTCTGCAATACTCTGGGCATACTCCGCAATACTCTGGGCATACTCTGGGCATACTGTGGCAATACTCTGGGCATACTCTGGGCATACCATACTCTGCAATGCTCTGGGCATACTCTGCAATGCTCTGGGCATACTCTGCAATGCTCTGGGCATACTCTGCAATACTCTGGCAATACTCTGGGCATACTCTGGCAATACTCTGCAATACTCTGGGCATACTCTGCAATACTCTGGGCATACTCTGGGCATACTCTGCAATACTCTGGGCATACTCTGCAATACTCTGGGCATACTTCGCAATACTCTGGGCATACTCCGCAATACTCTGGGCATACTCTGGGCATACAGCGCCCCTGTCCCCGTGAGCTCGCACGCAGAAGCGAACGCATATGCAAGTCCCGCCCACATATGAAAACGGTGTTCAAACCACACATGTGAGGTATCTCTGCGAACGTTAGAGCGAGAGCAATAATTTTGGCCCTAGACCTTCTCTGTAACTAAAAACATGTAACCAGTAAAAATATTTAAAGCGTCGCCTATGGGAATTTTTAAGTACCAAAGTTTGGCGCCATTCCACAAGCGTGAGCAATTTTGAAGGGTGACATGTTAGGTATCTATTTACTCGGCATAACTTTATCTTTCATATTATGCAAAAACATTGGGCTAACTTAACCACTTGCTTACTGGGCACATAAACCCCCTTCGTGCGCGCGCAGGGAATTACAAGCAAATCAAGCAAATCACGTCCAAAGACGTGACCCCGGCGCCTCAGGTCCGCGCTGCTGACGTATTATGTCAATAGCGCCGACCGGAAATGGTTAAATGTTTTTTTTTAAAAGCACAAAACTGTTTTATTTTTCAAAAAAAAAACACGTTTGGAAAATTGCTGTGCAAATACCATGCGTGATGAAAAGTTGCAACGACCGCCATTGTATTCTCTAGGGTCTTTGCTAAAAAGCATATATAATGTTTTGGGGTTCTATGTAATTTTCTAGCAAATAAATTATGATTTTTACATGTAGGAGAGAAATGTCAGAATTGGCCTGGGTGCTCCCTGCATGTTGGGCCTCTGTATGTGGCCACACTGTGTAAAAGTCTCACACATGTGGTATCGGGAGGAATAGCAGAATGTGTTTTGGGGTGTAATTTGTGGAATGCATATGCTGTGTGTGAGAAATAACCTGATAATATGAAAATTTGATGAAAAAAAAAATCTTGATTTTGCAAAGAATTGTGGGAAAAAATGACAACTTTAAAAAAACTCACCAAGCCTCTTTCTAAATACCTTGGAATGTATTTTTTCCAAAAAGGGGTCATTTGGGGGGTATTTGTACTTTTCTGGCATGTTAGGGTCTCAAGAAATGAGAGATGCTGTCAGTACATCAGGTGTGATGAAATTCATCATTTTTCAGTAATTGGTACCATAGCTTGTAGACCCCATAACTTTCACCCAGACTAAATAATATCCAAAATTTTTTTTTTTTACCAAAGATATGTAGCAGTATACATTTTAGGCCAAATTTATGAAGAAAAATTACTTTTCTTTTTTTATTTATAGCAAAAAAAAATAAAAACAGCAGAGGTCATCAAATACCACCAAAAGAAAGCTCTATTTGTGGGAAAAAAAGGACAAAAATGTCATTTGGTTACAGTGTTGTATGACTGCGTTATTTTCATTCAAACTGTGAGGCCGCGTACACACGATCAAATCTGTTTGCTGGAAACGGTCTGCCAGACCGTCCCAGCAGACAGATTCGATCGTGTGTATGGGCGAGCCGACGGATTTGGCCAGCCGACAGATTTGAAAGCATGCTTACCAATCTGTTGGCTGGGAACCCGTCCGCCCGACATGTCTGTTGGTTAGTACGCTAACCAGCAGACATGTCTTCTCGCACACGCGCCGAATGGTTTCGACGCATGCGCGGAAGTGTTTTACTCCCTGATGCGGTGACGTGGCGGCATCAACGTCACCGCCACGTCAGCGCGCCGTCTGCCGGCGGGGATTTTGGTTTGATCGTGTGTACACGATCAAACCAATACATCCCCAGCAGACAGATTTGTTCAAATCGGTCTGTCCGACCGATTTGAACAAATCTGTCTGCTCGTGTGTATGGGGCATGAGAGCACTGAAAGCAAAAAATTGGTCTGGTTATTAACCACTTAAAGACCGCCTCCTGCACATATACGTCGGCAGAATGGCACGGCTGGGCACATCAACGTATATATACGTTGGTTTTAGTACCCAGCCGTGGGTCACGGGCGCGCGCCCTGGTCCGAAGCTCCGTCCGGCTTCCCCGTGCTTCACTGTGGCCGCAGCATCGATCACGTCATCCCTGTTATAGGGGGACGTGATCGATGATGTCACACCTACAGCCACACCCCCCTACAGTTGTAAACACACACAGGGAACACTCAAAGTCACAGCGCCCCCTTGTGGTTAACTCCCAAACTGCAACTGTCATTTTCACAGTAAACAATGCAATTTAAATGCATTTTTTGCTGTGAAAATGACAATTGTCCCAAAAATGTGTCAAAATTGTCCGAAGTGTCCACCATAATGTCGCAGTCATGAAAAAACTCGCTGATCGCCGCTATTAGTAGTAAAAAAAAAAATAACTAATAAAAATGCAATAAAACTATCCCTTATTTTGTAAACGCTATAAATTTTGCGAAAACTAACCGATAAGCGCTTATTGCGTTTTTTTTTACCAAAAATAGGTAGAAGAATAAGTATCGGCCTAAACTGAGGAAAAAAAAAGTTTTTTTATATATTTTTGGGGGATATTTATTATAGCAAAAAGTAAAAAATATTGAATTTTTTAAAAATTGTCGCTCTATTTTTGTTTATAGCGCAAAAAATAAAAACCGCAGAGGTGATCAAATACCACCAAAAGAAAGCTCTATTTATGGGGAAAGAAGGACGCTAATTTTGTTTGGGAGCCACGTCGCACGACCGCGCAATTGTCAGTTAAAACGACGCAGTGCCGAATCGCAAAAAGGGGCAAGGTCCTTTACCTGCATTTTGGTCCGGGTCTAAAAAAACATATATAAAAAAACGTAAAATGCAATATTAAACATAACATGAGTTTGTTCATTTTTCCTGTTTTTGGAGACTTTTTTTGGTTGCAGAATAAGTAAATCTGTGATGACAGTTTCCATGTTTGTTCCATTGTGAGCCCAGATTTCGCCCAGCAGGCAGAATACAAATCACACCATTCTCTGTGTCTTGGTTCCTAGCAGGATGAATGGAGAAATGAGTGTCCAGACCTGTAATGGGACCATCAATAAGCTTGTGATCACTTATCACTCTGCACTGTCCTCTATTGCAGTGTGATGGCAGCAGCTGGTTGTGTGCTGGATCTGTGGAGGGGTGGGGAGTGCAGAGCCCCCAGGCAATGAAATGTTAATAAGCCTAGTGCATTCCCCTGGACAGTACATCTGGATGGGGCTGATAGGGTTAAATCTGTTGCAGGTAGGGGAGGAGCAGCCAGGCAGTGTGTAATGCAATGCTAGTTGTGGGGGCTGTCCTCATCTCCTCTCCTCTCCTCTCCTCTCCTCTCACCCGGCTGCATTCACTCCCAGTCTGCTCCAGAGCGAAGATGGCGACGGAGGGAGAGAGCGGAGATCAGAGCTTGTCCTCTGCCCATGGAGAGCCAGAGCATGTAAGATTGGTGTGATGACATCTGATGTGTCCCTGGCATGGAGGATGGATGGATGGATGGATTGATGGGGGGATCTGATCATACTGGGTGACATTGTGTTGGGAGGAGAGGGAATGACAGATGACAGCAGGAGGGGGAAGACAATCTTCCTTCACTGTACACTGCTCTGTACTGGATACTCAGGACACAGACAGGCAGATCTATCATCTCCTGATCATCCTAGAGATCCTCTCCTACAGGAGATCCTTCCCTGGGGATCCCTCCCTGTCCTCTCCATTTTCTTCTCTCATCATGTCTGCGTATGGAGAAGAGGGATCTATAGTTACAGCAGGATTGCTCCCTGCCATGTACTGTGTAGATGGAGTATAAATAGTGGACATCTGCCAGAGAGGGTTTGGTGGTCTGCTCTGGGAGCTCCATGCTGACATTAGGCTTGTTATGACAGATCTTATATCAAAGACAATGTAGCTGTCAGCACCCAACTGTTGACATTAAACACTGTGACATTAGCTGATTTGTATCCATTGCTGAGTGAGAGAAAGCAGAGCACAATATTACTGACTACAACTGTATTACACTGATAGGGGGGACATGGATGTGTGTTTTTATACAAGTGGTTTTGTATAATAGAATTGTTTATATAGATGTGTGTGTGTGTGTGTATATATATATATATATATATATTAGATGTGTTCTATAAATATATAATAGATGTGTTACTATATAGAATAGATGTGTTTTTATATATAGAATAGATGTGTTTATACATAATAGATTTTTATATATATATATATATATATATATATATATATATATATATATATATATATATATATATATATATATATATATATATATATATATATATAATTAATGTGTTTGTGTTTATATATAATAGAATGTTATATAAATATATAATCAATGTGTTTAATAATATCATAGAATTGTTTATTTATAACCATCTTCTATTGTACATCGTTTTAGTTTTTTTTCATAAAAAAGAAAAGAGACAGATTCAGGCTGCTTTTACATGAATGCATTTGTGCTGCATTTTTCTTTAGGCTGCCTTTTACACTGATGCATTTTTACCATGCGAAAACCACTGCAAAAATGCATCAGCCTAAATATGTCTCTTTTTATGAAAAAATAAATAAATAAAACGATTTATAATAGAAAACATTTTCTATTTAACACAACCACAATCCCTTCAAACCCCTATGGGACCTCTTCACACCACGGAGCTGCGGGGGCTCGGCGTGTTTTGAAAAGCCCTGCATGCTGCATTTTTCAGTTGCCCATTGAATTGAATAGGAAATGTGTCAAAAATGCATTGAGTTTTTGGTGCGTTTTTCACATGTTCAAGGTTCACAGGTGCATGTTAGGTAATAAGCACCCAGAAAACACAGTGACCCATAATCTCTTTAAACCCTATGGGACTTCTAACACCACGGAGCTGCGGGATCTGTGTGTTTTGAAAAGCCCTGCATGCTGCATTTTTGGTGCGATTTTAGTTCCCCATTGAAATGAATAGAAAATGTGTCAAAAATGCACCTGCATTGATTATTTGGTGCATTTTTTCAGTCGCAAGTCCAAGTTTCACAGGTGCATGCTGGGTAATAGGCACCCAGAAAACACAGTGACCCATAATCCCTTTAAACCCTATGGGACTTCTCACACCATGGCGCTGCAGGTGCTGTGCGTTTTAAAAAGCCCTGCATGCTGCATTTTTGGTGCGGTTTGCAAAACCACACCAGAAACACAGTTTCCCATTAGAATGAATAGAAAGCATATCAAAAATGTACCTGCATTGCGTCTTTGGTGCCTTTTTTGAGTCACATGTCCAAGTTTCACAGGTGCATGCTGGGTAATAGGCACCCAGAAACCACAGTGAACCATAATCCCTTTAAACCCTATGGGACTCTTCACACCATGGCGCTGCAGGTGCGGTGTGTTTTGGAAAAAAAACACAGTTCCCCATTGAAAAGAATAGAAAGCATATCAAAAATGCACCTGCATTGCGTCTTTGGTGCGTTTTTTTAGTCACATGTCCAAGTTTCAAAGGTGCATGCTGGGTAATAGGCACCCAGAAAACACATCCAAAACGCAGCAGTAACGCAAATGCATTTTTACCTCAGTGTATTAACAGAGTAGTGGGAAAGCAGCCTTATTGAGCACAGCCTAATGGAGCGCAGTAAATCATGGCACATTATCGGGAATATGCTTTTATATATCTGCACACTGTAGGCGCGATTCAGAAATGTACAGTGTATAGCGAGCACAGTTTTTATTACCACATTATTATTTTTCATAATAAAAACTGATTTTTCACTTCATTAAGGCAATATCTTCTGAATGTATGTATCACAAGTACATTATTATTATTTTTTATTTTTTGCCATTTTTATCTATTCAATGACTTTAACAGAGATTATCATGTGAGCTGTCGCACAATATATTGCGAGCTTGAAGTTGGCGGTAACCGAGTTTCAGTAGGCATCTATGGAGGAGAATAGGAATGGTGGTGGTAAATTATGAGCTAATAAGGCTTTCGTTCGTTAAATGCATATTTATTGTGACTGTATAGCATCGATATTACGTTTGTGAACTGAGCTTTTCAATATATATACAGTAAATGTAATATATATAATTCTATAGGCACAGATAGCAGGAAAGATAAACATTGTGGGCAGGATGTCTACAACACCCTTTACAATTCCTTTGGGCCGCTGCACCCAAATTGGCAGTTCTTCCGCCCAATTCATATAACTTTTATAGACGTGTATGTGATTCTGTTGGAGTCAGGCACTGAGGTCCGCGTTGTCCATATTGGGCGATATTTCCCCATTTTGTAATGAGAGACTAGTTCCCCATTAGGTCCGTCTTGCTGTTGATCGAAAAAGGCGTACATCAGGGGGCAGATCCATAGCCAATATTCAATCCATTAAAGGATTTTGAATCGGCCTACAGCAATCTACTGTCAATCCAAGTAAGGCACACCTGATTGGGATCTAGTCTCAGTTCCCTATCAGGCTCTGCCCATCCTGTGACTCAAGTCATTTCCAAAAAGTGAGCTTTGCCAGCTCAGATCTGGTCTTAATTACTGCCAGTTTCCTGATCTGACAGTAATTCTTGAAGAGTCTGTTACTGCCATAGTGACAAGTTTTTAATGTGTCAGTATTTAGAACTACTTAAATTTGGTGTACATTGGGTGGTGTTACCAAAACTGGCACTCATGCTTGCCTGAATTAATAGCAGCTAGTTCTGGAGGAAACTACCACCAGAAAAGTGTTGCTAAGGCTTAATTGAGTTTCCCAATTAAAGTGGAGGTCCACCCAAAAATGGAACTTCCGCTTTTTGGAACCCTCCCCCCTCCGATGACACATTTGGCGGGGGGTGCAGATACTGGTCTAAGACAGGTTTTTGCACCCTTGCACCCACTTCCAAGCATAGACTACGCCACTCCCCCCCCCCCCCCCGCTGTCTCCTGGGAAACACACTGTTCCCAGGAGAGAGCGGGAACCAGTGACGGCGCGCCACGCTACTCACCCATGCGCAGTAGGGAACCGGGCAGTGAAGGCCTGATTCCCTCACCAAGCATGGTGGCGGCAGCATCCGAGGACTGAGTGATTGCTCAGCCTCGTCTGCCGACATCGTTGGCGCACTGGACAGGTAAGTGTCCATGTTTTAAAAGTCAGCAGCTGCAGTATTTGTAGCTGCTGGCTTTTAAAAAATAAATAAATTGGGTTGGACCTCCGCTTTAAGCCTTGTACACACGGTAAGATTGTTGGCCAACCGAACGTCTGATTTTTGTCAAAAGGGCGTGTGCCAGGATATTGTCTTGCATACTAACAGTACTAACACTAACAATTGTTGTGCCACAAACACAAATGTAGTGACATACTACAAGGAATTTAAGCTCTTGAGCACCACCCTTAGTGCCCCTTCTGCTTATTTCATGTTTGGTGAGTATTGATTCCGAGCATGCTTGTTTGTATTTTTGACTTTTGTGTGATGGATTTGTGCACTGACCATCCAAAAATCAGATATGGATCCTTTGTCCGCAGAAAATTTACTAGCCTGTCATTCAACATTTGTTGTGTACTAACGGTAAGATTTTAGGACATCAGTCTGTCAACAGACAATCCCCTGCCAACAATCGTACCATGTGTACGAGGCTTAAGTCTCTTCTTTCGCAAGTATGCAGTTTAAAACATATTTTTATGGTAGTTTCACTTTAAAGTCCAACTCTAGATTGCCCCCTGCTGCCCACTTTTTGAAAAATGCCTGCATACATAAGGGAAGATTTACAAAAACAGATGCAGACAGAACGAGCTGAAGTCAAAAGCTGGTTACTGTTCACAGCTGCACGCACCAGATTCTGTGTGCACCAGTTTTAGTAAATCTCCACAATAGCTGTTTTGCATGGATCTGCGGGTCTGTTTATAAGACATCTGCATCCTCTGGTGCTGATGGGTCCTGAATGTTGCAGAGGATGTCACTCCCATAATGATGTAGCAGTGTTCTCTACAGAATTCTCTTGTAAACCCAAGGTGGCATGTACCCCCATAAGACTGGCTCTAAATTCACAGAAAGTGGGTTGAATGATGCTAAGCAACTAACGAATCAGAAGAGAAGAGTGTTGGAGCCGAACATTTGTAGGGGGCAGCTCTGGAGAGGAGAGGAGTATTGCGAGATTACAAGATTGCAAAATATTTTAATAACCGAAGGGTAGTCTGTTTTTTTTTTTTTATTCAGTTGAAGGCACATTAATATGACTATTTTACCTAGCTTTTTTTTTCTTTGCATACTAAATAGCTTGGTTATGGTGAATAAGTAGTCATGTATTCCATAGATAAGAATCCAAGCTTAGCTTTTGAAAATAAATGAATGTAGAAAATCCCTTGAGGCTAATTAAAAAAAAAAATATTGAAATATAAGCATTGTGGCTTCATGTAAATTAACCCTCCCCTCGTGTTCATGGAACAGGACATACAATATACTGTAGTTTCTTTTTAAACACCTTGAAAAACAAGGTTCATAATACTTTAGTATATGTTTTACCTATGGCATTATTGATAGGGTAGCTTGTAGTCCGTGGCGGCTGGTGGTATATGTTTTTTTTTTTGGGGGGGGGGGGTTCCGCCAATACCCCCACGCCATCCGTTGGTCGGTCCCCACACTCACCTCATCTAGGTCGCGGGCTTCCTATGCCTCTGCATCTCCTCCTTCCTCGGCTTCACGGCGGCACGGCTTCCCCTGTATCTCCTCCCTCCTCCCCAGCCAATAGGGTCGCTTCTTTTCACGGCTAATCGGGTCTCAGGGCTTGCTTTCTGAGATGGGATATTAATATTAATTCGCTATTGTCACATAACCGGTTGGGCTTGGGGCGCAGGGCACTGCGCCCTGAGACCACCCTTTTTTAAGCCAATTAGAGCCCCCGGCTCCAATCATGTGCTTCTATAAAAAAAACGCCCATTGGAATCCATGCGTCCGGCACCCTGCATGTAAATTAGGGGCCAGGCGCCACTGTATGAATGGGCCACTGCTGCTTGTAGTGCAGAGTAGGGCTGCGCTCCAAAATCCAGCATTACCTTCAGTCTTGGACAGCTGTACATGCTCCCTGTGTTTTTTCCAAAGTTTGCCTTACAAGCTGCAGCAAGTCAGATAAAGCCCATCTAAATTTCCTGGCTGCAGAGCATCTTTCCCATGGGCAGCTGGGAGCAGTAAAAAAAAAAAAAAAAAAAACAGCCATGTGAGCCGCAGTTTTACCACCCACCTAAAGTAAAATACAGGCAAAGGAAGCTGTTCAAATGCTGCCACCATCGTGTCTTGCGGCGCAGCTGTGACAAAGTTAACGTGACGTGCTGAGTTGACAGGCAGTAGCACCTGTCAAACGCACCCATTCCGGTCAGTAGGGCCGTGCCACAACTGCGAGCCAAATGCATTAGCCCCATTGGAAAAAAAAAACAAGAAACACAGGCTCACCTCCTGAACGTCTGACAGTGGCTGCTTAGCTGCACTCTGAAAAGCCATCCACCATAGGTCGCTTTTCAGGGCATTGGCTAGTGTGATTCTACCCTTATTGTTCTTAGCACTCCACTTTCTTCACTGGATTTCATTTTTTTTGGTGGCTCCTAATCACAGCGTGATACCCAGAGTGGTCTGCAGGCAAATTCAGCTTGCCTAGGATGTCCACTTATCACCCAAGAGCCACTGTTTGCATCAGGACTGAGTGCTACTGAGAGAAGTACAGAGGCAGGGCATTGTAATAATGTTTTTATGAAGCTATGTACAGTACCTCTCACTAGCCATGATCTGCTCGCATTGCATAGAACGATGAAACACGATGACATCACTGGGTCTAAAATAAGGTATGCAATAAAGAATTTTTTTTTCTCCAAATAAAATATTTAAAATCTTGATGAAGGGGAAGGAGGAGCCACAAAATGTAAGCAAACTAAACTTAACCTCCCTGGCGGTATGATTCTTTCAGATTTTAGGTGCTAAAAGCGGTACCATTATTTGCAAGAGAATTTGGCGTTTTATACTGTAGGCTTGTAATTCTTAGGAATAACTCACTGAAATCTATCCAAACAAGAGTCTAATAGGCATCCTGGGTATGATTTTTTTTTTTTTCTTATTAAAAATTATAATATAATAAATAATTATAAAAAATTATAACAAATAATAACATAATTATAGTAAAAATTATTCAATAATGTAATCAAATCAAAATCACTGAAATTTGCTCAGTTGCAGAATTTTTGCTGTCATTATTTTTTTTTTTTTTATGACGAATTTCCCCATAAATCGCTATCGCTAAATTCTGCAAGTGATTCTGATTTATTATCGCTGTTTTTTAGCTGCTCTAAAACAATTTTTGCCATAAAGGGACACTTTTGGTTGCTATGGGCAATCTACAGTTTGCAGGGAGAAAGAACAGTTTTTATTATATAAAATGACATGTAGTGTACAGGGCAGACCACTAGGGACATGGGGGGTGTGTATTTTTTACATACAGTACTGTAATCTATAAGGTTACAGTGTACTGTATGTATAGTGTTTGTTTACATTTTTAAATTTGGCGCCGTTCCCCCCCCTACGTCGCGACGCTCGCAGGGAAGGGAATCGGCGGAACACACAGCATCAGGCGGACATCCGCCCGCCGTGTACTGCGGGGATTCATCGCTGGATCGCAGAGAAAAGGTAAGTAAACTTTTTTCTGCATCCAGCGAGGTAAGCGCGTGTGTGGCACGGGGTTACCGATCTTAGCTTTAAAATCTCACCCCGTGCCACACACGGGAAGACCGCCAGGGAGGTTAATGAGTAAAATCAGTCTGTATATGCAGGAAAGCATGCTAGTTATATTTACTGTGAAACCTAAGGGGTTAATCCTCTGCATTGTGTATAAATGCTGTTTGATCCTGTCGTTTCTGATCCTCCTTTTCTTTAATTGACTCCAGCCCATCTCTTAATAGAACAGAGCATTAGGAGTCAGGCTGCACATGCTCAGTTTGGTGTGTATTGCTAGAGAGTTTTTTTTTGTTTCTTGGGAGAGTGCATGTGATCAGCACAGGGCCAATCGGCACTGTCCAGACACAGGGTCAGGGGAGAATAAAAACTCCTCCTACAAGCTTACGCAGACATTGTTACAAGTCACAAGACTGCTATATACTGCTGATAAGAAAAGGTATTTAGCAGTTTAGATTTACTAAAATAATTGTATTTCCATGTTCTGTGTACTGTGGGAGACCAGTTATAATGAATGCAGGGTCCTGGGTTTAGTAACACCAAGTTTTAATAACCTAATAACTAAATAGAAAAGTGAATATGTGTCAGCAACAGAGAAATTCTTGACTGTGTAGCAGTTCATAAATTAGAGCTAATAATGGCTTTAGTCCAGTCTGTCAGTGTCTGGATTAGTGTGCAGTCAGGGCGAAGCTATTGTGAATAATTCTTTGCATAGAATAAGGCCTAGCACTGTGACTCCAATTAGAAGGTGACTTCTGCAGTGTCTTGTTCTCATCTACAACACTGTAATCTTTTTGCAAATGTGACAGATACATGTTAATGGAATGACACAAGCTGCTATTGCCGTACCAGTTGCCTGGTAGTCATGCTGATTTATTGGCTTAATTGCTTTGTCAGTCACCAACCTGAAACATAAAGGCTCCGTTTAGACGTGCGGTTGGGGGTAGCAACAATGCACGGTTGAGCAACGTTTTTGCCTCCTGCCAACCGTTCCCCCTTAAACTGCAATAGGCAGCAGACAAGGGCGTTTACATGCGGGCGTGATGCTTCACTTTGTGGCCACAGTAAAGTTTACCTGACATGTAGCCATAGGCGTGCGCACAGTGTGTGCCGAGGTGCCCAGGCACACCCTAATCACCCCATGCACATTAGTGTTATTGCTCTGTGTAGCAACAAGAACATGGAAAAGATCTCTCTCTCTCTCTTACCGGCTTTGCCATAAGAGAAGTGTTTATGCTCTTCTCTTTCACTGTGCCAGCAGGGAGATCAATATGCCGGGGCCATATATCTATATGTAGACTCAATGTGCCGGGGCCATATATCTATGTAGACATGCACACATGTGTGTTTGAGCTTAAGGGTGCACATCCTAATGCAATAGGCTGAGCACACCTATGCATGTAGCGATTGGTGGGTGGCAAGCCTGCCGAACGCTGCACCTTCAAGTAAATGTGGAAGAGCTGCAAATGCCCTGCAACCATGTGGTCGCAGCGCGACTGTCAACAAAAATGGGGCAAAACAGGCGGTGAGGAGGCATTGATTTTCTACTTGTCAGCAGCCTCTGTCTGAAGCAGGATACAAATGCAGATCAGGCTTCAGAGGAAAGGGATATTTAGACGGATTTCTAAATCTAAATGCAGCAAGTGGAATTGGTTCCCTTTTGATCTGCAAACTTGTGTTGAAGCCACGGGTTGAAGGAAAGAAAATGGCTTAATTTCCACATCAACACTGATGGGGAATCCCTTCCACAGTGCTATTGTGTCCTGCCGGTGAGGGGTGCAGGGCGCTTTCCCCAGTAGAATACAATGATTACTGCTGGCAGCTATAGCCGTCGCCAGCTAAAAGAAAAAAACAGGCTGGCTGTACTGAAGTTGATTGATGGAGCAACTTCAGTACAACCAGCCTGCCCATAGACGAATCAAAATTCAGTCAGTTCCTGCTGAAGCAGACATATTTTGATCCATCTATGGGTGAAGCAATTGTATCAAGGAGAGGGCTGAGGAGTCAGGTGAGTGCCAGGAAACGCTCTGATATAGGTACAGATTGGCAGCTCAGGCACAGGGACACATAACGTTATGTTACAGAGGAGATGGCAGTATTTTATTGTTGGCTTAACCACTTTAACTACTTTGCTGAAAAAAATAAATCTGTTAACAGTTTATTAGCTCATTCTCAAGTTATTTTTATGCATACTATACATAAAGGTAAGAAACATTCAATATGCAGCTTCCCGCCCCCTCTAATGCTTACCTGAGCCTGATCCGAATCCAGCATTGTGCACAAGAGCTGCTGCTGCCCTGGCTCTCTTTATCCTCATTGGCTGAGACACAGCAGCTGTCAATCACAGCCAGTGAGAAGGGACCAGTGGGCAGATCTGAGCCCCAATCTGTGTGGCTTATGGGCTTATGGACACATAGAGTGGGGCTCGGGAGCGAGTGCGCACGAGTGCACCCATAGCAAGCAGCTTGCTATGGGGGCACTTGGTGGGGGGGTGCCAGGAGTACCTGTCATGCAAAGTTAGAGAAATTTGTGGTTTAGAAAAGAAAGTGGACTTTATAGGCACTACTCATAAACGTAATATAAGTGTTTTATTGATACAATACCAAGTGGATTCTGGCATTGCACTCAAAATTACAGTATAAAGTTATAAAAATACATTTAAAAAGACACATATGATTGATCACACAATAAAAGTAGTGAACAAAGAAAATAAATAGTCGTTGTAAAGGAATGATCCGGTGTAGAAATCAATACAGGTTGATAACTACTGTAGATATGGATATACATAAACATAAACTCTACATGTTTCGCATTTGTTGCTTCGTCAGGAGTTATGATTTTTCTAGAGAGAAAGGAAGGGACCGTCATTAATATACAGACATACATTTAAACACAATATACAGACATTCGTGCGTAACATTAAATTATATCCTTTATGCGTCAGAGCGCTATACAGAGGATGCATAGAAGACCGAGGTTGCCATGGTGTCATAGAGGGAAGGGCGTACCCATAAAGGTCCATAAGGGGGGGCATGCAGGGATACACCAGGAAAAAGAGTTGTTAGGAAAGGATACCCCTATGTATAGTAGTTTTTTGTGGGAACATTTAGGATAGTATGTTCGCACATTATAACCAGTGTGGAATGATAATATTTAGGTGAGCTATGTTAGGGGTGGAATTAGATATAGTGAATGCCCAGCAAAGATATATAAAGGCAGGATAATCCATGTGTGATGAACACTGAGTGTGATAGTAGAGTACTTATATCGAATGGCTGCCTACCGTTCCCACTGTTGGGTATCATAGAGAAGATTTTTGACAGTATAGATGAATATTGTCTGGAACTTGGGAGATTCCAGATGATTGAAAAACGATCCGAATAAGGCTAAAGCGGTGTGGCTTATTCTGGTGAGGAAAAAGTATATATACAATATGACAAAAAATAGGAAACTGTATAATGGTATTGAACAACAGGTTTTCTGTTATTCAAGTATGGGTATGAAAAAAAGAAAAAAAGAAAAAAGGAAAACAGATATTTTTATTCGGAATACATACCCAAATATGTGCACCGCAGAATGTTGGTGGAGAGGGCTGAACAACTGCTTTGGTTATTAAGCTTGAGCAGCTAAATCAATAACAAAGAGGGGGTGATCCCCTAGTGTTGAAGCCTGAATTCCAATTAGTAGGTAGACCAACAATAGTAGAAGGCTGCGGTGTATTCAGAAGTGTATCTAAACAGAGAGATATAGTCTAATAGATGATGCTTTAAATAAGCCACCTACTTAGAAAGATGCTATAGAAGCC
This sequence comes from Rana kukunoris, assembly GCA_029574335.1. Classification (NCBI taxonomy): domain Eukaryota; kingdom Metazoa; phylum Chordata; class Amphibia; order Anura; family Ranidae; genus Rana; species Rana kukunoris. The sequence continues at coordinate 179,194,729 of CM056051.1, forward strand.
TGCAGCTAGGCAGAGTGTAACATTCAGTTTCTAAAACATCATTTTTACTCACCACTCAGGTCGTTTGGTTGAATTCCCTGCTTAGAAATGGCAGACTCTATAGCTAGTTTTATCCAACGATAGTCCAACGACTATTTATTTTCTTTGTTCACTACTTTTATTGTGTGATCAATCATATGTGTCTTTTTAAATGTATTTTTATAACTTTATACTGTAATTTTGAGTGCAATGCCAGAATCCACTTGGTATTGTATCAATAAAACACTTATATTACGTTTATGAGTAGTGCCTATAAAGTCCACTTTCTTTTCTAAACCACAAATTTCTCTAGTTACTCTAGGACGTGGCACTGTAATACTCCAGGTCACCCATAGTCCATCCTATGGTTTGTGTACCTTGAACCCCGTTTTCAATTCTGTCATGCAAAGTTAGTACAGCATACTCCCCTGCTGTGCTGTTGTGTTCTGATTCCCCCCGCCCGACAGACAGAACATTCTGATCAGCGCTCTCAACCAATGGTTGAGAACGCTGATCTGGAGACCGTCGGCTGCTGTTTAGCAGCTTTCTTTTGACCAAATGTCAGTCGTTTTTTTTTTTTTTACCGGCCAATGTTTCCTGACTGCAATTTGCTCACCTAATTTGTAATAAAAACATCTTTGCCATTCTGAAGCTTCCATCCAACCACTTTGCATATTATTTTATATATACTGTGATTCTGTCCTTGCCAAATATGCTGCAGAAATCTCCCTCCACTAAGTCTGGCTGCATCCATTTTAATTGTGGGCAGCTGAATCTGCTGCCTGTTCACTTCCTGGATTTACAGAGGCACACCTCTAGCTCTGGAGCTCTCATTGGCTCTCCCTTCCTGGAAAATTCTCACGAGAGTGAGAGAGAGAGTTGTGCATGAGGTCACATGCCTAGGCTAATGACCAGACAAGAAACAGGAAGTGGGATGCATAAGGTATTTACTGACAGCGAAAAAAAAATGTTTTACTATCCAAGGTTGAAACAGGAAGGGCAGAGGATATAATAGATGGAAAGATGAAAAGAAAATGACTGAAGGTCCACTTTAAGTATTACTTTACTAAATTGGATAAATGATTCCTCTCTGAGACCAGCAAGCCCCCCCCCCCCCCCCCCCCCAATGCATGTCTTTTTAGACATTCAATTATAAAGTGTTTGTCTAACAGCTAACCTCTGAAGTGCATTCAGCTTAGAAAACCTATAGTACCCTGTGGCACCAGTTCTTATTTGCTAAATAAATATTGAATGTGAATTAAAAAATTCTATTCAATTCAATTGGCTGGAAGCCATTAGCTTTTCACATGGGATCCAATATAGTTTGAAGTACTGCAGGTGTATACTGTACGATCTTATCTGCTTTTGCATATGCATATCAGTCTACCTTCAGGTTAATGTGACCTACAATGTAGCAGCCCTCTAGGTATAAATAAGCAGTGTAATGCACCTTGTGGCTATATAATCCTAAATAGTTCAAAACAGCATGTGGTATGCTATTCAGGGATCTGAGTACAGTAATTGATGATCTTTGTATTACTGTAAAACGTGCTGTTTTCAAATTCGTACTGGTAGGTCTGTTTATTGGATAGGATGTCATTGAAGTATGCATCACATAAACACTTCCTCCCGTGTGAAGTCACTACTAATGGTATAAAATATCCATCACAAAGAGCTAATGCTACTTCATGGCACTGGATACCCAATTGACGTCCTGGATAAAGACAACCCAGTACAATAGAGGCGTATTGCTGGTGTCTGCAGAATCAGGAGAAGATCGCTTTTTTATTAAGGCTACCTTTACATTTCAGTGGACATCTCTGGCTATGACAGTCAGGCCATTTTTGGTGCAAAGCCGCCATTCAAGTTTAGATACAGAGCAGCTGATATAGATGCCAGAGGGACACCAGAGGGACGTCGGATAAAACTAGGAACTGGGCCGTTGAGGGTTCAGCATTTCTGTGCTAAATCATAGAGTTTCAGTAGTCTGGCATCTGTAAGATAATCCTGTCGTGAAAAAGGAAAAGCTGGACAGCCACACTCCAATAAAACGCCTTTATTGTAAAAATCATCAAAGTTTATGTAACAAGAGAAGCAAGGGCAAGATAGTTGACGCGTTTCACACCATCATCATCAGTGCTTAGTCATAGTAGTCCTCTGTAGCAGTGGTCATCAACCCTGTCCTCAGGGCTCACTAACAGGCCAGGTTTGCAAGATAACTGAAATACATCACAGGGGATATCATTTTCTGCTCAGTGATTGCAGTACAGTAAAACCTTGGTTTGAGAGTAACTTGGTTTGAGAGTGTTTTGCAAGACAAGCAAAATGTTTTAATTTTTCCTTGATATACAAGCGATGTCTTGATATAAGAGTAGCGCCATGTCACAACTGAGTATAAAAGAGAAGAGGGGATCCTCACAGGTGTCAAACACAAGGCCCGTGGGCTGAATCCTGCCCTCCAGGCCATTTCATGTGGCCCTCACACCTCTCCTGCAGCTGCCGGAGAACTCCAGCCCTCCCTTGGTCCTCCTTCAGTCTCCTACTTTCTGCTTTCATACAATGCTTTCAGCTTCTTCCCAGCAGCAGCATAAGGTAAGGGGAGTGCACTGTGATGTAAGGTAAGGTGACCAGATTTTTAAAATGAAATCCGGGGACATATTTTTTTTTTTTAACTAGTAATGGTGGCAATCAGCAACTCTCTGCCCATTGCTGCCCGCCTCATAGCCTGTCAAGTCTCACTCTCCGGGCCCCGGCTACTACTCGTTGGGGTGCGGAGGAAGATCACTCCATCAGGGAAGGCAAGGAGATAAACAGGCAGGCGGCTGGCCGGGACTTGAGCCAAGGCAGAAGAGCAGAAGTGGAGCGGAATGGGGATGCACCCGAAATGGAAGAAATATTCCCTCCGCTCCGACCAGCACATGATCATTGGAAAGGGGCACAGATAATGGAGAAAAATACACCCCACCCCCCTAAGCTAGTAGGAGCGGCGGAGTGGAGGTGTGTAATTCAGAATCTTTTCTTTATTCTGCACTGAATGCCTTTGACATTGCCCCAGCCTCTGTTCAAATCCAATCCGGGGACAAACTTGGTCCGGGGACAGTGTGCTCAATCCAGGGACTGTCCCCTGAAACCGGGGATGTCTGGTGACCCTAATGTAAGGGAGAGTGGGGGACTCAAATTCTGATGGTGGGATGGCCCATGACATCTAATGTAAAGGGGAGGGGATGCGCTGGACATCTAATCTTGCAGATACAACCGGCCCTTTTGAGGCCAATCATAATGCTGATGTGGCCCACAATGAAATTGCGTTTGACACCCTTGCTCTAAGTGTAGCAAAATTGTTACACTTAATGAAGGTACAACATTTAGCAACTTATTTCTACACTTAGAGGTGCCTCTTTTCTCTTTTATACCCTGTAAAAAAAATGCTTTGATATACAAGTGCTTTGGATTACAAGCATGATTCTGGAACGAATTATGCCTGCAAACCAAGGTTTTACTGTATATAAGTCTGCATCTCCCCAAGGTAATACATAAAATCTGGCCTGTTAGTGGGCCCTGAGGACAGCTTTGATGACCACTGATCTGTAGTATATTCGTGTAAGGGGTGGTTTAAATTGACCTTTGAGTAGTGCTAAAGATCGATGCTATTGTAACTGCCGCAATATCTGGCTACTCATTCAACTATTACGCATTATGGGCTATGAAACAGAAAAATTATTTGAGATGGTTGTTATTTTCTTTTTTAACCACTTAGTAACCGCCCTATAGACGAAATACGTCCATAAGGCGGTTCCCTAACTCTAACCGGACGTCCATAGACGTCCTCCCGTAGAGTCAGATCCGCACGCCCGAGCGGGCGCTCACACGCGATCACCGGCGCTCGCCGGGTCCACGGGGCCCGCAGCAACAAGGATCGTGGTAAGGAGCCAATGGAAGCGGCTCCTTACCACATGATTGCGCCATCCAATGACGGGGCGATCACAAATGTAAACAAACCCGGGCGCATGGGTCATATGCAGGTCATCTCTCTCCTCTCCTCACACCATTGCAGCATGAGAGAATTAGTGACAAACCGTAAGTGCCCAGCAGTGCCCCATCTGTTCCCCATCTGTGTCATCTGTGCCCCACCAGCGCCATCTGTGCCCCACCAGCGCCACCTGTGCCCCACCAGTGCCACCTGTGCTACACCAGTGCACAACACTGCCACATCAGTGCCACCTGTGCCCATCAGTGCCACCTGTGCCCATCAGTGCCGTCTGTGCCCACGAGTGCTGCCTGTGCCCACGAGTGCCGCCTGTGCCACACCTGTGGCACACCAGTGCTGCACCAGTGTCATCTGAGCCACACCAGTCCCGCACCAGTGTCATCTGAGCCACACCAGTGCCGCCTGTGCCCATCAGTGCCAATCAGTGCTTAAGAAAAATTATTTTTTTTACCAAATTTTCGTTCTTTTTTCATTAATAGCAAAAAAAAAAAAAAAACGCAGAGGTGATCAAATACCACCAAAAGAAAGCTCTATTTGTGGGGAAAAAAGGACAAAAATTTTATTTGGCTACAGTGTTGTATGACCGAGTTATTGTCATTCAAAATGTGAGAGCACCGAAAGCTGAAAATTGGTCTGGTTATTAAGGGGGTTTAAGTGCCCAGTGGTCAAGTGGTTAAATAAATGTATGTTTTCATAAGGAATATCGTAATAAAGGCTTTTGGTAGATTCAGTTGCATAGCATAAGCAAAGTGGGCACTGCTGTCAGTGTTTTTAACCTCTTATATGAACATCTTCCTCCACAAGTAGACCTCGGGGTGCTATCAGTATTATAGCATCAGGTAGTTATTTTAATTAGATGTTTGTTATAGTATTCATTGCTTTTGCTGTGTCAGGTCTCTATGCATATAACCGCTAATGAATAGACCAAGCTGAATGTGATAGGGACACTTTCCTCTGTAGGACAGTAACTGGAAGTAAGTGCTAAAGGTGTTCATAAACCAGCATTTCCTATGCCGTGTACACACGACTGTTTTTCATGACGAGAAAAATGCCCTTTTTTAAATTGGTTGTTAAAAACGGTCGTGTGGAGGCTCCAGAGCATTTTTCTCTACGATAAAAAATGGCCATTAAAAATTTAGAACATGCTCTATTTTTTCTCATAATTTTTCACGTCGTCGTTTTTCTCGTTGTGAAAAACGGTCATCGGGGAAAAAACGTGCATGCTCAGAAGCAAGGCATGAGAAGGGAAATGAGCATAATCAGCCCAAAGAGTGGCGTCATTCGAATGGAACTTCCCCTTTATAGTGCCGTCGCACGTGTTGTACGTCACCGCGCTTTGCTCATCATTTTTTATCACGATCGTGTGTATGCAAGGCAGGCTTGAGAGGAATCACGTTTTTTTCCCCCAATGACATGTAAAATGGTCGTGTGTACGTGTCATTAGTCTTTTTAATACAGAGGAACCCTTGAAAAAAATCAGGTCTCAAGGAATTCTTGAAATAATTTCTAAGATCTAAAGCTCACAGTACAGTAATGCCCTTTCACACTGAGACCCAGGCGCGTTGGCACTAAAGCCCCAAAGCCCCCAAAGAAAGGGGTTAAAAGCACCTGTGTTGCGGCACTTCGGAAACGCTTTTCAGGCCGATTCATTTCAATGGGCAGGCGCTTTGGGAGCGGCATATACAGCGCTCCAAAACCGTGCCAAAGATACTGCTTACAGGACTTTTCCTAATATCCCGCAAGCGCACCGCCCCAGTGTGAAAAGATACACTGAATGGGAGGTGGTTTTTAGGCATTATTTAGAGGCTATTTCTAGTGCTAAAATGCCCAAAAAACGCCACAGTGTGAACGGGTTCTAAATTGCAGATCTAATAATAAACAAAACAATAAAAAGAAAATTATAATGAGCATACGGGACTTGTTTTTTGCTACACAAACATTTTATTTAGTAGCAAAAACACATCTGTAGTTATGTTTAGTGGCAAAAAAATACATTAGGATTGGTCTTCAGTGGCTACAAATATGTTTGTGTATGCTGCACTGCCCTGCAGAGTTTGTCATCACTATAGAAATGCTGGAAGTAAATAGAGATCCTGCTCTGTGTATTTTTCCTTTTGTGATGATAATATTAATAGTAACAACACTATTATCATAATTATACCACAAACAATAAAGGGAATCATTCTGTCCACTTTATAGGAGAAATCCGCCCAATTATTATTGTCATCCTCGTCCCCTATCTACTAATGCATTCCTGCTGACACGAGAATCCCTCCTGCTGAGCAATTGTCTTCTCTTGGGGTGAAGACAGTGATTATAGCTAGCAGCTATAGCAGCTGCTAGTGATAATAGGAAGTGAGTCCGCAGACTGGTTGTACACAAATTGATTAATTAACTCATTCAGCCTGCCGACACATGGTTCGAATCTCAGCAGGTTTCTGCTGAATTGGCAGAGATTCGAACCGTCTATGGTCAGCCTAAGCTTTCTTTTGCCATCTATGTCTATTTGGGGAGATTTCCCTTCACTTCCTGTCCCTTAGCCAAAATAGGAAGTGAGAGGAAATCCCTCTAAGGCTCCATTCACACTAATGCGTTTTTTGATGCATTTTGCAGAAATGCAGGGACATTTTTTAACATGGTTTCCTATGGAACATGTTCACATCAATGCTTTTTTGTGCCTCTGTGTTTTTGGAAAGGGTCGGGGACTTTTTTCTCTTTTTTATGGACCTGCATCCAAAATGCAAGTACCGCGATGTTGCCCCGATTTTGCGGTTTGCATTTTTTTTAAACCTGTTTATGGCAGGTTGTTAAAGGAAATGTAAAAAAACAAAAACAATTGCCGGCTAAAAAATGTATAAAAAAAAAAAGTAAAGCGCGGTAAAAACGTTTGTCAAAAAACGCAGCAAGCACCGCAAAAAGCACTGCAAAAACGCTCAAAGTCAACATGCATAGGCGTGAATCGAGCCTAAGTGGGGGAGTCTCTGGTTATCACCAGGGTCACCAGAAATATCCTCTCTAATACTGTTCTGGGCACAATACAAAATGTTGTTTTACTTTCACTTATGATGATAATGGTACACATGACAAATAGAGAAGGTGAATCTCCCAACATAGATCCATCTCCACTTAATCCAAATTTAAAGTGGTTGAAAAAGCTATTTTTTTTTTTTTACCTTAAAAGACAAGAATGGGGTTTTGGGTTATTGCATATTTATACTTACCTAGGCGCCTCTAATACTGAGAACACGCCAATCGCTCTGTTCTCATAGCTCCGTACACAGCTCTCTGGTCGGCCCCCCACGCTCACTGGAGCGCTGGGCTGTGGAGGGGGGGGGGCTGGAGTGGCAAGCTCAGACTTGCTGAGGGGCTTGCTGAGCTGGGTGCCAGGTGCCGGTCCAGGCATGTGGGTGGATCCCGGCTCTTTGCTTGTGATGATGCCCGAGCCTGGACCGACTCTGTGACATCAGTAGGCAGCGCACTTCAGCCCCCTCTCTGCTGAAAACAGGTCACAGGAGTACAAAACAAATTGCACTCCTGTTATCTATAGGAGAAGTACAGCCAAATGAGCTTTGGCTGTACTTCTCCTTTAATGCATTCTCAAAAACCTTTTAGGTGCCGCCCCCCCCCACTACCCTAACTTACCTTGAGCCTGATCTTGGTGCAGTGCTGCTCTCTTTCCCTCCTCGCTGAACTCAGTGAGAGCAGCGGGAGCCATTGACTCCTGCTGCTGTCAATCAAATCCAGTGACGAGGGAGCAGGGGGCAGGCCTGAGCTGCACTGTGTGTGTCAATCGACGCACATAGTGTGGCTCTGGATTGAGCCTGTCTGAGTACCCCTGGGGGGGGGGGGTTATTGAAAGCAAAAGGAGCGGTGGCAGGGGACCCCAGAAGAGGAAGATCAGGGCTGCTATGTGCAAAACCATTGCACAGAACAGGTAAGTATAACATGTTTGTTACTTTAGAGAAAATAATAAATTTACACTTACAATGTGATCACAAAATTTTTTTTTTTCCCTTTCGCACCTAAAGGATTCCTCTGGCTGAGAAAAGCTTTTCTTACTAATAATCTTAATTATGTATCCAGCAAGTCAGCAGCCCACCATCCAGCCCTTGCCAGTTTCCATGTGTAGGGAGTGCAGGCTGCTGCAGTGTGCACATTGTTTCAATGCTGATAGAATCAGACATCCCCCAAGTGTTTGATTCTCCTGAATATCCCCATGCAGATGTCTGCTCTGCAGCGATCACACGTATCAGCAATCCAGGCGATCAGAAGTCAGCAATATAGGTTTGTGAGTAAACAGAAGAAATCTGCATGTTGTGTTCAGGAAGATAAAAACAAACATTGTTTTCCTAATCGATGATCACATATTTTTACCCCTTTTATCTGATTTTTCTAAATGATGCCAGTTACTCCACATCAGGCTGGGCATTAGAATGATTGAGCTGTGGCAGAGGGCACTCATAGGAAGCTTGGATTGTAAATCCTTCACACTGATCTAGTGCCCAGAGGCAGCCTGTTGTGTGCAGACACTCTGCACTGTCCTCTATTGCAGTGTGATGGCAGCAGCTGGTTGTGTGCTGGATCTGTGGAGGAGGGGGGAGTCCAGAGCCCCCAGGCAGTGAAGGGTTAATAAGACTAGTGAAGTCCCTCTGGATGGGACTGATGGGGTTAAATCTGTTGCAGGTAGGGGGAGGAGCAGCCAGGCAGTGTGTAATGCAATGCTAGTTGTGGGGGCTGTCCTCATCTCCTCTCCCTCTCCTCTCCCTCTCCTCTCCTCTCCCTCTCCTCTCCCTCTCCTCTCCTCTCCTCTGGCTGCATTCACTCCCAGTCTGCTCCAGAGCGAAGATGGCGACGGAGGGAGAGAGCGGAGATCAGAGCTTGTCCTCTGCCCATGGAGAGCCAGAGCATGTAAGATTGGTGTGATGACATCTGATGTGTCCCTGGCATGGAGGATGGATGGGGGGGATCTGATCATACTGGGTGACATTGTGCTGGGAGGAGAGGGAATGACAGATGACAGCAGGAGGGGGAAGACAATCTTCCTTCACTGTACACTGCTCTGTACTGGATACTCAGGACACAGACAGGCAGATCTATCATCTCCTGATCATCCTAGAGATCCTCTCCTACAGGAGATCCTTCCCTGGGGCTCCCTCCATGTCCTCTCCATTTTCTTCTCTCATCATGTCTGCGTATGGAGAAGAGGGATCTATAGTTACCGCAGTCTGGAAGGGTACGGTCATTAGAGATGATTCTATCCAGCACCCTTTCTGAAAAAATTATTATTCTGGCATGTATGCATGACCTGTATGCATGATACGGATGAAACCAGAGGATGAGCAGAACTGCTAGGCAACCAACATTGATGGAACATAATGTTTTTCTCTTGACAGGTTCTTTTTTGAAGCTGAACTCCAGAGAAATGTAAAATCCTCCCTTGCAGTGGGTTTCCCCCCGTACTGCGAGGGTCAACAGCTATGTCTGGAAAAAGCTGCGTTTATTATCCAATCCTCTGCTCCCACAGGCTCCTCTGTGCTGCTAGATCGGTGTTGGCAGCCTCTTCTCCCCTCTGTGCTGGTGGTCAGATACCCTCTGACATCATCACGTAGAATACAAGGTCCATATCCCTGCAATGGATGTGAGGGCACCAAGGAACTGTCCACTGGCAGAGCATAGAGGAGAAGAGGAGAGCGCCAGCTGCTAAAGGGTACAGAGGAACAGTTTGGTAGGACTGCTTCTCTTAATCCTATAGACTGGGAGCACCTAACCCTTGCGGTTCGAGGACATCCAAACTGCAAGGGAGGATTTTTACTTTCCCAAGGAAATAATGGAATTTTTTATGGGTTTTTAGAGCAGTCTTTCTCAACCTTTTTTCCCCCAGAGATAACCTTGAAATAATCTTAGGTATTGAGGATCCGCAGGTAAAATGAATTATTCAGGGTCAGTGCGAAGAATGTAATTTGCATTGGTGGTCATTGGCAAGAATGCAACCCTTTACAGACAGCTAAAATGATCATTGGTGTCATGTTGCTGGCTCTGTTGGACCTGGAATTTTGCAGGCCCCAAAAGGTTAGAGGTCAGTCAACCATAGCTGAAGGAACCCCCAACAACCTCTGAAGCAACCCTTGGGTTTCATAGAATGCTGGTTGAGAATGTCTAAGCTAGAGTAAGGCCCTATGCACACTGGGACTTTTGTAAACCAGTGGTGGCCGGTCCATAAGGGGAGCAGGTGTGCCTCCCCCTAGTTTGCATTCGGGGCGCCGGACTTTGTATGAGATCTGTCTGTTTTTTTCAAGCACATGATAAGAGCCTGAAGCTCTAATTGGCTTGAAAAAGGTTGTGCTCGGAGTGCAGAGCACTACGTCCCAAACCCTCCCACTTGTGATACTAGCGAATCAATATTCGCTATCAGTTTCTGGCTTCTCCTCCTGGCCAATCAGGACAGGAGGTGAATCTAAAAAAGACTGGTGTTTCGTCAGATTAGGTGACCCATCAGAATGTGTAACGGAAGTGACGTTTCATCGCCACCATCTTGCTAATCCTCGTACTCCACAATAAGGATACACTGAGAAGGGGGCAAGTGGACATCTTGTTACACCCACCAAAAATTAGCATTTCATACTTATTTTTAACAGTAAACTGAGTTTATATAGCGAAATATACCCGCATCCACGTGGCTCCGAAATTGGTAGCAGCAAGTGCATCCCAATGGACATGAATGGGACTGCCGTCATGCGTATGCGTGGAAAACCTGTGCATCCTATGCAGGGAAACCATTGCCCTCACACGGGTGTACACTTAAAGTTTTGGATAGAGCAAAGGTAGGTTATTACCCCTGTCGGATTTATTTTGCACTATATGGGCCAGATTCAGGTAGATGAGAGCATCTTTGCTCTGGAGTAACGCTTCTCATTTACGTTACTCTGCCGAAATTTTAGGAGCAAGTGCTGTTATTCAGGAAGCACTTGCTCCTAAAGTTGCGGCAGCGCATCGCAAATGAGCCAGCGGAATTCAAATTGGGCTGGTACGGGGCGTGTAGTATTCAAACTAAGCGCGATCCCGCGGCGAACGTACTGCGCATGCGTTGAGTGTCAATGCATCCCAGTGCGCATGCTCCAAGTTCTGTCAGTGAACGTCAATGACGTCACGTCCCCATTCATGAATGTTTTACGCAAACGACGCGATGACGACGGCTATACTTAACATAGGATACTCCACTAGGGGGCTGCTTTATCTTTACGTCGCGTATCGCTTCCGGAAACGTCGTAAAGTCACTGCGTCGCGCCCGAAAACAATCGTGAATTTCCGACTCCCGCTGATTAACATATTTTTTCAGCGTTAATCAGCGGGAACGCCCCCGGCGCCATTTTTAAGTTGAAGTAACGATGCAATGGCGAAATTCAATTACGCCGATCGCATCGGAACTCCAGCCCGGCGTTTCTTGTTTTCTGGTTATAGAAAACAAAAACGCCGGCTTAAAGTGACAGTTAGGCTGGCGGATCACTAGATACGCCAGCCTAACTCTTCATGAATCTGGCCCTATGTGTTTGTTTGTGGAGATTTCCCTTCACTTCCTGTCCATTGCCAAACAGGAAGTAAGAAGAAATCCCTGCAAATTCAAATAATTTGTTGGGGACCCCCAGGTCACCAGAACTAGTGTCCCCATTGGAGGATTTCGTCTCTATTACTTTTCTGGCACAACATTTGGGACTTTCTTTTACTTTCACTCTGAATGATAATGGTAGGCAGGAGGGGGGGGGGGGGGGGGGGGGGGGGGGGCGCCGCGCCCCCCCCCCCCAGCTCCTTAACGGGAGCACAGACAGTAAAAAAATACTGACAGGGGTTGTAATCCCTCTGATTCTATCCAAAACTAAAATAAAAGTTTTACCTCTAGTTTACTTTAACTGCACCCTTGTGAACGAGGCCTAAGATGTATAAGCGCTAAACAGTTGACATTCAAAATGTAGCCATAGCATTGGCTAACACGTATCTGTTTGCATCTGCAGTACTATTAATGGGAAAGTAGAGATTATTTTCAGCAAGCATATGTTTTGAAATGTATTTTGAGATCTGCAGTGTCAGTTTCCGTATTTCTCATATTTTGGATTCATTTTTAAAGAGGACTTTTCACTCCATATTGGAAAAAATATTGTTTGTCATCTGAAACCCCCCCGCCCCCATTATCTGAAATGCTGTGCCCAATTTGGGATAAAAAGTCGACTTTAAGCTACTATTTAATATGTTTAAAAAGCTTGGTCTTTCATATTTTTGTTATTTGATTACTTACACAAATTTGAAGATTGGTCATTTACTGCCTCTTGACAACCGATATCAGTCACACAAAGGATAGCGTTGTTTTTAATAAGTGGGCCCACATTTGTTATATTCTTCCTGTCTCTACACTGTCCTGCACATTCCATCCTGAACTTTCCACAGTCCACACTCACAATTTCTTTGCTGCACATCCCACTCCACTTCATTTCACACTGTGTTGTACATTCTATGCTGCCCCCCCCCCCCCCTCCACACTGTGTTGTACATTCTATGCTGCCCCCCCCCCCCTCCACATTGTGTTGTACATTCTGTGCTGCCTCCCCCTCTCCACACTGTGCTGTACATTCTATGCTGCCTCCCCCTCTCCACACTGTGCTGTACATTCTGTGCTGCCTCCCCCTCTCCACACTGTGCTTACATTCTGTGCTGCCTCCCCCTATCCACACTGTGCTTACATTCTGTGCTGCCTCCCCCTCTTCACACTGTGCTGTACATTCTGTGCCGCCTCCCCCTCTCCACACTGTGCTTACATTCTGTGCTGCCTCCCCCTCTCCACACTGTGCTGTACATTCTGTGCTGCCTCCCCCTATCCACACTGTGCTGTACATTCTGTGCTGCCTCCCCCTATCCACACTGTGCTTACATTCTGTGCTGCCTCCCCCTCTTCACACTGTGCTGTACATTCTGTGCTGCCTCCCCCTCTCCACACTGTGCTGTACATTCTATGCTGCCTCCCCCTCTCCACACTGTGCTGTACATTCTATGCTGCCTCCCCCTCTCCACACTGTGCTTACATTCTGTGCTGCCTCCTCCTCTCCACACTGTGCTGTACATTCTATGCTGCCTCCCCCTCTCCACACTGTGCTGTACATTCTATGCTGCCTCCCCCTCTCCACACTGTGCTTACATTCTGTGCTGCCTCCTCCTCTCCACACTGTGCTGTACATTCTATGCTGCCTTCCCCTCTACACACGGTGCTGTACATTCTATGCTGCCTCCCCCTCTCCACACTGTGCTTACATTCTGTGCCGCCTCCCCCTCTCCACACTGTGCTTACATTCTGTGCTGCCTCCCCCTATCCACACTGTGCTTACATTCTGTGCTGCTTCCCCTCTTCACACTGTGCTGTACATTCTGTGCCGCCTCCCCCTCTCCACACTGTGCTTACATTCTGTGCTGCCTCCCCCTATCCACACTGTGCTGTACATTCTGTGCTGCCTCCCCCTATCCACACTGTGCTTACATTCTGTGCTGCCTCCCCCTCTTCACACTGTGCTGTACATTCTGTGCTGCCTCCCCCTATCCACACTGTGCTTACATTCTGTGCTGCCTCCCCCCTCTCCACACTGTGCTGTACATTCTATGCTGCCTCCCCCTCTCCACACTGTGCTTACATTCTGTGCTGCCACCCCCACTCCCCACTGTGCTTACATTCTGTGCTGCCTCCCCCTCTCCACACTGTGCTGTACATTTTGTGCTGCCTTCCCTCTCCACACTGTGCTGTGCATTCTGTGCTGCCTCCCCCTCTCCACACTGTGCTTACATTCTGTGCTGCCTCCCCCTCTTCACACGGTGCTGTACATTCTATGCTGCCTCCCCCTCTCTGCACTGTGCTGTACATTCTGTGCTGATTTCCATTCCCCTCTCCACACTGTGCTGTACATTCTGTGCTGATTTCCATTCCCCTCTCCGCACTGTGCTGTACATTTTGTGCTGATTTCCATTCCCCTCTCCGCACTGTGCTGTACATTTTGTGCTGATTTCTATTCCCCTCTCCATACTGTGCTCTACATTTTGTGCTGATTTCCATTCCCCTCTCCACACTGTGCTGTACATTTTGTGCTGATTTCTATTCCCCTCTCCATACTGTGCTCTACATTTTGTGCTGATTTCCATTCCCCTCTCCGCACTGTGCTGTACATTTTGTGCTGATTTCTATTCCCCTCTCCATACTGTGCTCTACATTTTGTGCTGATTTCCATTCCCCTCTCCACACTGTGCTGTACATTTTGTGCTGATTTCCATTCCCCTCTCCACACTGTGCTGTACATTTTGTGCTGATTTCCATTCCCCTCTCTGCACTGTGCTGTACATTATGTGCTGATTTCCATTCCCCTCTCCGTACTGTTCTGTACATTATGTGCTGATTGTCATTCCCCTCTCCGCACTGTGCTGTACATACTATGCTGCAAACAACTCCACTCTGTACACTGTGCTGTGCATGATCTACTTCACACTGCTCAACTCTCCACACTAAACCATATATTCTGTACTGTACTCCATTTCCACACTGATTTGTACATTTTTACTGCACTTCACTTCACACAGTGAGGTACATTTTGTACTGCACACTGTGTCACTCTTTACATTGTGCTGTAAATGATCTACTTCACATTGCTCCACTTTCCACATTAATCCATATATTCTGTACTGTACTCCTCTTCACACTGTGATGTATGTTTTATACTTTACACTGCTCCACTCTGTTCACTATGCTGTATATTAAATGTTTCCCACTACAGTACACTGTGCTGCATGTCAAATGCCTCGTACACACAATCAGTTTTTCAGATGGGAAAACTTTAAAGAAGAGCTTTTGGCCGCAGTTTTTCTGATGGGAAAATTGCCCAAAAACCACCTGACAAAAAAAGAAAACCAGCTCTCTTTTTTCCCACCGAGAAAACCGGTGGACTTTTTGGCAGTGCTTCCTATGGGAAAAACTGTGATGGAGCATACACACGGCCGGGAAAACCGTCCGTATAGTAGGGGAAAGACTGAACCGAGCAGGTTCTCGGCTTTCCACTTGGGATTTCTGATGGGAACTTTTCCCGTCGGAAATCCTGTACGTGTGTACGAGGCAAAATACTTCCCCCTTCTCCAAGCTGTATACTATGCTGTACATTATATACTTTGCACTACTGCACAAAGCACCATCTACTACAGCCTTTCTCAACCTTTTCAACAGAGGAACCCTTGAAATAACATTCTGTTCTCAGGGAACACCTGCTAAAAAAATACGTCACCTACTCAAGATACACTAGTGTAATGGTCAGTGGGAAGAATGCTTTTTACACTTGTGGTAATTGGGAAGAATACATATAGCTAAAAAGATCATCAATGCCAGTGGGAACTTATCTGAGGGGCTGAAATTGCTCATTGCTCAAGGAACCCATAGCAACCTCGGGAGGAACCCAAGGGTTCCATGGAACCTTGACTAAAAAACCCTGCTCTACTATATATTCTGTTCTCTACACTATGCTATGTTGTATTTTCCACAAGTTCACGTATTATGCCCTCTTAGTTACTGTATTTACTCTGTCACTATCTGTTATCCACCTCACACTATCTGTTATACACCTCACACTGGTGTCCGTTTATGAAGCAGTGAACAGCAGTGATCCCAAGGATCACCACTGATCACAGCCCATAAACAGTTTATGAAACAGAGATAATCGGGGGGGGGGGGGGAGAAGTGTTTGAATTTGTTCTCCCGCCGATTATCTCCACACACAGTGAAGTCTCATAGACTGACACAGAAACGGACAGTTTATGAAGCTGTGATCTAAAAAGCTTCACTGGCGATCTGTGTCAGAATTCACATGCCCCGATTCACCATCTCAGAGCTGGTGAAGGGGGGAGTGAAGAGGGAATCCGGGGGGTTCTGAGGAGGAAGGAGGAAGAATTTTTAACTTCCTTCAACCTCGTTCTGACCCCCCAACACTGTAACCATGTCCCCCTGTAATATTTATGTGTATGTATGTATATATATATATATATATATATATATATAAATGTGTGTGTATATACATGTATATATAGTGTATGTGTGTCTATATACATGTATATATAGTGTATGTGTGTCTATACATATTTATATTATGCAGGGGGACTCATCATTTTAATTACATTAACCAGGGGGTATGTCAGTGTACTGAGCGGTGATAATTTATCACTGCTCAATAAACTGACAGACCGGTGTTTCTGTGAATTTCTGGTACTGTAATCTCGTAAAGTCTCACGAGATTCCAGTATTAGGGGGCGTTCTGCAGTGTTAGAAGTGTTGGAAGATCACTTCACTCCTCCAAGGGTGAAGCGATCGTCTCCTCTTCATAAACCGGCACACAGAGGAGAAAAATCTTCACTGTGATAGCCGGAGAACGAAGCAGTGAATAGAATTATTCACACTATGGGGTCAATTCACAAAGCTTTATTTTCAGATTGCGAGTGTTATTTTAACGATTTTGCACGTTATTGAAGCTAGTTCAATTCACTAAACGATTTAACGCTTTGAAAAATCATCAAATAACGTTTCCCTACACAGAACCGATATTTTAAGGTGTGGATCCTTATTAAAGAGTCAAATCGTTATTTTAAAGATTCAAAACGTTATTTTAAAGAGTCAAATCGTTAAATATGTACAGAAGTGCAATTCACAAAAAAAAATTTGACAGTTATCAATCGTTAAGCAATCGTTAAATTAACACCTCCCTCAGGGTGGCGTTATGACATTTCCCAGGCGATATTTTGTTGTTAGAGGAAGCTTTTGGCGATTTTTGTAGTGTAGTGTAGTGTTGGGCAAGCTAGAACCGTGCTCTATTTGAGCTTAAAATTATCCAGAGGCGAAGAAGAACATGTTAGAATGTTGTTCAGATTTTTAAATGTGTATTCCATTCACATACTATTTTGGATGACTTTTCTGAAACCCAGGTGATAGCTAAATTCCGATTATCATCTCCCATGATTTATTCTCTGTATGAGGAAATACACATGGCTTTAGAAAAGCACACACTAGAAGTTTTGCACATCACATGCTCAATCTCCATGTGTATTGCTTGTGTCTCTCTCTCTGTATCTGCTCTTTTCCACATGCAGCTGTTCTCCTCCCCTTCTGCTCCCAGAATGCATCTCTCCAGCATTATTTAACTATCTTAAGAGTTATTTTAACGTCCCGAATCTTAATAATAACGTCTGGGTAGTTAGCATAACGTTTAGATAAAGAGTCAGTTGAAAACCATAACGACTATGTTAAATAACGATTATAGCTTTCGTGAATACCATGTTTGCTAGCGTTAAATAAGGAGTGCTAATTTAACACCTTAACAAATAACGTTTCTCTTTGTGAATTGACCCCTATCTGTTATACACCTCACACTATCTGTTATACACCTCACACTATCTGTTATCTACCACACACTGGGGTCAATTCACAAAGCTTTATTTTCAGATTGCGGGTGTTATTTTAATGATTTTGCACATTATTGAAGCTAGTTCAATTCACTAAACAATTTAACGCTTTGAAAAATCATCAAATAACGTTTCACTACACAGAACCGATATTTTAAGGTGTGGATCCTTATTTAGAGATTCGATCGTTATTTTAAAGAGTCAAATCGTTAAATATGTACAGAAGTGCAATTCACAAAGATTTTTTTTGACAGTTATCGATCGTTAATTTAACACCTCCCTCAGGGTGGCGTTATGACATTTCCCAGGCGATATTTTGTTGTTAGAGGAAGCTTTTTGCGATTTTTGTAGTGTAGTGTAGTGAAGTTTTTAGTAGTGTTGGGCAAGATGGAACCATGCTCTATTTGAACTTAAAATTATCCAGAGAGGAAGAAGAACATGTTAGAATGTTGTTCAGATTTATAAACGTGTATTCCGTTCACGTACTATTTTGGATGACTTTTCTGAAACCCAGGTGATAGCTAAATTCCGATTATCATCTCCCATTATTTATTCTCTGTATGAGGAAATACACATTGCTTTAGAAAAACACACACTAGAAGTTTTGCACATCACATGCTCAATCTTCACATGTGTCTTGCTTGTGTCTCTCTCTCTCTCTCTCTCTCTCTCTCTCTCTCTCTCTGCATCTGCTCTTTTCCACATGCAGCTGTTCTCCTCCCCTTCTGCTCCCAGAATGCATCTCTCCAGCATTATTTAATGATCTTAGACGTTATTATTACGATTTGGGACGTTAAAATAACTCTTGAGTAGTTAGCATAACGATTGGATAAAGAGTCAGTTGAAAACCATAACGACTATGTTGAATAACGATTATAGCTTTCGTGAATACCATGTTTGCTAGTGTTAAATAAGGAGTGCTAATTTAACAACTGAAGAAAACCAATAACGTTTCTCTTTGTGAATTGACCCCACTATCTGTTATCTACCTGACTACATAGCAGATGGATTGGTTGCAGTTTTCCATATATAAAATATGAATTTAAACAAGCGTTTTAAAATATGAAAATATTGGAAATATTCTTGTATCCCCTGTTGTACAATGACAAATGAGATTTTCTCCTGAAACAGAAAAAAAAAAAAATATATATATATATATATATATATTTTTTTTTTTTTCAGCTGTGCAAATGTAATGTATTAAACTTTTGCAGTCACATTACATGCTGGTGAAACACGATTTTCCAAATTATCTATATCTGGGTGCGAGGAGTTTTGTCAATGTTGGCATATTATAAATGTCATCAGTTATTTTAAATACTGTAGTGTCCATAGCACATAGAACCAAACCTAATAGGGGAATATTAGGGGATAGACTTTAGATCCCTGGGGAGATGTGGGCATTGGCCAGCTACCAACAATAATATTAAATGACAGATACATGCGTGTTTATGCACATTCCAGATACCCACTTATTCTTCCCTTTAGGGAGGATCGCCTAGTAAAAATTCAGTCATTAAAGTGGTTGTAAACCCCTCTCTCACTACTTTTACCTACAGGTAAGCCTAGATTAAGGCTTACCTGTAGGTGTTTGCAATATCTCCTAAAACTACATGGTTTAGGAGATATTTGCCAAAAAGAATACACCACTTTCTACGGTGCATGCCCAAAATGTTTTTTTTGGATTGAGTAAGGAAGGGTTAACTGTCTATGCCCCTGTTCACAAGATTTCACCTAATTTTCTGTCCCTGTGACAAAATGGATTTTGAAAATTTTGGGTTGTCGTGGAAACAAGGATTGGTGATAAAACTTCAGAGGAGACACCTTTTTCCCATGATAACTCCTTCAGGAGTGAACTTCCCTTCCTAGGGGTAGATATCCTCTCACTTCCTGTTGTCGTATGTAAGTCGGATGTTTGTAACTCAAATTCCTCGTACACACGATCGGTTTTCCCGGCAGTCAAAAGTCCGCCGGGAAAGCCGAGAACCTGCTCGGTTGCTTTTCCCCGTATCGGGAAAACTGCTATGGAGCCATACACACGGCCGGTTTTCCTGACCAAGCAAACATGGCAGTTTTCCCGTTGGGAAAACCGATCTTGTGTACGGGGCAAAGGACTTCCTGTATTTGTCCAAACTGATAATATTCTATTTTTATCTAGTGGCACAATTACCGGTATATGTTTATATGTCAAAAGTGTTCGATGTGTCCGCCATAATGTCGCAGTCACGATAAAAATAAAAAAAAGATCGCCATTACTAGTAAAAAAAAAATATATAAAAAAAATGCTATAAAATTATCCATCAATTAATTAATAAACGCTTATTGGGATTTTTTTTTTTTTTACCAAAAATATGTAGAAGAATACATATCGGCCTAAACTGAGGAAAAAAAATATATTTTTGGGGGATATTTATTATAGCAAAAAGTAAAAAATATTGCATTTTTTTTTTCAAAATTGTCACTCTATTTTTGTTTATAGCGCAAAAAAAAATTAAAACCGCAGAGGTGATCAAATACCACCAAAAGAAAGCTCTATTTGTGGAAAAAAAAGAACATCAATTTTGTTTGAGAGCCACGTTACACGACCACGCAGTTGTCAGTTAAAGCGACGCAGTTGCCGAATCGCAAAAAGTGGCACGGTCATTTAGCAACAAAATGGTCTGGGGCTTAAGTGGTTAAAAACAAGCCATGTATTGCACACAAGTTTAGGCGCGTGATGTGTTTGAGCATTAATGGATTTCACTGGCCAGGATATCATTTTAAACTGACCATTGGAATGCATTACCGCTCAAATGCGCTTAAACACATCTAGGTGCATTTAAACGCATTTACATGCTTTTAGGCGCATTCAAAGTTTTTTCTGCTCTTCATTTTCTCTCTTGAACACGCTTTTGATGTATTTTTTTTTTTATTGTGTAAACGCTTACTGTATGTGTGCATTAAGAACAAAAAAGCCAAATGTCTGCAAAAGCTGCTTTTTTTTTGAACTCTCTGTGCATGAGGCCTTCAGAAGAAATTGACAACTTAGCTGAGTTAACATTCACTAAACTTTGTAAGTAAAGTGAAGCTCTGTTCATTTTGATTTTCTTAATTATGTAAATGGGTTATATAAAACCATGTACACATGACTGGCTCAGTGAAAATTAATTTTACAATGTGTATAGTCTTTTACTCCTTTAGGAATTCAGCTCCATTGAGATCGAAACGAAGTTCCCGCTGTGGGTCTGAAGGGATAAACTATTAGTGATTGGCGTCCCTGGGCAATTACACGCAGTATAAAAATAAGAAATAGGTTGTTTAGCTTCAGTAAACTGCATGTCTGGCTGGGTTCAAACTAGTTGCGACCGCGGCACACAGCAGGGGGTCTGATGTGTCTGTTCACCATTTCAGTTAACAATCGGGTCCGAATTTTTGGCTGAATTTGCACCTGAAATTGACCAGAAGATGCACAGGACCCTTCTGCAATTTGGACTGTGGCCACCCCGAAGGCTCCATTGAGAGCCGGTCACAGTCTCCTGTCTTGTAAATTGGATATGGGAAAATCCGCATCCAATTCGCATCAGTGTGAGCTCAGCCTCCAATAGATCCAGAGATGAATGTAGTAAAAGTTATATTTTCCTGCAAAATCCAAGCTTCGCCCCACCGTTACTGCCTCTTTATTGGCCAGTAATTCCCTCCACCACAGTAATGGACAAGCAGGAATGAAGGGGGGAAAGGGCCAAACAAATTCAAGGATTGGTCAGTATTTGTTTATAACTTCAACAGGTTGCAAGTTGCACTTTGCAAGGGAATTTGTCCCAGAGCTTAGTGAATGCAGGGAAACTTTACTTTGCAAAAAACACCGAATCGTGTGCAAGGAAAATGTAGAAAAAAATACATTATTATTGCATGCACAAGTTTGGATAATGGAAGTCCACAGAGCTGTACACTAATTTCCAGGGAAAATTCCTTGTAAAGTTCAACTTACCTTGCATAGTGAATAGCCTATTAAGCTGCGTACACACGGTCATTTTTCGGGTTGTAAAAAAATGATGTTTTTTCTATGTAGCGCCCCTTTACTTCCAGTGCGGGCACTACGCTAAAGTTAGTGGGCAAATGGGAGAGTTATTTTGCTCCCATTCATAATTGGTCAAATTGCAGGCTGCTGCTATTTCAGAATTGTCTTTGGGTCAGTCTGCAGCACAGGGGTGCACAGAGCAGCCCTGATACTCCTTTTCATGGGTCCCTCTTTGCTGCTCCCAGCCCCTCCCTCCTATCTAGTGTCCCCACAGTCAGCAGCTTCCTAGGTGGGCACTTGACCCAGTCACAGCTCCCTGTGTCCATTAAGACATGGACCCCCTGATTGGCTGACTGACTTTGATTGACAGCAGGGGGAGCCAATGGCGCCGCTGCTGTGTCTCAGCCAATCAGAAGGAGAGTCCTGGACGGCTTAGACATTCGTGGACATCGCTGGAGAGAGATGGGCTTCAGGGGCGGCTGCTACACGCAAAAGGGTTTTTATCTTCTGGGTTTACAACCCATTTAATGTACACACAGTTCGCACGTGATTCGCAGGTGGTATTGAACCCAAAAGCAAACATTTATCATATTGCAGCTTACCAATTCTTACTGGCTGCATTTGTTTTCTTTTTAAGGCTTTCTTTCTTTTATCCTTCCAGTAAGTCTGTTGTTTTTCCAACAGGACAAGCTGTTCTGCAGATGTAGCAGTAGAAGGTTGAGGCAAACCATTTACCACTGACAGGGGTGCTTACAATGATTAGCTTTTATTTATTTTTCACACTGGTGCTGTGCTCTTGCGGGACCACCCCATTCCTGCAAGCAGCCTCTTTGAGGCGGTTTGGGAGCGCATTTATACAGCACTCCCAAAACACCCTGCCCACACCCTGCCCATTGAAATGAATGTCCATCACTTCTAAGGCGCCTGAAAAGGACTTCGGAAGCGCCGCAACACTGTGGGGGTTAAAAGCACCCCTCTAGCGGCTGAAAAGCTCAGCTTAAACCGCGGTAAAGCGGCGCTAAATAGAGCAGAGCTTTACCACTAATGCTCTGGCGCTTCCTCAGTGTGAAAGGGGTCTAATAGTAGTGCATGCAGATTGCACACTCAGAGCATTTTGTGCTGAAAGTGCGCAAGGAATGCAGGTTTCCTGCACCATGTTCTGGTATGAACTGGCCCTGGCGGGCTGCCAAGATTTTGCTTTCCATAGTAAATACGCGAGATTAAAGTGTTATTTTAAAGGCTAAATTTAAATTTTACATAAACTGATTATGCAGACAAGGGGCCTCAGTAGTTTAAAAGAGCGCTGTTTGTAAAGTATTGTTTGATACAAATGCCATACTTGTAGGCCTTTTCTGTCACACATGAAGCCTGGTCAAAATACTCCCAATGTTTACATTCCTATGTCCTGGTTTACCTTGTATTTTCAGGACATAAGCTACAACAAAATGGACATTGAGGCTCATTCTTCATTCTCTGAAGACAACGAAAGAGATTATCACTTTAGTTTTCTTCAAAGAAGGAGTCAGTGACATTAAACCCCTCTCTAGTGGTCAGTGCAGTGTGGCAGTGAAGTTTAACCCCCTCTGGTGTCAGTGTAGTGTGATAGTGAAATATAACCCACCTACTGATCACACGCTACAGCGTTGCTCTTTTTAGTTTGCACAAAGAGGCCAGAACTTGTACTCTGGATGGAGATAACTCCACTTACTGTAAAGACTGTTTCAGTGCTGGGAGGCACAGAGGAAACAAGGGGCATGCTGCATGCGATACACATGTTGGGTACCACCGTACCACTACTTTAAACTCTCAAATCCTAATAGCTACTGAGGTTAATGAGGCTTGCTTTTGCTGCTTGTCCAGAAAAGGTTTATCCAGAAAGCATCCAACTATTTGTGAGGATTAGGGAGTTTTTTTTTTTTCCATTAAAGCAAATTGGACCATGCTTTTTAAAGTTTTTTTTGTTGTTGATTTCCTCTAGGTCACTTGTGGGTTTAGAGTTCTATAGAAACTATGGCCCGGATTCAGAAAAGTATTTACGTCAGCGTATCAAGAGATATGCTGCGTAAATACTAAGAATAGCCGGCGTATCTTTTTTTGCTATTCAGAAAAGAAGATACGCTGCCTTTCTTCTAAGATACGAGCGGCGTAAGTCACTTACACCATCGTATCTTAGTTGCATATTTACTCTGGCCGCCCACGGCAGTTTTTGCGTAATATATGCAAATTAGCGATTTACGTCGATTCCCGAACGTACTTGCGGCAGCGCGTCGTAGTTTACGTCGTTTGTGTAAGCGTTAGAGTGCCGTAAGGTTACCCCTGCTATAGAAGGCATAGCCAATATTAAGTATGGACGTTGGGACAGTGTCGAATTGTACGTTGGTTACGTCGTTTGCGTAAATCTTTCGGGAATGGGGCTCGACGTTAATTACGTTCACGTCGTTTACATTGAGAAAAAGCGACGTGATTTCGCGTATGCGCACTGGGAGCGTGCATGCGCCGCCCAAAAAAAACGTCAATTACGTGGGATCATGATTCATTTGCATGAATCACGCCCCCACTACATTCATTTGAATTGCACGGCCTTAAGCCACAACACATACGCTACGCCGCCGTAAATAAGGGCGCAAGTTCTTTCTAAATAAAGAACTTGCGCAAATATTTACAGCGGAGTAACATATCAGGGATACGTTACGCCAGCAGAAAGATCCGTAGATGTTTCTGAATCTGGCCCTATGTGTTTTCCTCCTTGTAATGTATTTGTCCTTTTAGTTAAATTTGATGGACTTTTTTCTGGTTCAATGTTTTATTGACATTTAAGGGGAAACCAGATAACAAATTCCCACACAGGGGATATAAACATGAAACATAACACAGAAGTTCACGCAAAAATACAAAGTAAAACTTGCTATAAGATAAACTAACAAGGACCTTCAGGCCAGGGCCAATGCTGAATGCCTGAGCTTGCAGACCCAGGGGCTGAGGTGGGCAATGGGTGCAGAGCTGTCTGGGGAGAATAAAACCAAAATAAGCACGGGACAAACAGGAAAAAAAAAATAACATACAGAGTGGTGGGAAAGAGGCCCAGAAATAGAATGGGTAAGAGGAGAGACAAAGAGGAAGTGGGAACAGGAAAATAAAGGTCCCCTAGGCTGGGGATGGGGTCAAGTTAGTTTGAGAGGCCTAGACTGGTCGGGTGCAAAGTATGGAATGCACAGGACCACCACGGGGTCCATACTTTAAGAAATTTGGCATAGGAGTTGTGGAAGATACTGAACATTTTTTCATGGATCATGAGGGTCGTCAAGGTGTTCTTCACCTCCGAAAATGATACAGCAGGCTTTTTCCAGACCCTTGCTATTGTGCGCTTAGCTGCTATAAACAGATATGTGGCTAGTTTCTGTTGGTGAGAGAAGAGGCCTGGGATCGAATGGGCATGGAGCTTTTTTCAACCTAAATTTGTAACTACAGTATAATGCTTTGGCCTCCTTCCTTGAATTTTAGCAATTTTTTTCCAATCAACCATTTCTCCCAAAAGCTGGTGATTCTGGGGCATTGACATCCAAACTGGGCAGCAGTTATCTAGGGGTCTATTGGTCTACTTACATTGGCCACACCCCAGTTGAATTTTCCTTAGTCATTGTCAGGTTTCATATCAGGCTAGCAGCAGACAACAGTTCAGGTGTGCTAATATGCCTATAGTTTAATAACAAGAGCACATACCATGAGCAGGTCTTGAGAAGCAGGTCAGCGCTGGGACTTGTAGTTCACCACGGATGCAGGGTTGAGACGAGCGGGACAGCTGGCACTTGTAGTTCACTGCTGAAGTAGGTGTTGTGATGAGCAGGAAGGCTGGAACTTGTAGTTCACCGCAGGTGTGGATGTTGGTGGTGTTGCTGGTGCTAGTAGTGCACCGCTGCAATGGATGTTGCTTACAGGAGTCAGGCAAAGCGTGGTCTAGGCAAGCCAGGTCATACACGGATGGGTCAGAGTTCGAAAGGTACCAAATCGGAAGCAACAAGCAGGGTCAAACAAGCCGGGTCATACACAAGGTTTACAGATAAACAGGTCAGGCTGGATCACACAAGTTAAGCAGAGTAACTCTATCACGAGCACTGATTGGGTGAAGCCACAGGTGTTTTGAAGGAGAGCTGGCCAATCAGTGTTTCCCAGCCAAGGCTGTGTCAGGTGAGAGTGCTGGGTCCTAGAGGGATCCAGTACTGACAGTACCCCCCCCTTCTCGAGGGGTTGCTCCTGCACCCCCAGGCTTACTTGGATATCGAAGATGGAACTTCTTCTTAAGGCGATCAGCATGGAGATCGCGAGCTGGGATCCAGGATCGATCCTCTGGGCCAAAACCTTTCCAATGAACAAGATATTGCACGGAATTGCGTACTCGTCTGGAGTCAAGAATATATGCCACTTCATATTCCTGGCTATCCGACACATCTACAGGTTCTGGTTCATTTACTTGGAGACTAGAATGAACAGGTTTCAACAAAGAAACATGGAAGACATTAGGAATGCGCATGGACGGGGGGAGTTTTAATCTATAGGACACAGGATTAACAATCTCCGAAATCTCATAGGGCCCGATGAATTTTGGGCCAAGTTTTTTGGATGGAACATGCAGGGACAGATTCCTGGATGATAGCCACACTTTGTCACCAACTTTATATCCAGGAGCCTTTGAGCGCCTCTTATCAGCCGTTTTCTTAAATGCCTGCACCGAGCGAGAAATAGCACGATTGACGTCAGACCAGATTTTGGAGAAGTTTTCAATCGTGGTGTTGGCATCTGGAACATCAGAGGGTGGAAGATCAAAGGAGCACACACGAGGATGCAACCCGTAAACACAGAAGAAGGGAGAGGTCCCTGTAGAAGAGCTGGCACAATTATTAAAGGCAAACTCTGCCCATGGAAGGATGTTGACCCACTCCACCTCATCATTGGCCATCAGACAACGTACCATCTTCTCTAGAGTCTGATTAGTTCTTTCTGTTTGGCCATTTGTCTCGGGATGATAGCCTGAAGAATATGATAACTTAATCCCTAGACGAGAACAAAGGGCCTTCCAAAACTGGGCTATAAACTGAGAGCCACGGTCTGAGACAATGTTAATTGGTGCCCCATGGAGCCTGAAAACATGTTTAATGAATAAAGATGCCAGATCTCTAGCAGACGGCAGTTTCGGAAGTGGAACAAAGTGGGCCATCTTACTGAACCTGTCTACCACCACCCAGATCGTGGAACATCCCTGGGATGGAGGCAAGTCAGTGATAAAGTCCATAGATAAATGGGTCCAGGGACAAGTAGGTATTAGTAGAGGACGTAGAAGACCGGAGGGCTTAGAGGTACTGCCCTTGCTTCTGGCACAAACCTCACAAGCCTGGACAAAGGCTAGCACATCCCGCCTAATTGATGGCCACCAGAGGTTGCGAGAGATAATCTCATACGTTTGTCTAAACCCCGGATGCGCTGCAGGCTTTGATGCATGTACCTGCTGCAAAACCTGCAAACGAAGAGCCAAGGGCACAAAAAGCATACCAGAGGGAGTGGAAGGGGGGGCTTCAGCCTGTGCAGGTAACAAGGCCTCAGAGATGTCAGTCTGGGTGAAAGCCAAAATCCTGTCCTCAGAGATAATGGATTGTGGAGGAAGCGGCGGTGGGGATTCTGATAAAAAACTGCGAGACAAGGCATCGGCCTTAACATTTTTTGGCCCTGGTAAATAAGAAATTGTAAAGTCAAATCTGGAGAAGAACAATGACCACCTGGCCTGACGTGAGTTCAGTCTTTTAGCAGAACGGATGTATTCAAGGTTTTTGTGGTTAGTCAGAACTATGAATGGATAGCGAGCTCCCTCCAGCCAATGTCTCCATTCCTCCAAAGCTAGTTTTATGGCTAACAGTTCTCTGTTGCCTATATCATAGTTGCGCTCTGCTGGGGAATATTTACGGGACAGGAAGGCGCAGGGGTGGATGGCAGCAGTTACAGGGTCCTTTTGTGACAGAAGCGCCCCCACCCCTACTTCGGATGCATCTCCCTCCACAATAAAAGGCAGCTCAGGAACAGGATGGCGTAGAATTGGTGCAGAGGTAAAGGCTTTCTTCAACTGAGTGAAGGCTGTCTGGGCTTCAGTAGTCCATTTGAACTTAGACTGAGACTTCCTGGTGAGAGAGGTGATGGGATGTGCAATGGTGGCAAAATTCTTAATGAATTTCCGATAGAAATTTGCAAAGCCCAGGAAGCGCTGAACTGCTTTCAGGTCTGAAGGTGATGCCCAGTCTAGGATGGCCTGAATCTTGGCTGGATCCATGGTTAGGCCTGTGTCAGAGATTAGGTAGCCCAGGAAAGGTACTTGTTTGACATGAAATAAACATTTTTCAGGCTTAACGAAAAGGGAGTGAGCCTTTAATCGGGCCAACACGAGCGGACGTGAGAATATATCAAAATATCATCCAAGTATACAAGCATAAAGCGACCCAACAGATCACGGAAAATGTCATTCATAAAGTTTTGGAAGACAGCTGGTGCATTCTTGAGACCGAAAGGCATGACAAGACATTCGTAGTGGCCATCCTTGGTGTTAAAGGCTGTCTTCCACTCATCTCCTTCACGGATGCGCACTAGATTATAGGCTCCCCTTAGGTCTAGTTTGGAGAAGATCTTTGCTCCCTGGATTTGGGAGAATAACTATGTGATGAGAGGGAGAGGGTACCGATTGGGAACGGTTATTTTATTTAGACCTCTGTAGTCAACACAAAGTCTTAGACCCCCGTCCTTCTTTGGGACAAAGAAGCAACCTGCGCCTGCGGGAGAAGTAGAGGGACGGATGAAACTTTTAGCTAGGTTTTCCTGGATGTATTCTTGCAAAGCAAGGTTCTCTGGTTCGGACAATGGAAAGACTCTCCCTCGCGGAGGTGTAGTGTCAGGCAAAAGGTCAATGGGACAGTCATAACTGCGATGAGGTGGTAAGGTGTCAGCACTCCCTTTAGAAAACACATCCTGAAAGTCCTTATAACAAAGCGGAATCTGTTCCATTCCCACTTGACAAGAAGCAAGACGAACAGGGTGCTGGATGCAACTTCCTTTACACTGATTGGACCAAGCCAGAATATTTCCTGTTCTCCAGTCAATTACAGGATTGTGCTTCTGAAGCCAAGGAAGGCCTAGGATCAAAGGAGTGGATGGAGAGTCAATGACAAGACATGAAATCTTCTCCCAGTGCAGGGCCCCCAATTGTAACTGGAAGGGATTGGTGGACTGAAGCACAAGGTCTTGTGAGAGAGGCCGGTTATCCACAGAAATTAGGCGGACTGGGCAATCTAGCGTATGAGTTTCCAGGGACAAGGAGGTAATCAGAGTCTTATCAATAAAATTCTCAGCAGCTCCAGAATCTACCAAGGCCAACAGTTCATGAGTCCCTGTCCCAAAGTGAATAACACTGGGTAGAAGTATACGATTGTCCCCCTGGGGAGATGAAAGCAGACCTAAGGTGACCTCCCCATAATCACCTAGGTCCGGGAGTTTCCCGGACGTGTAGGGCACGAACGGAGTATGTGACCCCTGAGGCCACAATACAGGCAAAGTCCCATATTATGCCGGCGTGTGTGTTCCTGGGCAGATAGCCGGGTGGAGCCTAACTGCATAGGTTCTTCCACTGAACTGGCACTGGAGGTGGGATGGTCAGGTGGTAAGGGAGGTATACAGTTTGCCACAGCCATATTTTTTTCTCGCCCCCTCTCTCGCTGACGGCGATCAATTCTAATGGCTAGACACATAGCTTCCTCCAGTGAGGCTGGATAGGAGAAGTTGACCAGAGCATCCTTAATTGCATCTGAAAGACCTATTCTGAACTGGCTGCGGAGAGCTGCATCATTCCAGCCAGATTCTGGGGCCCACCTGCGAAACTCTGAGCAGTACATTTCAGCTGTGGTAGTTCCTTGCTTTAAGTTACGCAGGGTTGATTCTGCAGTAGCCATACGATCTGGATCATCGTACAGCAATCCAAGGGCTTCAAAGAAGGCATCTACAGTTAGCAGGGCTGGATGGTTTGGTTCAAGGTTAAAGGCCCAAGCCTGGGGGTCACCCTGTAGCAGAGAGATAATGATCTGAACTCTCTGAGTTTCAGAGCCAGAAGAGGATGGCCTTAATTTGAAATATAATTTGCAGCTGTTTTTAAAGTTGCAGAATCCCTTACGGTCGCCAGAAAAACGGTCAGGCAAAGGAATTTTCGGTTCAGATAAAGTTTTTGTAACAGTTGTAGTAGGGGATTGCACATTGGTGAGCTCTGTGGCCATTTGCTGAACTTGATGGGATAAATGGCAAAGTTCTTGTGCAAACATCTGAGCCTGCTCAGAATCCATGATGGGTTTTCCCTTTTTTATGTATGGCTCGTGATAATGTCAGGTTTCATATCAGGCTAGCAGCAGACAACAGTTCAGGTGTGCTAATATGCCTATAGTTTAATAACAAGAGCACATACCATGAGCAGGTCTTGAGAAGCAGGTCAGCGCTGGGACTTGTAGTTCACCACGGATGCAGGGTTGAGACGAGCGGGACAGCTGGCACTTGTAGTTCACTGCTGAAGTAGGTGTTGTGATGAGCAGGAAGGCTGGAACTTGTAGTTCACCGCAGGTGTGGATGTTGGTGGTGTTGCTGGTGCTAGTAGTGCACCGCTGCAATGGATGTTGCTTACAGGAGTCAGGCAAAGCGTGGTCTAGGCAAGCCAGGTCATACACGGATGGGTTAGAGTTCGAAAGGTACCAAATCGGAAGCAACAAGCAGGGTCAAACAAGCCGGGTCATACACAAAGTTTACAGATAAACAGGTCAGGCTGGATCACACAAGTTAAGCAGAGTAACTCTATCACGAGCACTGATTGGGTGAAGCCACAGGTGTTTTGAAGGAGAGCTGGCCAATCAGTGTTTCCCAGCCAAGGCTGTGTCAGGTGAGAGTGCTGGGTCCTAGAGGGATCCAGTACTGACAGTCATAATCTGTTAGATCTACAAAGCATACCACTAATTATTAGAATGTTCTGTCCCATTCAGGCCCATACTTTATAACAGTGGTCTCCAAACTATGGCCTAAGTGCCAAATATAGCCCTTTGCTAGCCTTTATCTTCCTCTTGGGGCAGGATTCCTCCCAATGATGTGGTCTACTATTCCTCCCACTGAGACCAACTGTAGGGCAAAAATCGTGCCAGAGACATTAGTGATGGGGCACTAATATCAGTGAGAGGGAACTATTCTTTCCACTAACACCAACAGTGGGGCACTGTTTTTTCCACTGACACCATTGTTGGGGCACTATTCTTCCCAATAATATCAATGATAGGACACTGCTCCTCCTCCTACTGACCACCAAGCCTGAGGCCATTCTGTTTATGGCCCCAGAACATTTTCTAACCCCTCCTCCCCCCCCTGAAGTCGGAAGGACAGTAAACTGTCCCTTTGTTAAAATGTTTGGAGACCCCTGGTCTATATAGTTACTGGTAATTGTTTCTAATCTTAACAGAGGAAATTAAGAACAGTCTAATTGGTGTGTGTCTATCAAAGTTCATGTACACATTTCCTTTTTGAAGTATAAAGTAATATCTTGGATTACGAGCATAATTTGTTCTAGAAGAATGCTTGTAATCCAAAGCACTCGTATATTAAAGTGAGTTACCCCATAGGAAGTAATGAAAACTCAGATAATCCGTTCCACAGCCACTGCTTGTCTATGCAGTACCGCATGTGGCCAGAGGTGCGTGTACGCCGGAGACACTCAGAGACCACCTGGAGATGATGGGAGACACTCAGGAATGGAGTGTTCCTGAGTGTCTCCGAGCGTCACCGGCGCCCCCGCACCTCTGGCAGAATGGGGTACTGCACACCCCAGCGGCTTGATTCCTGCTCGTCTTGCAAAGCGAGTCAGGATTTAAAAAATAAAAATAGCTCCTATTGCGAAACGCTCCTAAACGGTGTTACTCGCAATCTGAGGTTTCACTGTATAATGGTGCTTTAGAATCAAACACAAAATAAATGCTCTGGGGCAGATTCACAAAACAATTACGCCTGTCTAACTGGGGTTAGACAGGAGTAATTTCAAATTTCCCGCGGCGTATCACTAGTTTGAATCCTCAAACCATGATACGCCGGCTTCGGGCTTCGATCCGAGAGGCTTACGTCTTCGTAAGCCTTCGGATCTACGCTGCCATCTATTTGCGGCCGCTGGGAGGAGTTCGCGTCGTTTTAATGCGTCGGGATATGCAAATGTGTTTTTACGGGGATTCACGAACAAACGAGCGAGCGTCGCAATCGTTTTCGTCTATTTTTTTATACGTAATGTTAGAGCAGCTTTTTGCTGCTCTAACTTTACGTAGCCCATGTTAAGTATGCCCGTCGTTCCCGCTTCGAATTTATTTAAATTTTTTTTTTATTTACGTAACTCGTCGGGACGTGGATCGCCCGTAAAGTACGCTACATAAACAACGAATGACGTCACGACGTGATTTCGCGCAATGCACGGCGGGAAATTTGCGAACGAAGCATGCGCAGATCGATCGCCGCGGGAACGCGCCTAATTTAAATGTTTCACGCCCCCTACTCGTCTATATGGATTGCGACGGGAGAAATACACTACGCCGCCGCCGTTTACCGTAGAAAATCTACCTGAATTCCACGTAGAGCAAGGTAAAAAACGGCGGCGTAGTGTATTTCTGATACGCTACGATAATCCATTTCTCTGTGAATCTGCCCCTCTGTGTGTAAAGTATTTGGAATGGTTACATTATTTGCTATTTGATCATGTTTCAATTACATTTTAATGTGGTCTGTGGACGTACACTTAATTAACGGCTAGCCCTTCGTTGTGTTTTTTAAATGGATTTTAGAATAATATTTGCCTTTGGCACGCTAATAACCAGTTGTTCTTGTTTTCATATTGAACTGGCATGGTAAATAAGTCAAGCAGGCTTATCCATTGCAGTGTAGATGTGTTTGTTGGCTGCTGTATAGAGAATCCACCCACTCACTTGCCTGCATAATGAATTTCCCCTATGAGGCTACCTGACCAATGTAGGAGTATCACAGATATCAAATCTATAATGACCTTTACAGGACGGCCTTTCCCCACTGCAAGACAGAAAATGGAATGGATATATAAGGTGTGCAATTTCAAGCTGGGAAAGTAGAGGTTAGCTTACGATTTTATTGTGCATTATTTCTACTCTCTCCATACTGAATAGGTGTAAGACTTACTGATTTGGTATAGCAATGGACTGCTTGTCTTGCTTCTGGAATACTAAGGTGTTGCTATGCAACATGCTGTACAAATTGATAAGGTGACATCTGTGATTAAATGGCACTGCAGTGTCTATTTCCCATTAGTTTGATGTTTACGTGTAATTCAATATTCCTGTTCAGCCATCGATTTTTTTGTTTAAGATTGAACATACAGAAAGGAATGATTATGGAAGAAAATACAAGGGGACAACTAGTAATATTATAGTACAAATCTAATATTTGTTGAACTCTGTGTTTGCTTGTTAATGGTGGAGTGATACATGCATATCCCATTTGTGCACATCTTAGAGTGTTTGTGATCTCTATTTTTTTTATTTTTTTAAGCAGGCTTTTCGATTTTTGGAAGGGAAAGGCAATTGCATAGCCCAATATCAGCTGTATGGTATGATTTTATAAAGAAAAAGGATATTTAAAACCAAGGTCGCCTTATGTTTTTATATTGCATACAGTATCAGCTGTCTACTTTCCTGCGATGTAATCAAACAATCTCTGCCAGTGTGCATGCAACCAGCCCATTGAAAATATCATATATCTTATTTACCAGCAGCAATATAAATTCCCACAAGGCACAGTACCTTAGGAGCTCTAAGTGCTCACCAGAACTCCATATGGTAGGAATATCATTGAATGCATGGGTTCGCCCAAATTACAACTAACAGGATCAAAGGAACAAACAGAAACACTGACAAATTCAAAAGAGCTACAGATGGACGTTCATGCAGTACAGTATATTGGGCATCGGGTTGCAGAGGGTCAAGTGTCAGATGTACGTTGGCGATGGTTAGGCAGAGTAGCCAAGTGCCAGATCACAAGATAAAAGCAAAGTTCAGCAACAAAGTTAGCAATCTTATAACAAGCCAGAGGGTGAATAGAAGCTAAGGTCAAAAAGCAAGCAGGGTTAATGACAGATAGCAGATTGTAGGAGCTCTGGGATACTAGCACAAAGCAGGAATAGCTGAAGTTCTGTCAAGAACAACTCAAAGAGCACACTAGCCTTGTATACAATGTAACTGTGCACTTGGTGTCTCCTACATGCATGTATGTATATGTGAAAAAACAAGCTTATACATGTCATTTACACATGCAAGGGGAAGACAGCTACCTAGGCTATGCAACATTCATAGGAGCAAGCACAAGACTCTTGCAACTAATTGCACTAGGTCTATAAAATCATTTTTTTCAGTAGAGTTTGGCATCGTTTTCAGTCAGAGAAAGTGGATCTGACAACCAGTTAGATTTTTTTGGCCGTATGTTTTCATGGTCTAATTAGCATTGTCTTCGTCACTAAAGCACAAAAGAAATGAGCTAAAGGGTTTTGTCTTCAGGTTCCTTTGTTGGAGTGGAATTTGTTCAGCAACCAATTTGTATTTTCCATTTTTCTTGAAACATCTTTAGTCATTACCCTGGTTTATAAGCAGCTACATTCAGGGGATTGGACAATGGGGGAAAAAAAAGCTACCAGGAGATGTCCTATATAACCTTCTCCATTGCCAGAAGGCCTGTTTTTTGCTAGTGTACTTGGATGATTGGCCTCTTCTAGCTACTAAGGCTGTGTACACACGATAGGTTAAACCGATGAGAACGGTCTGATGGACCGTTTTCATCGGACCAAACCGATCGTGTGTGGGCGCCATCGGTTAGTTATCCATCGGTTAAAAAAAAGCCAACTTGTTTTAAATGTAACCAATGGATTCCTAACCGATCGTTAGTAGGCACGACCATCAGTTAAAAATCCTGGCATGCTCAAAATCAACTCGACGCATGCTTGGAAGCATTGAACTTTATTTTTTTCAGCACGTCGTGTTTTACGTCACTGCGTTCTGACCCGATCGTTTTTTTAACCCTATGGTGTGTAGGCGCGACGGACCATCAGTCAGCTTCATCGGTTAACCGATGGAAACGGTCCATCAGACCGTTCTCATTGGATGGACTGATCGTGTGTACACGGCATAATAAAAGCTCACCTCTTCTTTATGGGAGTTCTCAATCTCTGATGATTCTTCTGTCAAGTTCCCTGGCTCTGCTATAGCCACTGTGGCTCTTTCTATAGCTTTTGAATTGGTTAACTCCCTGACCATGCCTTGGGGGGACCATACCTAGACCCTGCCTGATTGAAAAAGTGGGGCTGTCTTGCAAAGTTGCTAGAACGTGCTGGATTCTGCTCTTGGTGCTCTCCTTGATAGAATGAGCCACAGGGTACATTATAGATTCTGAACTATGGTCTAACAGTGGTAGAGCCCTGTCCCTGAAGATCCCTGCGGGGGTATGTACATCATGGAGGGCGAAGATATGATATGACCCCTTCTAATCCTGCTGGTATACAATCATTAGTGGTAAGTAAAGGACAAGATGCCTTTAAAAAAGCACCATGGGGGGTATTATTGCCAGTGGCCACCTCTCTAGTGGTGTTGGCTTGGAACCGGGAGTGCCACTTTTCTGCAAATGTCTCACATGGAAATGTCAGCTTTCACCATTTTGTTTCCGAGACCATTTTCACAGTATGTTTCATTTCGCCCTCTGTATGCTCCTCTTTGTCTCCATGGTAGCTTATTTGGTTCTGTCAGCCCTTCAGAGGCCACCATTTGAACCTATTAGGCATAGGTTCTTTGTCCAACTCCATTCTAAAGGTGTCCTTTCTCATTGTTACCTTCTCTCTGCAGATGGTCTTTAAGCTATTAGCCTTATCTTGTACAGAGCCCTTAAAAGTGTTGCACAAGGACAAGGTTGTCTTAAGGCCTATAGACCTCCCTCCTCTCTAAGGCGTTCTCTTCCTTTCACCTCAACCAGAATATCATTCTTCCTTCATGTCTTACTCCAAAACATCCCAAGTGAACTTCTGTCCACTGTCTTGGCATGGTCTGTGCAGTGAGAGTCTACCTCTTGGGTATTGAGTACAATACAGGACACTTCTTGGAGGCTAGCTGGGAGTGGAAAGAGTTATAAAGAAGCTGTCCCAGCAGCTGTCTTTTTGCTTGTGTCCAACCACCTGAAAGTAGCTGCATATAACCCATGGTAATGTGTAAAGATTCTGTGTCCCGTACTGTACTTAAACATATTTTACTGGTAAGTTAGAAGTCCTATTACATTGCAGCTTACTAATTCCAAGATGTGGTGGATGCATTTGTTTTCTTTTTTCTAGCTTATTTTTTTTATTTTTACCTGGTGATTCTGCCAGTAAGAAACTACAAGGTCCCATAATGTCAGCACTTGCTTCTGTATTGAGACAACATTAGCAAGATAAGACTACCAAACCCTTTTCCTTTCCTATTGTATATAACACAAAGAGGCATTGTTTTGTAGTCCTCAGAGAATTTTTTTTTTATATACCAGTCAGCACAGGCAGAGGACACAGAAAGTTAGCAGCGCACACGATCAACAGGATTAAGAGGTATTGCTTTAAACGTATCAAACAAAACACTTTCAATAAGAGAAGTTCATTGTTAGGGTTAGGGAAATGTGCCGTCCACATTTCCTTTTTTTAAACTCAAAATTGAAAGCCACAATAATCTGTTAAAATTAATATGCCCATATGTTAGTCTTGAGTTGGGGGAGGAATTTTTGATCAATCAAAAATCTAAATTTTAAAATCTATTCTATAAGCACTATTTTCCTTGCTTACGCATAGTGAACATTTTCCCTTTTTTGGGAATTCATGAGTGGAAAGATTTATCATTAGCAATTGAAACAATATATGGGTAAAAAAGCCACTTTTTGTTACCTGCCTGTAAGGCCGCGTACACACGGAGGGACATGTCCGCTGAAACATGTCCGACGGACCGTTTACAGCGGACATGTCTGCTCCGGATTTTCGTCTGACGGTGTGTACACACCATTGGATGAAAATCCCCTCGGCCAGGGAACGCGGTGACGTTGACGTCGCCACGTCACCAAACCCGGAAATAAAATGCTTCCATTCGACGCATGCGTGGACAGTTCTGTCCGCTGGTTAGTGTACTAACCAGCGGACAGATCTGGCGGACAGGTTTGTAGCGGACAAATTTCAAAGCATGCTTTGAAATTTGTCCGATGGACAAACCTGTCTGCTCGCCCGTACACACGATCGGATTTGTCTGCTGAAACGGTCCGTCGGACCGGTTTCAGCAGATAAATTCGATCGTGTGTACGCGGCCTAAGTGTTTTCTACAATATACAAATCAAGCTTAAATCACACAGCATTTAAAATACAGGCCATCCCCATGTTACAAACAAGAGGTTTGCTCTTAGACCCCAATCACACCTGAGCGTTTTGTAACTTGAAGCCTGAAGCTACAAAACGCTGGAGGGAAAAAATCAATTATTCTCTATGGAGATGGTTCACATCTCCACTCCAAAACACCTGAAGCCAGAAGTTCAAAAACGCCTGAAGCTCAAACAAGTTCTGGGACTTTTTTTGGGGCGGATTTGGGCGTTTTTCTGTTTTTAACATTGGTGACCCTAGACCTGTCCAAAATCGTGGTAAAAAAACGCTACGCTCAGGTGTGAATGCAGCCTTATGTTGTTGAATTTGTAAGTTGGAACAGGTACATTTTTGCAGGTGTAAAATAATTTCTATGTTTTTTTGGATAGCATAGGGAAGGGTTAACACCCCTGTAATATTTATTTTGCTATCTGTGCCCCTGTTTAGAAGATTTCACCTCACTTTTCTGTCCCTGTGACAATTGGATTTAGAATTTTTTAGTTTTTTTGTGAAAAAAAGGATTATTGATAAAGCACCTTTTCCCATGATAACTCCTACAGGAGTGAATTTCCCTTCCCGTCTGTAAGTATGAGTCGTTTGTAAGTCGGATGTTGTGAGTTATGAGCTGATTTTCTGGTAAGAATCCCACATGTGTACACTCATTGTTTATCATGCCATGTGAAATGTATAACCTGAGACAAGAAAGGCAAATGCATAACAGAAGAATCAATCCCTAACTGAACCCTGGCATGTCTGCAAGTAATACATATGGGAGGAATTAAGA
Organism: Rana kukunoris; assembly: GCA_029574335.1. Classification (NCBI taxonomy): domain Eukaryota; kingdom Metazoa; phylum Chordata; class Amphibia; order Anura; family Ranidae; genus Rana; species Rana kukunoris. The sequence goes on from CM056051.1 coordinate 179,232,437, forward strand.
AATAGCACACATTCCTAGCTGGAGCCCATTTATAGATCACATTCAATGTGTTTGTCAAGAAAGTGATTCAAGTCACTCCAAATTGGAAAATTGAGCTTGTCAAGATAATAAAATATTTCAGAAGAATAAGGATTGAAGGACCATTCACACCAGATTGTGCATTTCCTGAGCGGTCTTGCAGCCCATTCATTTGAATTGGGCTGCAAAACACGCTGGGACGCAGAAGCAGTAGTGCAAGGACTACTTTTTCAGAACACACTGTACCAAACCACATGGTACAATGCGATTTGGTGCCTGCAAATGCATTGCGTTTGTGAGATGTGTTTTGGGTGCCATTAACTATTCATTGACACCTGCAGAAAACGTGTACGGAACACACCTTTCCTGCACTGTGTTTTGGTGTTTCCTAGGTCAGTGTAAACATGGGCTTGGTGAGAACATGGAAGGTATCGGTATCATATAGCTCTTTGATTCAGTTGGGTTGAATTATTTAAAAGTGTCTGAGATAAAAATGTCTCAACTGGAGCGCAGTCAGTTGAAAAAGAGCGATAAAACCACCAGTTGAGAAAGTACACATATCGAACTATTAATTATCCCAATGTCTTAATTTTTTTGCTGCAGCGTACTCATGCAGTTACTTAAAATCATAAACTGCTTGAAACAGGAAAACCTTGCATGAGTTTAAAGAGGAAGTAAACTTCCCTTGATTGTATGTACCTATAATTAAACCTATAGGCTCTGTTAATATCTCCTGAACTTGCACCGTTTAGGAGATATTTACTGCATACGCCGCAAATGACATCATCGGCACATGCGCTCTGAAGGAATGGCTACCCATGGCTCCTACGAACCCGGAAGGAAGTTCACGGACCCGGATGTAAGACAAGCAAAGCTGGATGCGGCCTCCAGTGGGGACAACGAGGGGCTTCGTTTGCAGGTAAGTTTCACATAATGTGCTAGTATGCGATGCATACTAGCACATTATGGGCCAGATTCAGGTAGAGTTACGCTGGAGTATCAGTGATTCGCCAGCATAACTCACACTTTGAGCCGGCTTATCTGTTTTCTGTATGCAGAAAACAAGATACGCCGGGATTGAGTTCAGATACGAGCGGCGTAATTGTATTTCGCCGTCGTATCGGAACTGCAATTTTAAAATGGGCGCCCGGGGCGTTCCCGCTGATTTACGCGAGAATATGTAAATCAGCGAAAGACGGCAATTCACGATCGTACGCGGGCCCGACGCAGTGATTTTCCGACGTTTCCGTAAGCGATACGCGGTGTAAAGAAAAACATGCCCCCTAGGTGGAGTATCCTATGTTAAGTATGGCGTCGAATTGAAAAAGTTTAACGTCGTTTGCGTAAAACGTCCGTGAATGGGGATTGACGTCATTGACGTTCACTGACAGAATTTGGAGCATGCGCACTGACAGTCGATGCATGCGCAGTACGTTCGCCGAGGGATCGCGCCTAGTTTAAATAATACACACCCCCTACCCGCCCAATTTGAATTCTGCCGGCTCATTTTCGCTACGCCGCCGCAACTTTAGGAGCAAGTGCTATGTGAACAACAGTACTTGCTCCTAAAGTTTCGGCGGAGTAACGTAAATGACAAACGTTACTCCATAATAAAAATCCGCTCTCCTACCTGAATCTGGCCCTATGCGTTTACTTTGCAGGTCAAAAAAAAATGAGGCAGTGTTTACTTCCTCTTTAACTACAATGTAGAGAGCATGTCTCATGTCCAGAAAGAAGGCATCTGTCTTTCACAGTTGGCTTTCTAGACTCGCATGTAATTGATATGAGCAGGGCTTAGCTAAACTAATTCGGGGACCGTTTGATTGTTTCTCTACTGACTAACATTAGGGCATTTCTGCACAGAACTTATCATTTATGGCTCCAACATTAAAACTTCTGAAAAAAGGCAATGATTACAGTGGCACAGAGTAAGAATTGTCATAATATTTTGCCAGTTTTGGCTTTAGAGCTCATTTTAACATTTTTAGCACACGTGTAAAAATCTTCATCTTTGGCAATAAAATTACTTAAGATGCCCAGAACATTATATATTTTCAGGAACGAGAGATCCGGTTGAATAAAAAGTTAGTTGCAAATGTTTATGTCGCATGATATTTTCATAGCTGTTTATTAACTATAATATTTATTTAAAGCGGATGGCCCATTAATTTTTTTTTTTAAAAGCCAGCAGCTACAAATACTGCAGCTGCTGACTTTTAAAAATGGGACACTTACCTGTCCTGGAGTCCAGCGGCGTCCGCAGCAGAGGACGAGCGATCGCTCGTCTCTCTGCTGCTCCCCCCTCTATCCACGGTGAGGGAACCAGGAAGTGAAGCGCTGCGGCTTCACTGCCTGGTTCCCTACGGCGCATGCGCGAGTCGCGCTGCGCCCGCCGATTGGCTCCCGCTGTGTGCTGGGAGCCGAGAGTTCCCAGCACACACCCGGAAAAACCCGACTTTTGCCAGAGACTGCGGGCCGGAAGTGGGTGAAGATACCTGTCTTTAGACAGGTATCTGCACCCCCCTCCCCCTGAAAGGTGTCAAATGTGACACCGGAGGGGGGGAGGGTTCCGATCAGCAGATCTTCACTTTAGCGTGGAGATCCGCTTTAACACATTATACTACATATTTTTTTGGCAAAATATAAAAGATAAGGGTTCGCAGAGTAAATAAAAAAAATGCAAAAATCCCCATAGGTAAGGAATTAAAAGCTTTTACAACTCATCAATTTAGAGTTAAACAGGAGCTCTCATATTAGAATTATTGTTCTTACTTTGATGTTCATGGAAATGCGTCACATGTGTGGTGCAACTGCAGTTAACTTATTCGTACACACCCTTGGCATGTGTATATGTTTGCACATGTGTGCGGGGCAACATGGGTTACAGCAATCTTTTTTTTTTTTTTTTTAATGCATTGTATTGTCATTTTTTTTTTTATTATTTATTTATTTTTTTACTTGATTGCTATCACAGTGGGTTAATAAACCCCTATGTGATTGCATTGGATAGATGACAGGTACTCTTTTTGGAGACATTAGGGGTTTAATGGACCCCAATGTCTCCCCAACCCTTTACAGCATCTAACCAGGCACAGATCTGCTTGATCAGATGTGTCTGCTGGCCGTACCAGCCAGGAAATGGTGGTATGGAAACTGGAAGTGCCAAAGTAATTATCACTTCCAGTTTCATTGTTTGCATGTGAAAGCGAGGCATGGACATGCCTAACTTTCACATGTCTCCCTGCAAAAGCCGGTGATTGTGGTCCCCGATCCCGGTATGCGTGGGAGAGATTGGGAACCCGCCGACCCCGCTGCCTGCTGTGTGAAAGTGATTGGTGGCTAGAGAGCCCCTGCATCACTTTCACTTTCAAGATTACAGCCTGCTGAACAAATTGATCACAGCTTGTAATTAAGGCTGCATTCACACCTAGACGACAAGTAACCCCGCGTACGCGGCTTATTTTGCCGCGATTCGATTAACTTTTTTTTTTTTTTTTTTTTTCAACAAATCCTTTCCATTGCTGTCTATGGCCGAACGCCAATGCCGCCTGAAAAAAATGGTACGGGACTTTTTTTCAGGCAGCAGGCGTACAGCATTTCGGCGTTCGGCGTGATATGTGAACCATCTCATAGACAGCAATGGAAATTCGCCCCTCCAGCGTATCGAGCGTCGGGCGTTTTGTCGCCAAGGTGTGAATGCAGGCATACAGTTCTCTCTTTGGATATACGCTGAACTAGTTAGAATTCCTGAACTGGTTAGTATTCCTGTGCAGTATATATTAGCTGATGGAGAACCTGTCATATGAGAAATATTTAGGTTGACCTCCTTCTGAAAAGGCTAGTTTCCTGACTTCCATTCTAATCCTTTAATTTTAGTTCTTTCTGAGTTGCCCATCCAGAGCAAGTTAGATGACTTTTAAGTCAAATCTCCTGATGCCTTGCTAGTTCTTGGGTCATTGAAAGTAGCAAATCAATTATGTATTCATGAATGGCAGGCAACTAGAAATTTCCACTAGTATTTGTTTCTCTAAAGGCTTACCTAAAGCAGACCTAAAGAGGATCAGAAACCTGATTATAATGCCCTCCATGCTACACAATTGCTGTAAAACCTATAAAAAGCATCCAAATACCTGAAAATTAAAATTCTAATGCTGGCCATACACTCCACGAAAAATCGTCCGAACGAACAACGAAAGTTCTTTCGTAAGTGCAAACGATAGTGCCATCATGTACTGGCCGATAAATCGTTCAGTGGACATAAAAAAATATTATTAAATATTATTATTTTTTTTTTTTTTTTACATATACCTAGTGCAGAAGGTTCGGACGGGAAACACATTAACCTTCCGATTTATCGTTCGTTCGGCAGAAAATTTCCAAACTTGTCCTTCGTTTTTTTGGCTCAAAAACGTCCAACAGATTTTCGATTTTGTGCCCATTAACTGGCCGAAAAACGAAAGATCTTTCTTTACGACCGATTTTCGGCCGAATTTTCGTGGAGTGTATGGCCAGCATAAGTCTAAAATTCAGAACCTCCTCCCTAATCAGTAATGAAAAACCTAGTCAATCAAGAGTTTTACATGCAACCTCGGCTCAACTATACTGTTTACATTTTGCAGAAATAAGTATACTAAAATCTATTTTGACAGCAGTGATGCTGATGTTTGAACTTCTAAAGCTTTTTAATAAACCATCAGCAGCCTTGATGCCCCATAGAGAAGGTGCTTGCATTAGATAAAAGCAAATGTAAAGCCCAACATTCACTTCATTTAATTCTTTCTCTTTACTGCATGTCTGTAAAAACAAGTGGGTGAAGGAAGGAAAGAAAGTTGCTGCTGATAGATCAATTTGAACTAACAATGAATGGACAGAAGCCACAGCTAGAAGCCCCCAGTCAGCCAGTTGGACAGCACTACTCAGACTGAATTTTCTCACAAGCACATTCCTATTGATATTTAGTAATGGGGTATTTCAGCATGTCACGTCAATATAGCTTTCAGAAATTCACAAAGTTGTTTATATAAAAGAAAGAATTGACTATAACTATAAGAAAAAATATATATATTTTTTTAAATTATAACATGTAATTGTATTCTTTTAGAATATGTTTGACAAATAATTATAGATGCTTACAGTCTGTTTTTCACTTAGTTTAAACACTGGAACTCATTTGGGCTCAATGTGGAACTTCAGCCAATTTTTTGGGGGAAAAATTGTGCCTCTGTCAATTTTGTATTGCTGTCTCACTATACGACTGTTGTCCCTGAGACTGAAGGTAAATGAGGGTCCAAAACCTCAGGTTGTCACTAGAGCAAGAGGTCTGTAAGGGGATACCTGTTCTGGTGGTGACTCTCGGGCCACATACACACGATCAGACCGGTCTGATGAAACTGGTCCGACGGACTGTTTTCATCGGACCAGGCTGAAGTGGTATGATGGTCTGATGTGTGTACACACCATTGGACCAAAAATCCGATCAGACCAGAACCGGTGACCTAGAACACAACAACGTGCTGAAAAAACGAAGTTCAATGCTTCCAAGCATGCGTCTACTTGATAAGGAGCATGCGCTGGTTTTTGGTCCGATGCTTTTGTGTACTAACATTCGAACCTGTCCGACAGACAGGTGTCCGTCAGACAGATTTTAAACAGGTTTTAAAACTTTGGTCCGACGGACAACGGTCCGATGGGCCGTACACACCATCGAACTGGTCCGATGAAACTGGTCTGCAGACCAGTTTCATCGGACCGGTCTGACCGTGTGTACGCGGCTTCAGGGTAGGATCTTTCCTCAAACTGGGGGACATTTTCACTAATTTAGAGTAACATATCTAGGGCAAGATTTGAAGAGCGAACAGAGGCCCGACCCAATAGGGAAGCTTTGGGGTGGTGTAAAGCTAACCAAGCTTGACCTTAAAGGAAAAATGGAGATTTAGACCTTGATTTATCTTCCAATATCGGATTCTTTCAATCAATTTGTTATATGCATCTTCACTGTTTTTCTTAACAATTTATGCTCAGTTATAGTCTGGTATACCTAAAATCAGGTTTGTAACTGTTTGGCCCTGTACGATCAGACATGTCTGATGAAACTGGTCTGTAGACCAGTTTCATCAGACCAGTTTGATGGTATGTACGGCCCATCAGACCGTTGTCCGTCAGACCTAAGTTTTAAAACATGCTTTAAAACCTGTCTGATGGAACCTGTCCGTTGTACAGGTTCGATGGTTTGTACACAAAAGCATTGGACCAAAAACCCGGGCATGCTCAGAATTAAGTCGACGCATACTTGGAAGCATTGAACTTCATTTTTTCATCACGTCGTTGTGTTCTACGTCACCTCGTTTTGGTCTGATCGGATTTTGGTCTGATAGTGTGTACGCACATCAGACCATCAGACAAGTTCCGAGTTGTCTGATGAAAACGGTCCGTCAGACAAGTCTCATCAGACATGTCTGATCGTGTGTACAGGGCCTTATACTTTCATTGCATTCATGGCACTGGTCATAGACATAACGATGCCCACCATATTACTAGTTCTAGTTTCTAGTTACTAATTACATGTTACTAGTCATATTCAATCCCGAAACTCAGTCAGTCACAGCGATCTGAATGTTTTTTTTTCTTTCGGGAGTAGTAGGAGTTTCCTATTTTAGAAATACATTTTAAAAAAAGTCATGCCATTTATGTATGCACTGTTTATAGATCTGCTGCTTCAAGTCCCCTGTGAATGAGATGTATGGGTCCCGCCAAAGGTGGTTCTCCAACCAAGATGTACATTTTCACTCTAGTGGAGACTGGGATTTGGTTTGCAAGAAGTAAAACTTGCTACACTGTGAATTTTTGATGATTTCCAAACAGTTAGTCATCATTATTTCTACAATGTGCCACTGCATTTTTAGAACACTAAGGCACTAAGATGAGGAGACATGTCCGCTGAAACATGTCCGACGGACCGTTTCCAGCGGACATGTCTCCTCGGATTTTGGTCCGATGGCGTGTACACACCATCGGACGAAAATCCCCTCGAACTGAGGAAGCGGTGACGTTGATGCCGCCACGTCACCACTCCAGGAAGTAAAATACTTCCACCCATGCGTCGAATCCATTTGACGCATGCGGGAGATTTATGTCCGCTGGTTAGGCGTACTAACCAGCGGACATGTCCTATGGACAGGTTTCCAGCGGACAAATTTCAAAGCATGCTTTGAAATTTGTCCGCTGGAAAAACCTGTCCGCTAGGTCGTACACACGATCGGATATGTCCGCTCAAACTGGTCAGCAGACCAGTTTCAGCGGACATGTTCGATCGTGTGTACGCGGCCTAAAGCTGTGCCTTGGTGGAATTAGCTTTTAGATGTAGGCTTTTAGTAATAGCTAATGGATTTTCTGAAAAAATACATCACTATGGGTAACATCATTTGAAAAATGATCGCTATGGATGACATAATTTTGAAAATGTTACCATTTTATTAAATTATAGTTTCATAGTGTGAGAGAAACAAGGCTCCATCTGCCCTTTGTTTTATTATCCTTTGCAGGATATGACATATTAAACATATACGGCCTAATCGGATTCTGTTGAGAAAAGGGGTGAAAGTTGTGTGATTCTTGTGTGAAAGAATTATAGATGAACCCAATAGTTTCTCAGGCAAAGCAGAGTTAATTCTCTGCATTAATGGACATTATGGGCCGGATTCATGTAGAGCGGCGCATCTTTGTGCGGGCGTAGCATATCTACTTTACGCTATGCCGGCGGAGCGTTGAGAGGCAAGCATGCTATTCACAAAGAATATGCGCTCAACGTTGCGCAGGCATAGCGTATAGTTGTCGGCGTAAGCCGACGTAAGTCAAAGTAGGTGGAAGTGGGCTCAAAGTGGGCGTGATATAATATAATGAAGCGTGACCCCATGCAAATGATGGGCTGAGCTTCAAAAAACGAACTGCACATGCGTCGTCTTTCTTGGACGCAGCCCAGTGCGCATGCTCACAGTCACACTGCCTGCGACGTGAACGTAACCTATGCACAGCCCTATTCATGTAGTACTACGTAAACAACGTAAAATACGACGGCTGTTCCCTGGTCCATACCTTTGAATGGGTTGCGCCTTCTATATGGGGAATAACTTTACGCCGGATGTAAGCCTTACGCAAACCATGTATCATTTCCACATGGCGCATCTACGTTCGTGAATCGGCGTATCTGACTCATTTGCATATTTAACATGGGAATGCCGAATGTGTCCAGCGTAACTATGCACCCACGATATGCCGGCATAGGCAAGTTACGTCGGGAAGGCTGAAGCCTTGTTTTACAACATATCTAACTTTGGGAATCGGCGTAAAAAATACGACGGCGCACATTTGTACTTAAAAAAGCTTACGTGAATCCGGCCCTATATGTACAATAGGTCAAATAGCATAAGGGCCATTCCAGCGATTTGGAAACTCGGGCATTTGTCAAAACACCTAGTGGGTCTAAGTGCAAACTGATTAAGTCCTTGTAAGCTGCCCAGCTTCAGGTCAGCCCTGCATTAAAAGAGCAGCCAAGTTAGCAGTGGTCTACACATTCTGCCTCTGAGCTAGGAAAGGTGGCATCAAGTAAACATGTATTTGCTGATTATTTAATTACATCTGAGAAATGCCTTTACAGTATCGGAGTATTCTGACAGTTCTGGAGTTTTGCAGTTTGTTAGCTTCTTGGGTGTGAGAAACTCTTTTTAGATTGGAATCTGACAAATTTTCGGCATTATATGGGTTGCACTTGGAGTAAGCCAGTTACAGTGCCAGGCACATCCAACTAGAGTAAGATCACGGTAGGTTTGGTGCAGTTTGTTTTTAATTGTAATTTGCTGTAAAACATGCACATTATATTCTAGTGAAGCAAAAGGAGAGCTGATTTATAGAACAGAGATAATATAAACATTGAAGGTGAGATTTCCCGCTGCTTTTTTAGATTGCTGTTTTGATCTTTGTTGGTACAGATTTTCCAGCATGCAATATATAGTAGTTGTAATTAGTTTTTATGTGTATTTTCTAGTTATTCCACACAAGTCATATATATCCAAAAGGTATTCTGGAGCTTTTGTCCTCCAATCCATTAATAGTGACATTTTTTTAAGGAAATTCAAATGTCATTGTGTGATTGGTCTGGGACCCTAAAGCCGCGTACACACGATCGGTTCAAACCGATGAAAACGGACTGAAGTTTGTTTTCATCGGTCCAACCCGATCGTGTGTAGGCCCCATCGGTCCGTTGTCCTTCAGTCCAAAAACAGATAGCTTTCTTTAAAATTGAACCGATGGATGGCTAACCGATAGGTCAAAACCGTTCGTTAATACGCACAAGCATTGGTTAAAAATCCACGCATGCTCATAATCAAGTCGACGCATGCTTGGAAGCATTCAACTTCATTTTTTTCCATCATGTCGTGGTGTTTTACGTCACCGCATTCTGACACAATCGGTTCATGAACCGATGGTGTGTAGGTACATCAGTCCATCAGTCAGCTTCTCATCGGATGGACCGATCTTGTGTACAGGGCTTAACAGTTACTGTACTTTTTGACAATGCCAGAATTCCATTTGGGTTCCATAGGGGCATAAAGGGTGTTGGTTTTGGACCCAATATGATAGATCCCAGTGAAATGCCCTAAAAGATTATTACTGATACAGTGTTTGTTTGTTTGTTTTTTGTCGACCATCCTGCTATATTGCTATATTGCTGCTGAAGTGAATCTCATGTAAGACTCCAAATAGACCTAAAATCATTATAGTTTAAAGCTCACCCCTCAAGCTAATATTAATTTTTTGCTTTCAATAGAGAGAGGGAGGGTTGGAACATCTTTTCAGTTTTTTATTGCTGTTCCTATTTGAGAGATTTCTCCTGCTTCCTCTCTAAGAAGTGTCTTATGCCTTGTACACACAATTGGAATTTCCGATGAAAAAAGTCTGACGGAATGTTATTATCGGATATTCCGACCTTGTGTGGGCCCCATCTGACTTTTTCCCGTTGGAGTTTAGAAATAGAACATGTTTATTTATTTTTTTGGATGGAAAAAAAATCCTATTGTTAATTCCGATCGTCTGTGTGGAACTCCGACAGAGAAAAAAACATGCATGCTCAGAATCTAGTCGACGCATGCTCGTAAGCATTGAACTTCATTTTTCTCGGCTCGTCGTAGTGTTTTTTACGTTACAGCGCTTTGGACGGTCGGAATTTGGTCTCACAGTGTGTATACAAGACAACTTGAATGGAATTCCGACGGAAAATTACATTGGATTTTATCGCATCGGAAATTCCGATCGTGTGTACAGGGCATTAGAGAAAAATAGGTAAAATTAACTCCCCACCCCCTAAAGGACACTGCTATATACTGAAATGCTCAATTGGCAAAACAGAAAGCATTTAAACCCTTCCTTGTTCTATTCAGAATGAAAAGAGGGATTTGAATTGCGCTTTAGTTGAAATCTAGTTGGTTGAATCACTGACCAGCTTTCATTACTCAAGCAATATTTCTTCTCAGTTTTTCCAATGTAATACTGTATACACTTCTGCTGCCCTGCTATGGTTCTTGGTGGGTGGCATCACACTTCCTCTCTTGGGTCCTCCCTAATGGTGCCATCTGTAGCCAAAACTTTTGAAACTATCCCCTCAATTTCTGCCACTGTGACAGCATAGTCAGTGGGACAATACATCGGGGGGGGGGGTACCACTTCTCATGGGGTCATAAAATTACCAAAAATCGGACACAGCTTTTAACTATTTCATACTCTGTCCAAAACTCTAAAATAATGTTCACTAAGATGCAGTGTTAAAAAAAAAAGAGAAACAAAAAAAATACATTTACAGAGACAATGTGCCTCCCTAATAGTCTTGGCAGGAGAGCCCAGTTTGGAGCCATGATGGTGGAACACTTGCAGCTAAATTTCCCATAAGATCAATTTAATTGTACCCAATCAGAACTAAAAGGGCCATTTAAAGTGGATTTTGCCTTTTAATGAATCACTTTTAATTCCTTTTATGTGTAAATGCTGCAACATCACATCATGTTGTGCAACACATAATCAATGTATATGTATATACTCTTTTAAAACAACTAATCAATTGTTTATGTATCTTTTCTTTTTATATTGCAGACAAAAGACTTTAATGTGGAAAACTTGAGCAAGCCAGAATTGCGTTTTCTTTTAAGTATATTAGAAGGCGAGCTAGAAGCAAGGGATCTTGTGATAGAAGCCTTGAGGGTAAGTTTTACTTTCCATCTGTATACTTGTTTTTTAATAATGCCACTTCTTTAAATGAGCTCATTGAAGGCATTTTGTAACCTGGTACTTTTATCATTTTTGTATTTGCTGCAGGCTGGTGCAGAGTTCTGCACATTTTTATATTTGAAAATGGTATATACATGTCTTATCTCTGTTTTAAGCTGCTGGGTATGTCATTTGCATAAATGCATAAATGTTCTTTAATTTCACTAGGATTACCACTATCTTTTTCCATTATTTTGGGATCTTTGTCGCATTGCGACATTGTCTCAATGCATTAATGTTCTTTAATTTTTCATCAGGATTTCTACTAGCCTTTCCATTATTTGGGGATCTTTGTCACATTGCTGGGTCTGTATTTTACATTATGGCCAATGTAGTGGAGATGAGCTCCACCAATTTTAGGCTTCATTCACACATGAGCATTTACAGGAGATTCTTTTAAGTTATATTTAGACTTATACGGTTGCTAAGGTTTGTGGCAGTTTTATATCTTAACTCTTCTGTCAAGTGATTTTATTTTACCACCAAGAGCCAAGGTTTAAAAAGATTTGATATGCATTCATGTTTAAATTATAATTATTTTTCTTTATTGTGTAACGGCACGTGGTCTTCTTCTTTACTTTAGGTATCCTTAATGGCTAGTACTTTGTTACAGGCAATTATGAACATTGGAAACATTGGAAAATGTTGGTATGTTAGATTTGTGCCCAGCATGAAACAGGTCCTGTGTATCATTAAGGCTCTCTTTAGAGACAACTTCATCCTCAGGGTCCTAGTAGCGTGGCGGTTAGATGCTATTTGATCTCTTATAAGTTTGTCCTTGAGCAGGGAAGCATGTTCTTGTTCTTATTGCTTTCACTAATACACAACTGAGAATAAATCTGAGATTTTAATCTTGTATTGGAAACCTTATCACCCTCACTATCTGAACCATTTCAATCACGTCTGTAGAAGTTAAGACACTCTTCCTGATGAGAGCAGCCTCTAGAGAACAGAAGAATTGCATGCTGTGCCTACCGAAGCATATCTAGCTTTACAACTTAGTTGTCACTATTTTAGGATCATCTAAAGCCACAGACATGTTCTAAAGGATAATGACAAGATCAAATGGGCAGTTTCAAAGCTTTACACGTGAAAATGCCCCTGACGGGAACCGGAGCCAATGCTTGTCATGCCAGACAGAGAAAACGGAACTTCTGTTTTGGATACTGTCTGACTAACCATATTATGACTTATTTAGAAGCTGTTTTCCTTAGCATTTTGTGGCATACTTGTTTTTTATAAAGATACAAAAATGTCTTTGTCATTAAAATCATTTCATTTAGAAATGGTATAAAACTTGGGATAAAAAAACGGAAAGACTTGAATATATACTGTATGTAAATATCGGCCAAAACTTTTATAGCACACACCTAATTAAGAGTAGGTCCCCCTTTTCCCACCAAACAGCTTTTTTTCCGCCAAAACAGTCCTAACCTATCAAGGCATTAATGCCAACAGGCCTCTGAAGGTATGCTGTGATAGAAGGCTCAAAGCCGTCAGTAATAGTGTTGCTCACGAATATTCGCATTGCGAATATTCGTTACGAATATTGCATATTCGAGTATTCGCGAATAAATCGAATATCGCGGTGAATATTCGCTATTGCGAATATTCGTATTTTTTCAAATTTATTTTTAAAACAGATCACATCCTAGTGATCTCCATCGACGTCTAAAAGCATTGCTGGTATGATTAGAGACCCTGGGCCGAGTAGCTGAGGCGATCCTTTTATGTTGCCGAATATTCGCAATGCGAATATTCGTATTACAAATATTCGCGAATACTTTCTCTGCCCTTCTGTGTTTTGTGTATAAAAAAAAAAAATTAGCTTTAGTTTAGTCATATAAGTTTGTGTAAGTAGAGTTAGTGTTTAGTAATCCAGGAAATGATCTCCGTTTTCGCGTGTTGACGAGAATTTTGCAATCAATTTCGCATTCGCATTAGCGAAATTTCGCAACATTTTTTTTTGATAAAATATCACGAATATTCGATATTATATTAATATTCTTCTATATATATTCTTCTATATATTCGTGAAATATCGCGAAATCGAATATGGCGTATTCCGCTCATCACTAGTCAGTAACAGTACCTTTTAAATTCTGTAAGTTGTGCGGTGGGGCTTCCACGGATCTGACTTGTTTTTCTAGACTATCCCCCAAATTGGATTAAGATCTGGTAAATTTGGAGGCCTCATTAGCAATATCCAGGATGGAGTTTTAGAAACAACATTTCTCCTCCCTTCTTCAAACCTAATTTGGTTGTATTAGCTCAGCCAGAAAGTTGGACTTTACTACAGTAAACATATTTCTAGATGGAAATAAGATGATTACCTCTATAGATAAGCATGTAAATATTTTTTAAGATGTGTATACATTTTGCCAAGTTCCCTGAAAAAGATAACTCTATTATTTAACTACGGTACCTCATTACCAGTATCTTACACCCCTTCCTTTCCAGTCCGAATTTGAGTTTTCAATGTGGTAGTTTCATGCGATAGTCATGCAACGCTGCCCAAATAAATCATGATATAATTTTTTGAGACAAACAGAGCTTTTTTTGGTGGTATTTAATAACTACCGGGTATTTTTACTGTATAAAAGAAAAAAACACCAAACATTTTGAAGAAAAACATCTTTTACTTTCTGGAATGAAACATATGATATAAAAATGCCAAGACCTTTTATTTTTTTGCTACAATATTTTTTAAATAAAGAAACATGCTGGTATTGAGATTCACTTAGCCTTTAAAAGTAGCCCACTAAAAGGAAAGCCTTTCATTAAGAGTGGAAGAAAGTTTAGCAGAGGATGTAACTGTAAAGGAAGAAATACTTTCATGTTACTTTGTTTATATGCACACTTAAACTTTAATCCCACCCCCATGTTGGACTTCGGCAGCACTTTAACCCCCCCCCCCTCTTTTAAAAGAATTCTAAAAAGTGGCAGTTTAACCCCTACAAAACAATTCTATAATCATTGGTGGTCAGTAACATTTTAATACTTCCCACCCTCATCATTGACACTCAAAATCCCCCAAACAACCCCACAACATTGGTGGGCAGCAGCCTCTCTCTCCGCTCCTTTTGAGAGATTGCACTATTGTTCCTTCCTCTCATTCCTCCATTTAGAGAGGCAAGGAAGGGCTTTTAAATATAAACAGTAGTACTGATTACATTTGTGAGTTCTCTGATTGGTCATTACAGCTATCACAAGGCACATCACTACTTTGGTTGCCCCTTTAGCTTTAGCCTATGATCCCTACTGCCTTGTGTAGGCAGGATTATAAGCATTGTGATCTCTCTGGGTGCGCATACCAATAACAATTGACATGGTGTGCACTTAGAATATCCCTACTGGCTTTTTTTGGTACAACATCATGGTTAAAAAAGGGGCAGTTCTCTATTTACCATATTTTTAAGCCTAATTTGTTTATCTATATTTGTACCTTCCTGTGTCCTTTTATATCAAGCAAAATTGTGCATTATTTATTGAATGGTGTTTTTATATTATAGCACCACTGAAACTTCAATACATTTCACTTATATGGGTTGTATGGCTTATTCTTTTTATTTTTTTTTAAATAACAAACGTTCTACTTACCTCGTGCAGTTTGTTTTGCACAGAGTGGCCCTGATCCTCGTCTTCTGGGGTCCCTCGGCGGCTGTCTCGGCTCCTCCCCACAAGAGCTAACCCCCGTTCTGGGAAGCTCTCTCCCAAGGGGGTTAGTTTGCGGGCACGCTCCCTGTCATACACGCTGCATCCATAGACACAGCGTGTATGACTCGGTCCCGCCCCCGAGCGCGAGCAAATGGAAACATTATATGGAGTACTCCATTTCATTTATCAGCTTGTCATTTTTAGATTGTTTTCTGTAACTGTGATCTGTAGGCCACTGTTTTAGAAATTATGGAAATACTGATGTGGACTACAAAATGGAAAGAAGTTGGTGTTTCAGGGTATATTTTTATTTTAATTTTGATTAAATGTTAATTTTGCTTGACTAGTGAAGGGAGAATTGTCACCTTCCTGTACCTCACAGACGTTACTTGTGTTGTATTGTTTTTACAGGAACCTTATACAAGATGATTGCACTATGGTGTAGCTTCTCAATTCTCTTTTTCAGGATGAGCTGTAGGATTGACAGATTTGGGATTACATCGTTTAGAGATAATGCTAGAATAACAACAGTATAACATATGAAAAGTTATTAAAAAGGTGTTTTATGTACATTTTAGGTATTTTGTCCTATTTTTACATGATTGCACTATATACTTTCATAAAGCTGCATCAGGCTTACTGAAATTCACTGGAATTTCCTTTACTTAAAATACTAAATATAAACCATTGTTGGCCTTATAAGGAATGCTGTTTAGAGGAAACCTGTGCAAAGTACATCTTTGCATCCTCAGAATTAGGGTTGTCCCGATACCACTTTTTTAGGACCAAGTACAAGTACCGATACTTTTTTTCATGAACTCGCCCATACCGAATACCGATACTTTTTTTTAAATGTCATGTGACAGTTTTCAAACCACAATACAGACTAAGGATATTTTCTTTAGAATTATGAAGAACTCTAACTCAAGACATTATAAAAGAATAAAAATTAGTAAAAATGAATAAAAATGTTTTATTTGCTTGTCACGCAGTAGTAAAAACTCAAAGAATTTTCACAGAACATGTTGATAAATACAAAAAAAGTATTCTATTTAGGTATCGGGAGCATTTGCGTGAGTACAAGTACTCCCGCAAATACTTGGTATCGGTCCCGATACCGATACTAGTATCGGTATCTGGTCAACTCTACTCAGAATATTATTATTTTTTTACATCAGGAATTGACACAATGACAAGATTCTCTGCATAAAACAGTTAATATTATTACACATAACCAATAGTACAGTATAAACATAGAATGACATTTCCTACATAATAGTACAAAGAGTTTATTTTTTTTGCCCCTCAAAACGCCAGTCATATAAGTGAGTCTGATGCCAAGTTTTTAGTGGTTTAATTGGTGTAGAAGGAAGGGGGTTTAAGGTGGGAAGGGCTAGAAAGAGAGAAACAAAACACAAGGCCAGTGAGGGCTTCTGCGGTGTCATCTCCTAATACAGAGTTGTGGAGTGTAATAGAGAGTTACACAGTATTGTAAGTATCCATCAAACATTTCAAATTGTTCCCAGTAGGCTGTAGTGGTAGACTGTGGCTGGGTCCATAAAAAGGGACATATCTGTAAACTGTTGGATTGTTCAAAGAACCTGCTGCCAAAAGGGAACTTTTAATAGACTGTCCTTAAATATATGTAAATGTCCCCAGTGAACCTTCAGTCTCCAACACAGATGGCTTTTGTTGTAGGAAAGGTTTAGCAAGGATGGTTGGGGTCCTATACCACTAAGATCACTTTTGCTACATGCCAGGTTATAGAGATCCCAGGGTACAAATTGTGACATGAATTTATTGGTCATGCTTCTTGCCATCCTTTGTCTGCCCTTTATATCTTCCTGTTGGTCAACAAAATGCAATGGTTATATTTACTGATCATGATGAAATTGGCACAGTGAAGACTATATGCAAGTAGGTAAAACACTTGGACGTGCTTGCATACACAGCTTAAAGTGGAATTCCAGCTTCGTCCTAACTAGCCTTAAAACTGTCCCCTCCCCCTCCTAACACCTATTTTAACTAACTGTGTAAGAAAGTAGGGGAGAGGAGAGGGTGCTATGACATCGGATGGTTGTGCCTGGAGTAGGGACATCAATCATAGACTTCACTGTCCCATTAGTTTTCGGGGCTCCCTCCTCTCCTCTGTGTCATTGGCTGACACATGTATTTCCTGAACCTAATTGGATATTTGATATAAATAAAGGGAAGCACACATTTGTTTCTGTAGAATAATTAGCCCCAGTAAGCTGATTTTAAATGAACTGTGTTGTCAAATTATTTCTTCATAGAAATGAAGTATTTCTTTCATAAATACTGAGCTGAGAAAGGGTGTGTTTATTATTGTATTATATAAATGAAATGGTAACAGGTGTTTCTATTGTTAATCCTAATAAATACCTGAGAAATAATTTATAGTAATCCACAATGCATGGTGTGTTTACAGGTTATTAGCGGGCCTGGGGGTTGAGTGCTAGCCATGTCCATTGTGCTCTCTAATTGGATGTATATAGGGCACAGCTATGAAATATTTGCAGATTGTTTGATGGTATCTAAGATGTGCATTAGGCATCTACCCTTGTGAGCCCCGAGCAGAAGTCAGGTTTGGCCTAAAGTGCTGAAACCTAACATATTAATACTTCATGTCTGAGACTATAATAACCTTGCATACTTTGCTAAATTACTTAATCCTCTAAAAAGCTTACCATTTGTGCCTCCATGCCTAGGAGGTCTGCTACTGTAAATCCACAAAGGCAGAAGCAGAAAACTCTGAATTGTGTCATTCTATATAATGTACAGTACATCTTCTCCTCTTGTAAGGCCAAATGGAATCTAACAAAAGAGATCCAACTTGTGTCCTTTTAGCATTGTAGCCATATGACATATAGGCTTGGTACTAAAAGGAAATTTAAAAAATGTAACATCTAATTGATCGAAGTGGTTGTTGTTACTATTCTTTGAACTTGTTTTTTTTTCTTCTTAAAAGGGGGCCCTTTCTTCTCAACATGGGTCAAAGGTGCAGGGAAATGCATCTCAAAAATTACTTAAAGTGGTTTTAAACCTTTACATATACCTAGTATGGTGACTGGCCTAATCAAAGTAATCAAATCCTCTTACAAAAGTTTTATCTATTTATCTGCCATCTTCTCTACAATACATCTGTTCAGAATCCAGAATTGATAAAGCTTGTCTCAGCTGTCAGAAAAAGGGGGTGGAGAGCTAAAATGATACACAGCAGAACTCACGACCATTTTTCTCGGCAGGAAAAAAACGTTTAGAAAGTTTTCCCCAACGTGATTCCTCTCCAGCCTGACTTGCATACACACATTCATGCAAAAAAAAAAAACGTCCGACCAAAGCGCAGTGACGTACAACATGTACGACAGGACTATAAAGGGGAAGTTCCTTTCAAATGGTGCCACCCTTTGGGCTGCTTTTGGGCTGCATACTTGATTCTGAGCATGCACGTTTTTTTCCCCTCGGAAAAGCATACACACAAACGTTTTTCGCAACGAGAAAAAGACTGACGGGAAACACGACGAGAAAAAAGAGAGCTGGTTTAAAAAATGTCGCGGGCAGTTTTTTTTGTCGAGAAAACTGCTGGGGAGCATACACACGAATGGTTTTCACGACCAATATAAAAAATTGCAGTTTTCTCGTCATGAAAACCGGTCGTGTGTACAAGGAATTAGAGGGAAGAGACGCACCCCCTTCACACAGGAACAGATCCAAGGCTTTTAATAAGTCGGAGGTCCCTCCCCTGTCACCATTTTTCTCTTGGTGTGAGGAAGATGTGTCATAAGTTATTCATGCTGATAGCAGACAAACAAAGCAGCAGACAGAAATGACACTTAGTGCTCATTATTGAGACAAGTACTCACTATAGCGGGATATGCTTTGTATATATTTTATGCGTGAGGTTTAAAACCACTTTAATTAAAGTGACTGTAAAGGTTCATACATTTTTTTTTAAATAACAAACATGCCATACGTACCTTCTCTGTGCAATGGTTCGGGTTCTTGTTGTATGGCTGTTTTGAGCACTCCTGATTTTGCCACCATCATTGCACAGTAAAGTGCACTATTATAAGTGTTTTATGTCAACAGCACTAAAATCTAGAATACAAGGTTAGTATTAGTAGTTGTACTTTGCCGAGAAAACCGGTCGTGTGTACGAGGCCTAAGGCAGGCCATACCATTAAAACATTTCTTTCCTTCAACCCTGGGAGCTATTGTATTCTGCCAGTGGGAGGCTTCCCCACTGGCAGAATATAATGATCATTGCTGGTGGCTATAGCCGCCAGCAGTGATTGGGCAAAAAGGCTAGTTCTACTGAAGTTGATTGATGGATCAGCCTGCCCATAGATTGATCGCAATTCGGCCAGTGCCTACTGATCCAGACACATTTTAATCTGTCTATGGCTGGCTTTACTGTGGCTATGGCCATTTACCGCAGATTCACTGAAACCAGTAGATAAACCATTTCAGCTATCCCTGCTCCCCCTCCCAGCAGTGACTTTGCAGCCTTCTAATCTCTAATGTAAACACAAATCAGGTGCTCTGGAAGGGAAAAGCATGGTGAGCTGAACATCTGAGAAAACCAACTTGACAGTCTTCAGCACCTCTGCTTTGAAGTTTGAGGATGGATTGCTTATCCAAAGACACGAGACTCCGGATCTAACCACAAACCTCAAGTCCAGAGAATGTCCTTCCTAGGGGCTCCTTTACAGACAAAATAGTTTGTATACTATTAGCAACTGCCCATTCATATCGGTAAAACAATAAAATAGTGGCCGCAGTGGGGAGATGACAGACCAGTTAGGATCCAAAGATCCTTTTTTTTTAAATTGAGGTTTAGCTTTTGTTTAAATCAGAATAAACGTCACAATTTATGTTTCTAAGCCCAGTAAATCACTTTCCAAACATATAATTAGTGTTAACAAAGTTCTTAGGAGGCCACTTTACTAGCTGTCATCGGTAATTCAATGGCATTTAGGCTTATGTTTCATTTTAAGTAAGTGGTAAGCAATTGAAGTTATTAATACATACAAGAGCTTAAGTTGACTCCATAAAATATGATGTATAATATGCCAGATATTTTGCTTTAAGGCCTGCAAATGTGCCCCATCAAACTTAGCTGTTAACTATATTGCCCATAAAGATCCCTTGGTTTTACAGCAGCTGCAGGAAGCTAAACGGGCAAAAGAAACGTGCATCTGTTTTCCTGGTCAAACACATTTTAGAGATCCACCAAATTTAAAATAATAAACACCTGCTCTTCACAATGGTATTGCAAAAAATGGACAAGAACCTTCTCTTCTGGGGTCCCCCAATGGTGCTATCCGCTCCTCTTCTCTGAGTACCCCCACAGCAAGCTGTGTGTTGCATGTGTCCATAAACACACACAGAACGGTTTGGCCCCACTCCCTCCTCACAGCATTTGATTGACAGCAGCAAAAGATAATGGCTCCCTGTAGAGGGAGAGGGGAGAGAAGATATGAAGCCAGATACAGGTTTTTTACCTAAACTTAGGGAAGGCATTTAGGTAAAATAATATTTTAGCTTTAGAACGACTATGAGGTTGCATTAAGGTGAAAGAACATGAAGGTTTAAACACCTTTAAAGAGGTGGTTCACCCTAAATATAATCTCTCCCATGTGATCCAGCATACTGGCGTCTGCGCCAGTATGCTGTTTTTTTTTTTTAAATCCCCCACTTACTGTATTGTCTTCAAATTTAATTTCTTACCCCCGTGGTGGACGGCGCCAGTATAGCGCGTCACTTCTTACGAAAATACCCGATTAGGACTCGGGTATCCTCAGCGAAATGCAGCGCCTGCGCACAGACCTAGGAGCTGACTGCGCAGGCGCCGTATTTCTCCGAGTCCTACGGCTATGGCGCGTCACGCCCTCCGAAAAAAGCCGGAATAGGACTCGGAGAAACACGGCGCCTGTGCAGTCAGCTCCTAGGTCTGTGCGCAGGCGCCGCATTTCGCCGAGAATACCCGAGTTCTTAATTGGGTATTTTCGTAAAATGTGACGTGCTATAATAGAGCATGTGACGCCAGTATGCTGGATCACATGAGAGAGACTATATTTAGGGTGAACCTCCGCTTTAAGCAAAAAAGCAAAATACCACCCAAAATGCTAAAATGTTCAAACCTTGACAATTAGAGAAAACATAACCTTCCCTTTTTAAACTTGATGAGACAATTTATAGTAACATCTCCCAACCCAGATCTTTAGCACATCCAAACACTACATCCTAGACATATTATTTCTTGTGATTCTGTTATTTCCATCTACATTGATGTGATCTTGTATTCATCATTGTTTGTTAATTGTGTGATTTACATAATCTTCTGTGAGAGTTAAAAAAAAAAAAAAAAAAATTTTTTAATAAAAACCCTTTGAATGTGAAAGAGAGTTTCTACAGTTAGTGACAAAAACATACCTTATTAGAGAAGTATATGCTATAATAATTTTAGTGATAACACACACTTTAAACATTTCCCATATATGTACTTAGGATGCATATTTAGCTACTTGCCAGAGGTCTAACTTGAATTAATATTCTACTTCTTATTGAAGAAATCATATGTGTTATGTTAAGTCACACAACGAGGTCATAAAGAGAAGTACGGTATGTCTTTGACTTTTTCTGTACTCACAGTTTGGCTTTCTGCAAGCTTGGCTTGGATGTTTACAGTGGAGAATGCAGAAACTGTACAGATCCAAATATGGTAGGCTGTTAGTTGAAACCTGCAGAGAAGGCAATGTATATTGTCAGACCTATATATATATATATATATATATATATATATATATATATATATAATATTAGATTGTAAGCTCTTCTGAGCAGGGCCCTCTTAATCATCTTGTATTTTATTGTATTGTAACTGTATTGTCTCCCTTTTATATTGTAAAGTGCTGTGTAAACTGTTGGCGCTATATAAATCCTGTATAATAATAAGAATATAGTATATACTTGTATTTTTCTTTGCGTTTTATGAATGTTCCAGTACAGATTTAAAGACACAGACTAACCTTTTAATGAAATGTGAAGCCTACCATTGCTGACCTCTGCTTTTGAAAATGCTTTCTTTCCGGCATCTTTAGACCCACAGAGACTCTTGTTTTTCAAGCCGAAGTAGATTTGGCTTAAGAATTGTCCATTTTTTTTTTACATCATTTAATCAATGCTAATGTAAAACAGAATTGATCATGTTAAAAGTTTGTTTTGTAGCACCACATGGTAACTATGCAACTCCACATTTGTAAAACATATGGTTGATGAAAATCCTGTAAGGAACGCAGTTTATATGTTTGCCAGCACATGCACAGCAATTAGCATTTTTAAGAATTTATATATCTAAGTGATCCTGAATGCTCAGATTCACAATTCATGGGCTGTCTTTGCATCAAGTATGATAAAAACAAATTGTCTTCGGGCATTTCACAAAAAAATAACATTAAATGTCTACACCTGTCAATGTGGTCCTTTTTATATGGAAAAGTACATTATAACCAGATGTATATAAACATCTATTAAACTATAAGAATGTATTTCTTTTAAAACTGCAGGCATATTTACAGAGTTATTATTTCTTTAGTAATTAACACATCATTTGGGTAATTCAGTGACTAGAATCTGAAAATGTTGACAGATGGTGTGCTCACATTCTGTGTCATAAATACATATGGACTAATTATTTATGAAGCCCAGAGATTTCAATAAATGCACGACCTCCTATAAAGTATAACAGAAAAGTGTATAGGCCCCAAGGGGGCAGTAAACGGAGTTTTAAGGTGCAAAAAATTAAAGAATCAATTATACAAAAAATCCAAAATTTATTGATACATAAACAATATAAAACTACTTATACAATTAGGGCTATAGATTGTCATATTACAAAAGAATGGTTGCCTCTACATGTTTCACCACAAATGTGGCTTCTTCTGGAGCTTTTGTAGGACCTTTATTTTAAAACATTACCACTAAAACAGAATTAAAAAAATGTAATTTAAACAAACAACACATCCATTTAGGGAACCCCAAAGGTTCCTATTAACTCAAACATAATTTACATAATCAACATCACATATAGATCGCCTGATGAATATACTTTCTCACCCTGTTAAATGTTCACGATTTCGGATACTCCCCAAGACCCACCAAGAGGTCCAGTGGGGGACGCCTGTGCCACAAGAGTGAAAGGAAAACAGTTGCCCTATAGCTACACCTGCAAAATTGTATAAACAGGATTGATCTTTACTAATGCCACTTGAATCACCAAGGACTCCAGTTAATTAAGGCATAGACCTAACCCTTTTATTTCAAGAAGTTTTGGCAAATCAATCGATCTATATTTATTCTTTCCCTATAAACTGACTTCATCCATTACCAGCATACTTCAAGGTGCTTGTACCCTCTAAAAGAATATGCAATGAATTATATATTGAACGTTCTCGTTTTAATCTGCTAGATATTTAGTAATTGTTCAAATAGCCTGTCTGGCCTTACCCAAGCATTTCCTTATAATAAATAATAAAGGAAATGCTTGAAGCTTTTCAAACTTCTTGAAATAAAAGGTTAGGTCTATGCCTTAATTAAGAAGCTACGTTTGTGGTGAAACATGTAGAGGCCTAATTGTATAAGTAGTTTTATACTGTTTATGTATCAATAAATGTTGTATTGGAGCAGTAACTCCGGTTACTGCTCCCATTAGGGCCTATACACTTTTCTGTTATACATATGTACAATAATTTCCTGTTTTTTGCTTGTTCTTGAATTGAATACAACCTGGCCTTATTATTTAATGTAAACCCCTTATTTCTGAAACAATGTGTGGTCAAGGTCTGCATTTATTGCAGTAAACAGAAGATGCCTTTACAATAATGCATTTTGAATTCTGTTCTTACTTGTAATACATTTTTCTTTCTTTTGGTGGTACAGTCATTGATTCACGCTGGTAGTAATGCTTCAGATTAATGTTATAAACCGTATAAGATAAAATAGTTTGCTGCCTGTCCAACTTAAATGGATGTACCCCATAACTTCTGCCACTGTAATATTAGGTACTAGTAGAATTTATTTATAAAACCACAACATGTTTCTCAGTGCTGTGCAGCTAAATTAACTTGAGGATCATGCTACAAAGGACATACTGTATATCTTGGCTACATATATATCTTAGGAATTTGAGAATTTTAAGTTGGCCAGATTTGCTTACCGTTTAAAAGTGTTCTGGTAGATTAGGCTCTCTGATCATTTTCAGTAATAACAAATATCTATTGAGTCCGGATGGCAGATATAGATGTACTAATAGTACTTTACATGTGGTCCCACACCTTTTAGCTTGGATGATAAATATCTGTCAATCAAATTGGCCAATTTTTGTGTATGACTAAATCTTTTAGTGTGTGCTGGAAAAAATCACTTGGATCACGGTACATTATGTAACCTTTCAATAAATGAACTAAGAAGGTCATTAGGTTTCTGCACTGAGTTTCCTCTACCAGATTGTAGTAGATTGGCATCACCAAGATTTATTTTTTAATGCTAAGAACATATTTTTTGTCAATAAGCAGATGTATTTAGGATAGATTCATGCATTTTAGTTATAAGATGCAGATTCAGGGCATTGATCAACTACACAGAGTACACAGTGACTTTACATTTCAAAATTGAGTTTCTCAGGTAGCTAGCAGGCCCGGACTGGGAAAAAAAAATAGGCCCAGGCATTTTAGACTGAGCATCCCATTTTTTATTTAAACCAAATTACTGGTCTCTAGATGGCTTTTTGTTATATATATTGTAAGATTGGGGTGATCAGAGGGTCAGCTTAGCAGAGCATCTAGATATCAGAAAGGGATGCAATGCCAGGCCTCCAATTTTGTCTTGCTACAAATTTACTTTACTATGGTTACAGGAAATTAGCTCTGTACTACACATATAGAATGCTTTTGGTTGCATTACTCAAAATGTAAAGAACCTATTCCATTTACAGCAATAGAAAGCAATACATGCTGACCAGAAAGGTTGCAGAGACAATTACTTTTATAGCATGTTAGCCCGCATATTAGTGTTAACTTAGAATTAAAAATCTTGTCCAGCCAAAAGGTTTTTCCTTCCTAAAAGTACAACATTGTCTTGATATACATTTTACGATGGCCGTACATGCTGGATATCAGTTGGATGTGCATGCTTGATATTGATGCTACCTAACCATTCCTCATAAACAATAATACAATTACTGTACTTGTTCATATTCCCCGTATACATCCTTGGCTCCTCTTTTAAGGATATCCCAATCAGGAACCACATTTAATTAGCAAAGGATTTGTTTAGTTTAAAAGGTTTCTGCTGAGGTCTAATGCTATTCCCAAACCAGAATGGATTCTCCATACTTACAGTTGCATGTATGCATTAGGAATTGGAGAATGATAGAGCATAAATGGAGAAGACGCTGTATGAATCATATTTTTGTCTTTTATTTTTAAGGCACGGAGAAAGGAAGTTTTTGTTCAAGAACGATATGGAAGATTTAATCTTGGAGATCCATTCCTTGCTCTGCAGCGAGATTTTGAAGCAGGTGCTGTTGGCAAAGAAAAGAGGCCTATATGTAGCAATCCCCTCACTATCTTGGAAGCTGTCATGGCACACTGCAGGAAGATGCAGGAAAGGATGTCTGCTCAACTTGCTGCTGCTGAGAGAAGACAAAGAAAGGCAAGTGATTTAACATTAATGAATTATTGTTTAATGAAAATGTGAATTGTAATACTTTGCTTGAACCAACGATCTCGGCTTATTGCAGGCACCTTTGGGTGCCCAGACACCAGTGTTTTTTCAGTGTAAGCATGCTAAATACCTGGATTTGCCTAAGATCCTTTTATTATTCAAAATTTTCTGTATGTATTGGTGAGGAACCTGACCCCTCCCCTCCCATCGGCTATGCCCTATAATTGGTTAGTGAGGCTCTCATCATAGTACACATCACATGTCCAAATCTAAGTCTGACAAGGGAGCACAACTCCTAATCAGTCAACCCAGGGTGTATGTGCATACCCTAAGCACCCAGGCTTTCTGGGTGCTTGCAGTAAAAATAGACTTAGGGCCAGATTCAGGTAGTCCAGAGCATCTTTGCTCTGGAGTAACGCTTCTCATTTGCGTTGCGCTGCAGAAATTTTAGGAGCAAGTGCTGTCATTCACGAAGCACTTGCTCCTAAAGTTGCGGCAGCGCATCGCAAATGAGCCGGCGGAATTCAAATTTGGCGGGTACGGGGCGTGTAGTATGCTAACTAAGCGCGATCCCGTCGCCAACGTACTGCGCATGCGTCGAGTGTCAAAACATCCCCGTGCGCATGCTCCAAAATCTGTGAATGAACGTCAATGACGTCACATTCCCATTCATGACCGTTTTACGCAAGCGACGTTTTTTTTTTTTTTTCCCGACGCGATGACGACGCCTATACCTAACATAGGATACTCCAACCCCATGTAGGTATATCTATGCGCCGCGTATCCCGTCCGGAAACGTCGTATCGTCATTGCGTCGCGCCAGAATTCGATCGTGAATTGCCGATTTCCGCTCATTAACATATTTTTTGAGCGTAAATCGGCGGGAACGCCCCCGGCGCCATTTTTAAGTTGAAGTAACGATGCGATGGCGAAACTCAGTTACGCTGCTCGCATCGGAACTTCAACCCGGCGTTTCTTGTTTTCTGGTTACAGAAAACAGAAACGCCGGCTCAAAGTCACAGTTAGGCTGGCGGATCACTCGATCCGCCAGCCTAACTGTTCGTGAATCTGGCCCTTAATGTGCACTTTCTACAAGGTTTCTTATTTGCTCAATATTCTAACTAAAATGGTAATGGGGCAGATCTGTCCATAAGAAGGGCTAAAACTAGAGGGTAATTTTGCTCGCCTGCTACTGATTTTACCTTATGTTGACAGTCACTTAGGATTCACGATGCATTTACGTCGGCATATCTCGAGATATGCCGTAGTAAGTATAAATGTGCGCAGTCGTATACTTGCACCGATTCACAAAGCGAGACACGTCGAAAAACATGGCTTCAGCCGTCCGACGTAACTTGCCTACGCCGGCGTATCGTGGGCGCATAGTTACGCTGGACGCATTCGGCGTTCCCATTCGAAATATGCAAATGAGTAAGATTCACAAACGTAGATGCGCCCGGCCACTTCATATACGCGATTTGCGTAAGGCTTATGTCTGGCGTAAAGTTACCCTCATATAGCAGGCGCAGGTAATGTAAAGGTATGGGCCAGGGAACGACGCCGTCAAATTTTACATCGCGTACACCGTTTACGTAGTACTACGTGAATAGGGCTGTGCGGAGGTTACGTTCACGTCGTAGGCATTGATCCGTCGTATATTGGGGAGTATATGCGACATGATTCTGAGCATGCGTGCGCATGCGCTGTTTGATTGGCCATTCATTTGCATGGGGTCACGCTTAACTTAAATAGATCACGCCCACCTCCTTTCTACTTAGAATTAGGCGGGCTTACGCTGACCAATTTACGCTACGCCGCCGCAACTTACGGAGCAAGTGCTTTGTGAATACTGTACTTGCCTCTCTATGTTACGGCGGCGTATCGTTTATGAGATGCGCTACGCCCGCACAAATATACACCGACCTACGTGAATCTGGGCCTTAATTTGCAATACATTTAACCCTCCAAGTTAATTGTAGATACACAATTACTTACAATTGGGGCTTGTTCAATAAATAGTGCCAATTGCTGTAATAAAAATTAACCAATTGAAATTCAGTTTACTGAAGAGGCTAGCACAAGATCCATATTGATAATTTGCCAACTTGTAGTCTGGCATCGTATATTTTGCACGTTTTTGAACATACTGCATTGAAATGCTTTCAATATATAAATTTGAACAAATAATAAAATCAATTGCAAAGTAATTTTGATTAAAATATTATTTGTTTTGCCCACAAAGCATTCAATTTAATGTTTTCTCTAATTTTGCTAAACTACAGCCACAGTGGAAGGGACAAATAGTTATGTTAACTACTTGCCGACCGCCCGCCGTCATATTACAGCGGGACCGTGGCACTGCTGGGTGAGAGCCCGTAGCTATACGTCTGCAATATAGCGGCCACTAGGGGGCGTGTGTGCCCCCCTTCGAGGCGGCGCGTGCGCGTCCCTGCTCGCCCCCGAGTCCCGCGCGCATGCCCGGCGGGTACGATCGCCGCAGGGCACGCGCGCTCGTTCGTTACAGAGCGGGGACCGGGAGCTTTGTGTGTAAACACAAAGCTCTCGGTCCTGTCAGCGGGGTAAACGCTGATCTCCTGTTTATACAATGTATGAACAGAAGATCAGTGATTTCCCCTAGTGAGACCACCCCCCATACAGTTAGAACACACCCAGGAACACACTTAACCCCTTCCTCGCCCCCTAGTGTTAACCCCTTCACTGCCAATGGCATTTTTATAGTAATACAATGCATTTTTATAGCATTGATCGCTATATGGCCCCAAAAATGTGTCAAAAGTGTCCGAAGTGCCCGCCATAATGTCGCAGTACTGAAAAAAAATGCTGATTGCTGCCATTACTAGTAAAAAAAAAAAATTAATATAAATGCCATAAAACGACCCCCTATTTTGTAAACACTATAACTTTTGCGCAAACCAATCAATAAACGCTTATTGCAATTTTTTTTAATGAAAAATATGTAGAAGAATACGTATCGGCCTAAACTGAGGGAAAAAAATTGTTTTTTTATATATTTTTGGGGGATATTTATTACAGCAAAAAGTAAAAAATATTGCATTTTTTTCAAAATTGTCGCTCTATTTTTGTTTATAGCGCAAAAAATAAAAACTGTAGAGATGATCAAATACCACCAAAAGAAAGCTCTATTTGTGGGAAAAAAAGGACACCAATTTTGTTTGGGAGCCACGTCGCACGACCGTGCAATTGTCAGTTAAAGCGATGCAGTGCCGATTTACAAAAAGTGCTCTGGTCATTGGACAGCAAAATGGTCCGGGGCTAAAGTGGTTAAACAGGCTGTTACACAACTCTGTAGAAAAAGCTGGCATTATTCTTATCTTCCTAATACTTTTGTCATTTACACCATATTTGGATGCAAGGAGCATTAAGACACATCAGGGACCACTGCAAATATCCTTTCCTTAGCTTTCTTATGTTTTAAGGTGTAAGCCCATTTTTTTAGATGTCTGTATCCCATTGGGGAGATTTCTCTT
This sequence comes from Rana kukunoris, assembly GCA_029574335.1. Taxonomy (NCBI): domain Eukaryota; kingdom Metazoa; phylum Chordata; class Amphibia; order Anura; family Ranidae; genus Rana; species Rana kukunoris. The sequence continues at coordinate 179,261,680 of CM056051.1, forward strand.
CACCTGTTCCTAAAACCAAACAGGAAGGAGATCTCTCCAAAGTAAGGTATACCGTATATACTTGAGTATAAGTCGTGTTTTTTAGCACATTTTTTTGTGCTGAAAATGCCCCCCTCGGCTTATACTCGAGTCACCTTTTTGCACCTGATCTCCTGGAATTTGGGGACCCGGTACTGGCCGGCTGTAGGTCCCCTGGACCCCAAACTTGGCACACATATAGCCCCACTCTTCCTCTACAAGAGTACAACATTTATTGTCCGAGGGACCTACGGCTACTTTTGCTGATTTTGTGTTAATAAAAGTATGGTGATTTGCGTTTTGCGTTTTTCAGTCATCGTGCTTTTCAGTCTGTTACAGTGTGAAGAATGTGCTATCTCCACGCTAGTTTTACCAGAACAAGCGCTCCCATCTTATAACTAACTTCTGAGCATGCGCGTTTTTTTCACGTTGTTAAAGCCTACACACGACCGTTTTTCATGATGTGAAAAAACAACAACGTGAAAAACGACGCAAAAAATAGAGCATGTTCTAAATTTTTAATGCCCATTTTTCACGTCATGAAAAATGCTCTGGAGCCCACACACGATCGTTTTTAATGACATTAACATTTTTTTAATTTTTCACGTCATGAAAAACAGTCGTGTGTACGCGGCATTAGAGTTCCACAATAAACTTTTGCAATGAAATCCCCAGGTAGTGTTATCAGCCTTGCCTGTGTTCTCCCCTGCTGAACTCCAGAATCCCCCCACCCCACCCCACCCCACCCCCATCAACCCCATAACATAAGTGGGATGGTATTCTGTAGTCCAAGGGGAGAGAGTACAGGTTTAACAAGTCTGCTTGGGATTTTAGTGCCACAGAGTAATTGGCTTAGTCAGGAAGTAAGTAGTTCATTGGACTTCTGGGAGGACCAACATTTATTTTTCTGCACTTGCTGTTTTTTTAAAGAGACAAATAGGCATATACCGCATTTTTGCCTAAACATATGCTTTAATAGTCCACTATTACATTACATTTTATTAATTATTTTAAAACATTTATTAATGTAACTTGCTGACATTGTTTTACTCTCCAAGAAATACTTGGCAACCCCCAAAGCAAGTAAATTGTTTCATGACTGAGATCTGTTTCTGTGTGCTGTGTTAAGTGGGAAAGACTAATGGGGGGAAGACTAATGGCATATGAGATTTTGACAAGCTTATTCTTTTTTGCTGCAAGAGCAAGACTAACAATAGCTCTGTCAGATTTAGCTTTTGCTACTTCAGTAGGTCAACGTAATTGGATCCATAGCTGGTCATTCAAAACTTGGTGTTCTCTCATTATTGTTTACTTTGAGTTTGCCAAGAAAAACCTACAGTAGACAAGTTAACCTCATTAAGGACACATTTCTTGTAGCTCCTTTTTTTCAGAGTGATAAGGCAAATTTATTTTCTGTTTAGAAAGATAATGTAATGCCAACTCATCTGAGTATGTGTGAGAATATATGTGAAGGTAGGGTGCATTCTATTTGAAACTTGGTAGAGCAGTAAACGCAAGAAGCAATCCAAGTGACAGATTTTAAATGTGCGTAGAGTATCTCACAAAAGTGAGTACACCCCTCACATTTTTGTAAATATTTTATTATATCTTTTCATGTGACAACAGTGAACAAATTACACTTTGCATAAATGTAAATTTGCTGTCCCCTCAAAATAACTCAACACAGCCATTAATGTCTAAACTGCTGGCAACAAAAGTGAGTACACCCCTAAGTGAAAATGTCCAAATACGGACCAAAGTGACAATATTTTGTGTGGCCACCATTATTTTCCAGGACTTCCGTTAACCCTCTTGGGCACAGAGTTCATTAGAGCTTCACAGGCTGCCACTGGACCCCTCTTCCACACCTCCATGATGACATCAAGGAGCTGGTGGATGTTAGAGACCTTGAGCTCCTCCACCTTTAGTTTGAGGATGCCCCACAGATGCTGAATAGGGTTTAGGTCTGGAGACATGCTTGGCCAGTCCATTACCTTTACCCTCAGCTGACTTAGCAAGGCTGTGGTCATCTTGGAGGTATGTATGGGAATGTTGGTATACTGCCCTGCGGCCCAGTCTCCGAAGGGAGGAGATCATGCTCTGATTCAGTATGTCACATGTTGGAATTCATGGTTCCTTCAATGAACTGTAGCTCCTCAGTGCCAGTAGCACTCATGCAGACCATGACACTCCCACCACTATGCATGACTGTAGGCAAGACTCGCTTGTCTTTGTACTCTTCACCTGGTTGCCGCCAAACACGCTTGACGCCATCTGAACCTAATAAGTTTATCTTGGTCTCATCAGGCCACAAGACATAGTTGTCATGTCCTTAGTCTGCTTGTCTTCAGCAAATGGTTTGTGGGGTTTCTTGTGCATTATCTATAGAAGAGGCTTCCTTCTGAGACAACAGGAATGCAGACCAATTTGATGCAGTGTGTGGCGTATAGTGGCGTATAGTCTGAGCACTGACAGGCTGACCCCCCAACCCTTCAACCTCTGCAGCAATGCTGGCAGCACTCATACGTCTATTTCCCAAAGACAATCTCTCGATATGACGCTAAGCTCATGTACCCAACTTCTTTGGTTGGCCATGGCGAGGCCTTTTCTGAGTGGAACCTGTCCCGTTAAACTGCTGTATGGTCTTGGCCACCATGCTGCAGCTCAGTTTTAGGGTCTTGGCAATCTTCTTATAGCCTAGGCCAGTGATGGCGAACCTTGGCACCCCAGATGTTTTGGAACTACATTTCCCATGATGCTCATGCACTCTGCAGTGTAGTTGAGCATCATAGGAAATGTAGTTCCAAAACATCTGGGGTGCCAAGGTGCACCATCACTGGCCTAGGCCATCTTTATCAAAGTGTAATTTCTTCAGTGTTGTCATATGAAAAGATAAAATAAAATATTGACAAAAATGTATGATCCTTTTTTTGGAAAACAACTCTTCATCTACTATAGTGATCAGGTTGATGTATTTTGGTTCAAATGGCTAAAGACTTTTAGAATGCTAATTGGAAAACAAAGTTCATTCCACACACTATGCCTTTTTTTTTTAGCAGATGGGGTCTCAACTGTGTCAAGCCAGCTGTTTCCGGCATAACCACAGTGTAAAGCTAGTTAAGAAAAATCTCCCATTCTTGGTTAACATTTATGTCAAGAGGAATTTTGAATGTAGGATATTACATTTTAACTTTCTTTTTTTTCTGCTTCCAGCTTGAGGCAGAGAAAAATCAACTGCAGAACCTGGAACAAGAGCACAAGAAACTGTTGGCTCGTCTCGAAGAAGAACGTACCAAAAATAAACACGTGGTCCTGATTCTAGTGAAAGAATGTAAACTTTTGTCTAGTAAAATAGTAGAAGAAGCTCAGAGGCTTGAAGATGCAATTTCAAAGTTAGAGTTGGAAAAAAAGAAGGGTGCTGAACTAGAAGAAGCACTGGCTGCTGAAAAACAAATCCGATCACAAATAGAAGCACAGATGGAGGCTCAAATTGAAAAACAACTTTCAGAATTCGACACTGAAAGAGAGCATCTCCGTGCCAAGCTCTCTCGGGAAGAAGCACACACCAAAGAACTACAGGATGAGATTGACAGAATGAAGAAAATTATTGAACAACTGAAGTTGTCAAGAGAAGAGGAAAGTAAAGCAAATATACCACTTCTGCGGAAGAGCAAAGATAAGCACCCTTTACCTGGAAGTTCTGGATCACGATCAGTTTCTTGCCAGGCAAATACATTAGGATTAGATAGTGACTCTGAAAATAACAAGAAGCCTCCTTTGACTATACCAGCCAAACCATCCATAGTCAACCATGTCATAGGAGGTGGCACAAAGATAAATGTTTGCACAAATTCTGCATTTGCAAAGTCAGTGGTAGATAGACAGACCGCTCATAATGATGGTCTTCCTACGAATTATAGCAGGACAGAAGAGAATGGCTGCTCTTCAGAAATAACAAGCAGTTCCTCTTTATACCCAAACATTCCATTTTGTACCTCCCCGGCTTCACCAAGTTACTTGTCTAAGTCTATGCAGAGCTTACATTCACCTTGTTTAAATACTACTTTAAATTCAGGTGTTAGTCCTCGCATCCAGGCTGCAAAGTTTAAGTTTCAGGCAAATGCCAATGAGCATGACCAAAATGGAAACACAACTCAGAATCCTCAAACAAGAGATATGTCTCCCAGCAGTCGTGAGAATATGGTTGCAAAACAAATGGCTAGAAATACTGTGACTCAAGTTCTTTCTAGGTTTACAAGTCCTCAGACTGGTGCACAAATAAGACCTGGGTTTTCCCACCCAATTGAAACAGGCACATATCCACCTGTAGCTGGACGTGGTGGTCACTCATCTTTAGCACTAAAATCAACTTCGGTTTCAAGAGTTGATAGAGGAAACCCCCCACCTATACCTCCAAAAAAGCCTGGACTTTCACAGACTCCACCTGCACCACATCCTCCTTTAAAAACACCACCAAACATTGGGGGGAAAATTGAACATAAGCCCATAACATCTGCTCCTTCCACTTCAGCACATGGGTTCAGGGTATTAAATGAGGAAACTGTGTCTAAGTCTTCTTCGCCTCAGCTGCCACCAAAACCATCTATAGATATACCTGTGGCATCTGCAGGCTGTGTCATACCAGCCATAGGCACATCACAGGTGGGTGCTTGGCCTTCCCAGTCCCCTGGATGGAAAGAACCTGCATGTTCAGAAAGTTCCCCTGTCATTCCCACAACCATTGCCTGTACCTCCTCCATACACCCTGTTAGTGCCTCATCCTGTAGACCATGTGATTCAGACAGCCTCCTGGTAACAGCATCAGGTAATGGGATATATATCGGTGCTTATGTTTTCTCTGCCAAATGTTACCCTTTTTATTACTTCTGCCTTATCTGTCATTCCTCAAAACAGTCTTTCCATAGCTCATTATATTCTCCTTTCATACATGGGGTATGAGAATCTGTCTTAATATGGCATTTGGTGCAACATGCAAGGAAATCTGACATTAAGAGGCTGCATTTATCTTACAAATGTTGTGTGCATTTGAAAAAGGATCCTATAAATATTATAATTTTTTTAAAATTAAAAAATATATACATTATAAAGCAGACTGACATTGTCGCTGAATATGCTACATTTTTTTCTCTATAACTCATAGAGTTAGAAAAGATACGTTAAACGTAGTTTATCAATATCTTTAGTGTTAATGTGGTTTAATATGACAAATGTTAAGTCCCACATTATTTAAAATTACATTAAGTGAAAAAAAGTGTACTTGTTCTTACTGTTCTAAAGTGGTAATGGGAATACCTTGAGCTAGCTTGAGTTAAGGAGCCAGTGTGCCCCCTCATTTTTTTTTTACCTGATGCAACTTCTTCTAAAACTTTTCTATTCTCATGTACTGGGACATGGATTATACGAACTGACTACTGAATTCTTCATAAACTTGTCCATTCTTTTTCTGTAAGTTTTTGCACATAACTGCTCTTTGCCCTAATTTGGGAGTAAAGCAAATCTAAAGTTCTTGGGTAATGTGTCACAAGGTTAATGCTTGACATATCACTTTGTAGTCATTAGGCTAGGAAGATATGACATTTTTGACCCAATATTTTGCACTGAAATGCAAGAAGCCAAATTGCATAATTACATTCACAGGAATGTTTGTACCTGCAATGGGGCCATATGATCCATGGTGAGGGAGTCAGTAAGATTTTCTTTGTGTGGTTCTTTATTAATATATTCAAGTAGAATCATTAAGCTAAAGTTGCTGTATGTATAGATAAAGACATTGTGCCAGAGTGCTCTTAACGAATAAGTTGTCCAAACTGTTATTGTCCTCGGATTGGTATTGGTATTGGCAATGGATTGAATTTTAAAATAAATCTCCTGACCCCCCCCCCCCTTTGTTTTAGACAGTTGTGGTGCTGACACTCTTGTTCAATGCTTTAAGTTGCTGAACTGGAACATGTTTGCAGATCAGCATAGTTAGTATAAAAGGCTAGTGGGTCGGCATGTAAGGCAGCCACCATTTTCCAAAAAATGTTTCCATGTTTCTTTCAAAATAGATTTAATTTATGGCTGTGGTATTCTGGGTCCTTTAAAGGAAGCCTGGCATGAAAAACATGGAAGCTGCCATTGCTGGGAACAGTGGCTCTCTGCTCGCTCTCTCTGTTTGAAAATGCTAGTTGCCTTGGTATTTGATACTTGTCCTTTATCTGAAATATTTTTGCATATTATTCGCTGGCCCCTAACTATGCAGATCAGGGCTTTTGACTTTACACTAATTTTAAGATGTGTATGCTTTTTCCAGGTCAGTGACTTAGTAATTATTAAAGCCCATACAAGGTTCTCAACAATTATGGATAGCTATATCTGCACTCTCTACTATAATATTTTTTTAATAAATATTGAAGCAGAGTTGCAGCACTATGGGCAACTCAAGCATGTTGCCCTATGTTAAACACTAAACAAATCCATCCAGCTTTTTGGCAGATCACCAGTGAGCATATGCCCTGCAGATACTTATCGCACTGTGGCCTCCTAATGCCTATATAATTTTAAAATATGAACTAGAAAATTAAGCATTCAGGTGACTAAAAATATCAATCCATGAATGTACATATCATAAATATATACGGTAACTGAGAACACTTGTTGTCAGTCATAAACTGGTAGAAAGCCATATAGGGCAAGTCCATGAAGGTAAGGCATTTGATAGGCAACCTGTACATTCATCCACTGGCTAACACATTTAATTTCTGCATAGGCAAACAGCAAAATAAGTTGTCCTTTCAGATCTACATAATGCCATAATGTTTACTTTTGGCACTGGGAGCTGAGGTCACAAATATTAAGCTTGTAGGCAAGAAAGCTAGAGGGGACCATAATATTAAGCTGGACGTAGTTATCAGACATGATGAAAAATATGGTTTGAAGCCTACCATCTGTCTGGTTTTATCCAGTTATTTTACAACTGAATAGACACCAAGCATAGTAGAAGTGTGGATTTTAGGGGATGCTTCAGAATCCCATCTAAGTTAGCCTAATAAAGATGGCTACATTTAGTAGCCCCTGAGCTGGGGCAGCTCAGATGACAAGGTTTGGTGTGGCCTCAAGTGTCCAACTTAAGATTGTTTCATTCAGTTGTATGCTTTATCCCACTGATATGTAATAGCAGACTCGGTTAAAGTGTGAATGAGCTGCTGAATAATTTCTAAGCTACATTTAAGGTTTGTGTTTGGACTAAAGTTGCCTTTTCTTCTTATTCCTAGATTTGCCATTTTCCATCAAACAGTCTTGGCTTACTGTGCTCTGCACTTGTTCATGCAGTTTTGAAAAAAGCAGAACATTCTGCCAATTAGGAGGCCAAGCTTCACATAAAAATTCACAAGAGTTTGCCTTGATAGAAGTTAGGTCAGTAACTGCAACCACTTTCATTATGTAATGATGCCAAAACCGGCTTGATCTGCGACTCTCTGGAGCCTTTTGTCATAGTTCCTAGTATTTATTCTTTGTTTGCTTAGGAGTATGTTTTATCGCACTGCTTACATTTTTGACTACTCAGGATTTTTACATGATCTAAGCTTAAGTGCTTTACAGAACCACTAAACCCAAAATACAAATGGCCTTTTTGGATTTTAACGTGTTTGTGTGTGTGTGTGTGTGTTTCTGTTCATAGTTTCTCTTTCAATATTTAGGATATGCTTCCTCCTTAGTATTGCAGTACAGTGCTTTATCTGCTTCTGACTCTTTTAGAAGTATTTTACAATTTCAGTACTGATTGAAAATGATACAATATCTCTGACTGGGAACAATTTGATATCCCTTCTTCATTTTTCAGAAAACAGAGAATCTATAAATTTGTAAATAAAACACTCCAATAGGACAATGGAATTGGCAAGAATTTAACATTTTAAGTCAAGTTATAGAAACATTTATTTCAGACAATTTTTACAGTAATTTTGAATAGGAACTTAAAAAAGATTGCAATTAGACTGAGTAAACATCTAAATTGGCTTGGGAGTGTAATGTTATAATTATTTATATACTAGTATTTTATATATACAATTTTGTACAGAATGTAAATGACTCGGAAACTGATCACAAGGGTTTTCTCCCCTAAATCGTAGATGACTTGTGGTCAATAGTCACGTATTTTGGACTATCGAAAAATATTGTTTCTGCCTTTTAACCTAAGGGCATGATTAGAAACTAGAAAATTCTTAATTCTTAATCGTTTGCTTCGAATTCGCTCTTATTTCTATAAATTGGGCCCTATTCATTGCACATGTGGCTTTCCCTTTTGTTTTAATTTAAGTTCACATCTCTGTAAAGTTTGCCCATTTTATGAAGTTTTGAATGCTACCACCACTGTGCCTAAAACTCATGATATCAGCCATTTAAAGAGGGGAAAATTATTAGTCTTATCATTGCTTACTATAGAAGAATCTGTCATACTTGCCCTGTGTGTCCATGTAATCTCTGTGTACATTCTTTATACTTTGTATATTTTACACATGGAGATGTTAAATATTAAACATAACAATTTGATTTACATACCGTATTTATCGGCGTATAACACGCAGAGGCGTATAAAACGCACCCTAACTTTAAGAGGGAAGTTTCAGGGGAAAAACTTTCCATAGCCCCTGCGTATAACACGCAGGCACAGTTTACCCTCTGTTTTTAGGGTAAAAAGGTGAGTGTTATACGCCAATAAATACAGTATGTGCCCTGTTGCCACCACCAGGACAGTTTTCCAATTTCTCTGAATGTGGAGGGTAAAAGACTTCCAAATTCCAGCAAATGTGTGTAAATGTATCTTAATTTCCCTACATTTATTACGCTCCAAAGTATACATTTTTTCCACGTGCTTTTGTAAAAAGTCCTGGCATTGCATAGCATTGCCTTCCCAGTGGATTCATTCAGAAGGGGCAAGGGTGAAAACTGGTGCAGCTCCTTTACATTTTTAATATACCTGTTGCTGGAAGTGCTTATTCCAGTTAGTTACTAGGGTTAAACAATCCATTTTGATGCTTCAATAAACAATCTCTTAATATTTAACTATATCATGTACTCATCCACAGTGAAGATGGTGATATGTGATGTGTGAATGTTGTTTGGTATACATTTAACATACTAAAGCACATTTCACTTGGCCTCCGATAACATACTTGGTCTCATGGCTGGCATTAGGGAAAGACAAAACCTTGCTGGAGCTAGGGGGATATTTTTAGAAGCTAGAAAGCAAATATATTCATTGCTGTTTATGCAAAGGAATGAACAAAGCTTACCATGAAAAAGCAAAGCTCTTGTTGATTTTTAAAGAATGTTTTAAATGAACATAGAGAATCTAAAGCTATCCAGACCTTTCCTTCTGACATCTGCATGTTGTCCCTTGTCAAGCTTGAGATAAAATAATCTTAGTTACACAAGGAAGAAGACTACCTAATTTGTTTGTGAGGTTGTGAGACCATGCCAATGATTTACTTTGCATTAAGGTGTTTATGGCCAAATAAAGCCCTACTCTTTGCTTTGCTCTGATGTTTAAACCTTGTTTACCCCTCAACATGATTTCATGTTGCATATACCTGGAAAATCATATACTATCTAAGCCCAAACTCGGTATGTGGTAACAGAGAACTTGACTTTGTGTAGAGAACGGAAATACAGACCTTTACTTAACCACTTAACCACTTACCTACTGTGCACCTACACCCCCTTCCTGTCCAGACAAAATATAAGCTTCCGGCACTGCGTCTGCGGTTTTTATTTTTTGCGCTATAAACAAAAATAGAGCGTCAATTTTTAAAAAAATGCAATATTTTTTCCTTTTTGTTATAATAAATAACCCAAAAAATATATAAAAAAAATATTTTTTCCCTCAGTTTAGGCCGATACGTATTCTTCTACATATTTTTGGTAAAAAAAAAAAAAATACAATAAGCGTTTATCGATTGGTTTGCGCAAAATTTATAGCGTTTACAAAATAGGGGATAGTTTATGGCATTTTTTATTTATTTTTTACTATTAATGACGGCGATCTGCGATTTTTTTATTGGGACTGCAACGTTATGGCGGACATTTCGGACACTTTTCTGACATTTTTGGGACCATTTACATTTATACAGTGAACAATTCTATAAATATGCATTGATTACTGTATAAATGTGACTGGCAGTGAAGGGGTTAACCACTAGCGGGCGGGGAAGGGGTTAAATGTGTGTCCTATGAGTGTTCTAACTGTGGGGGGAGGGGGGGTGACTGGGGGAGGTGAACGATTGTGTCCCTATGTACAAGGGACACAACCGCTCTCCTCTCTCCCTGACAGGGACGTGCAGCTCTGTGTTTACATACAGAGCTCCACGTCCCCGCTCAGTTACTGAGCAATCGCGTGTGCCCGGCGGCGATCGTTGCCGCCGGGCACTCGCACGGGATCCCCGCAGGGCGGCGGGTGCGCGCGCGCGCGCCCGCCCGCGGCTTTAAAGGGACATCACGTCATATGATGTGATGTCAGGATAATGGAGTCGTCTGCCCGCCGTCATTTGACGGTGGGCAGATGACAAGTGGTTAAGGACCGAGCCTGTTTTTCAGAGTTTACAAGTTAAAAACTTTTTTTTTTGCTAGAAAATTAACTAGAACCCCCAAACATTATACATTTTTTTCTAACGCTCTAGAGAATAAAATGGCAGTCATTGCAATACATTTTGTCACACCGTATTTGCGCATCGGTCTTACAAGCACACTTTTTTGGGGAAAAAAATCACTTTTTTTTAAATTGTGCCCGCTCGTGGAATGGCGTCAAACTTTTACCCTTAAAATATCAATAGGCGACATTTAAAAAATTCTACAGGTTGCATGTTTTGAGTTACAGAGAAGGTCTAGAGCTAGAATTATTGCTCTCGCTCTGATGATCGCGATGATACCTCACATGTGTGGTTTGAACACCATTTTCATATGCGGGCGCTGCTCACGTATGCGTTTGCTTTTGTGCGCGAGCTCGTCGGGACCAGGTGCTTTAAAAAAAAATCTTATTTTACTTTATTTTATTGATTTTGAAACTTATTTTTTTTTAATTGGGTCACTTTTATTCCTATTACAAGGAATTTAAACATCCCTTGTAATAGAAAAAAGCATGACAGGAACTCTTAAATATAATATCTGGGGTCAAAAAGATCTCAGATCTCATATTTGGACTTAAATGCAATAAAGAAATCCAATACATTTTTTTGTCCTTTGAAAAAATGTCCCTTTTAAGGCCGCGTACACACGGAGGGACATGTCCACTGAAACATGTCCGATGGACCGTTTCCAGCGGACATGTCTCCTCCAGATTTTCGTCCGACGGTGTGTACACACCATCGGATGAAAATCCCCTCGGCCAGGGAACGCGGTGACGTTGACGCTGCCACGTCACCAAACCCGGAAATAAAATGCTTCCGCGCATGCGTACTAACCAGCGGACAGACCCGACGGACAGGTTTGTAGCGGACAAATTTCAAACCTGTCTGCTCACCCGTACACACGATCTGATTTGTCTGTTGAAACGGTCCGTCGGACCGGTTTCAGCAGATAAATTAGATCGTGTGTACGCAGGCTAAGACGTATGAGCGGAAGTGACGTTTTGACGACGCTTCCACCCTGCACCCCGCCATCCTCCCTTCACTCATCTCTATACACAGCAACAGAGAGGACCGGATCGCCTCCGCCCTATCCCGCCGCCGATAAAAGTGATCTTTTGGCATACCCGCCGCAGAGACCACTTTTATCTTGTAGCAGACCACCCGCTGAAAAAGAGGAATACCGGATTATGGTAGCTAGCTGCTACCATAACAACGGTATACCTCTTTAAACAGAGGATGTAAAATTGTGGCGGGCGGTCCGTAAGTGGTTAAAGTGGAAGTAAACCCTCCTATCATTTTCAGCCAAGGAAGCGCCATCTTGGCCTATTTTTTTTTAATCTTCAACTGCCATGATGCTGCACATGTGATCAGTTATGACACCAGCTTTTGGAAGGTTTGGCAGTTTGGTTGAGAGCACAACCAATGTGACAGCTACATTTCTGGCACATGCAATCCAATACCGAAAGAAGTATGCAGGTTGTTATGGCTGACCTTTGCTTATGATAATGCTAGCTGATCATCTGTCAGACCGATCAAATAGCTTCAGGACGTTCTGATATTATGATAATGCTAGTTGATTATGCTGCCAGACTGATTTAAAATCTTCAGTACTTTCTGAGTCATTGCTCTGAAACAAGCATGCAGATCAGAAGTTTTGACTTGCCACTTCATTGGCTTGTGCCTCTTACTTCATATTCTAGGTGTGTGACTCAATAGTATCAAAGGAGGTTACAGCCAGGTAACTAGATTATTCAAAAGTAGGGTCAGAAATTAGAGCTCCCAAACTTCTTGGCAATGTTCAAGGGGGAATGTTATAAAGTATTCCATTGCAACCACAAAGAATTTGGAGAGCATCTACATGCAGTATGAGCCAAACCAAGTCTAGTTTGAGTAGTTTATTGCACTAATTTAAAGAGTATCTGAACCCAAAAACAAAAGTGTAATTATTATATTGCTGGCTGCATTATATATACTGTATATATATATATAGCGTTTTTCCCCTAGTTCTGTAAAAATAAAAAATCTGGTTCTGTCTCCTCATGTTTGAGTCTTATTTCTCCATTGTATCTATGGGGACAGCCATGGTGGTCACACAGGCTGGACATCAAACATGTTTGTCTTTGTTCATCTCCATTACATGATGGATTGATGGGACTGATTGATCACATAATAAAGATAAGGTTCTTTGTGCTTTCCTGTAAGCTCACAGGAAGTGGCAAAGATACCATGTTTCTGGCAAGATGTTTTTTTATTACTTGCTGTATATTGGTTTTTGGGTTTAGATAAACTTCAGATAAACCTGTTGTACAAATTTGGCCTGTGTGTTTGTGTGTACACGTGTCAGAGCTTAAACGTTGCCACTTTAATATAAAAAGTAAATTGTATTTTAGGTTTAGTGGTTGTTTGGATTAATACAATTTGCAAGCAGTTCACACATTTTTTTTTTCTACTCATTAATTTTTATTTCAGTTGAATTGCAGCAGCTCCAAAAACAGACATTCAGTCATCTGACTATATTTTGCTTTACAGATGATCCATTTTTAGTTTTTTTTTATTTCAAGCATGATGCATTTCAGTTATTGGTTAATTTAAGCTCATAGATTTTCATACCCCATGACATTTTTTCATATTAAACTGCAATTATTTTCTTCAAATTGTAAAACCACTGTCTTTGCCTCTTTTTAAAATGCAATAATTTATCTTCTGACTGTGATTTGGCTTGGAAGTAGGGTCAAAAGATTGAGGTATTGATTTTGGCTCTCAAATTAACCATCTCCACATTCTGAAGCTGATGCCAGAAGCTGTTCTTCTGCCCCGTTCCATTTTCCATTGCTGCATGCTTTTCCGGCTTATGCAAATGCTTCACCGATAATTTTTTTTTGTATTTAAAAATCTTTCTTTTGCTTCTAATAATTCACAACTGTCTTGTATGATAAATTATACCAGTGTAACGTGGACACACTTTCTTTGCTGGTAAGCTTTTTAGTTGTGCTTTTTGGCTAATTGTTTTTTTTTTTTTAATATGTTACATTTGATTCGTTAATGCATTGTTTTATTTTATTTGTGAGAAAATCTGATATAGAAGCTGCTATATGGTATGGAATAATGCACATTGTAATGAATTCTAATGTTAGGTTTTTACCTTTTTGTTTTACAAAGATAAGGTCATTTTAAAAATCATCTTATCTAAAGGCTAAACTTTTTTTTATATAGATTTGGATAGAGAAAGGATGGGTTAGAACCTCTGCAATGTTTGTATTGTGATTTGTGTCTCTGCTAGAGAGAGCCAATTCCTCTATTTGTCCTGATCTTGATGGTCCTTAAAACTGGGACTGGATGTGATAGATTTATCCTCTATTGCTCTTAGATTTTCCAACAGTAGAGACGCTTATGCTGATGGCAGATGATGGGTTTCCCTCACTATGGAGAGTTTTACTCTCGCTTGCTTTTGTGTCTACAGGAAATTAAATCTCCACAATGGGACACAAATGACAAAAAGTAATGGGCGTTTTAACTATCCCTTCTCTATCCAAAGTGCTAAAAAAAATTGTGGCCTTAGATATATGTTAACAGGAAACTGCCATAAAGGATGTTATCAATCAAAACAGAATCTGCCCTATAGCTCTGAAGGCTATCATTAAACAGGAAATGGTGCCAACTCTGTGGCAGAGCGCACTTTTAAAGCATCATGCAGGATGTCATGGCCTGCTCTGAAATTAGTGCTTAAAGCTGATCTCCATGTTTTAATCAAGGTAAAATTGTTGGTTTGGACCAGCTTGGCTGGACAGAGAGGCGGGACAGATTACATCACTATCTCCAACTCAGCCATTCAGAGGAAGCTTTTTATTTATCCACAGAATACAAAGCTCACTGGCTGAGCAGTGTTTAGCCCAGCTCGATTCTGTTTTTGGGAGAAGGATAGGAAGTGTAGCTGAGGCTACATACAGTTTATACAGCAGGCACATCTGGACCAGCTCGGTCCAAACAAACTATTTAACCCTCACTCAGACATAGGAGATCAGCTCTAAACCATCCTGACAGGTTCATTTTAAGTGCAATTTAGCAGATTTGTATAATCTGCATGTAAAACCTTAGTGACTAATTCACCAAGCTCACATTATTTCCTCTCATGGTTACTGATTCATACATTTCTTTTCTCTTGCAGTCTTTTGGCACTTTTAGAGTTCACAAATTATTTGGCAGCTTGTTCACTAAAATTTCCAGAATCCACAATTATTCTCCTAAGGCGGTTGCTAAAAATAACTGAATGGGCTAAATTTACTAACTGATTAAAACAAATTGCATTCAGTAGTACAATCAATCAATCACCTTCTGGTTTTGTAGTTTATTTGCTCAGTATCCGCCATGCAGTGTGCAAAGTGTTGCTGACATTGTGCCGTTGAAAATCAGTACCTCTAGCTGACGTGTGTGTTTGTATGTAGTTTACTGCATGACACTATTTACAGTTTATCTCCTATGCCCTTGATATCAGTTGTCTTCACTGCATGGCGGTCATACTCAGCCACCTCAAATGTTAGTATTTCAGCCAATGCACACAATAATATTCGATTGCCTTGAGTTAGAGCTGAACGTCAAACAAATACTGTTATAAAAGGCACTTATTTAAGCAGCTCTGTAAATAGATGGATAGGTTGATATGGATAAAACATTAAAGTGTTGTAAATATAATAATTTCACGTGGTCCATGTACAGCAGAGCACAGAATAGGAGAAGGAAAAACAGCACATGGTGCTCATGTGCTAACACAGAGAGTGCTGATAGGCTCAACTATGATGCCCTACTTTATCCTCCTATCTGTTTTCTGCTTATTTTTCACTGCCTATTTATAGACAGGGTGCAGGAACACTTAGTTGTATTACTTAACTGCAGCAGGGAGAGTCCTCATCCCTGTCAAACAGGGTTGGATGGGTAAAAATAGAAATTCCTAGGCAGATAAAACTTATTATTAAGGCTCCATGCACACTGGACGCTCAAAAAAGTAGTTCTGAATGTCGGATTGAATGCAGGAAAACGCTGCTTTAAAAACTAAATTTTTTCAGTGTTTTCCCTTGGTGTCAATGCACGTTTAGCCACGCTAGCTTTTTGCTGTGTTTCTCCGCCTATTCAAAATCAATGGTTCACTACGGGAGCCCATTGATTTGAATAGAAGTCGCACCAGAAGTCGGATCATGATGATCCAACTTGTGGTGCAACTTGCATGCTGAGGATGAAGGGCAACCCCCATCCCCCAAAATGCAAAAAAAAAAATGGCATCGTCCCCCCTCGGTTTGGGACCCTTTGGTGTGGGATCCCCCCAAAATCTATACCAAATCCTTAGCTGAGCACGCAGCCCGGCAGGTCAGGATAGGGGGGACGAGCAAATGCCCCCCCTTCTGGACCATAGCAGGCCACATTTCCTCAACATGGGGGGTGGGTGCTTTTGCACCCCCCACCCCACAGCACCTTGTCACCATGTTGATGAGGACAAGGGCCTCTTCTCGACAACCCTGGCTGGTGGTTGTCAGGGGTTATCAGAATCTGGAAGCCCCCTTTAACAAGGGGGCCCCCAGATCCTGTGTAAATGAGTATGAGGTACATTGTACCCCTACCCATTCCCCTAAAAAAAGTGTTAAAAATAAACACAGTACAAGGGATTTTAAAGTATTTTATTAAGGCAGCTCCAGTGTCTCTTCCGATTTCTTCTCCCCTAAGGAGGTGGGAGTTACCCATAATCCTCAGCACACAAATCACAACGCAAGTTGGATCATCATGATCCGACTTCTGGTGTGACTTATATTCAAATCAATGGGCTGACATCGGGAACCATTGATTTTGAATAGAGGCAGAGAAATGCCCGACGAGGCTTAACACTTTGTTTATAATGTTTACCGGCGTTTAACAGCTTTTATCGGGATCAGGTGTTTTCAGGACTGCTCTTGAACGCGATTTTAGGGTGTTCAGACAACAGCCCATAAATGTCCAAAAAGGTACATGTGTGCATGGACACATAGGATAACATAGAGGGGAGTTTATGGGCTGTTAAAAAAAACGCTCAGGCATCGTACACACGACCGGTTTCCTCGGCAGAATCCATCAAAAAACTCGGTGGGAGAGCTTTTTTGTCGAGGAAACCGGTCGTGTGTACGTTTTTCATCAAGGAAACTGTCGAGAAACTCGACGAGCAAAAAAGAGAACAAGTTCTCTTTTTCCTCGACGGGAGTCTCAATTTCCTTGTCGTGTTCCTCGTCGGGCTGCTTTTCGACGAGAAACTCAAGCGTGTGTATGCTAAGAAACCCGCGCACCTTTGGTAAAAGTAGCGTTTGTAATGGAAATAGCACATTTGTCACGCTGTAACAGACTGAAAAGTGCAAATGTCTCTTACCAAACTTTTTCCTGACACGCAGTAACATGAGATTAGCAAAAGCAGCCCCAAGGGTTGTGCCAGTGGAATCGAACTTCTTCTGCCGTAGTATGTGGTGAAGTTACCGCGTTTGAGAACGAGGAGATTTGGTCTTGATAGTGTGTACGCAAAGCAAGCTTGTCGAGTTCCTTGACAAGCCTAACAAGGAACTCGACGAGGAAAACGATGTGTTTCGCCCGACGAATTCCTCGGTCGTGTGTACGAGGTCTCACACTCCCTATGAGCTTCAGTGTGCACGGAGCCTAACAGATATGTAAAGTATTTATCTATCTTCCTGGAGTTCAGCTTTAGATCCAAACTAGTAATGTTCACTCTGTGTTTGTGTTGCTGGGGCATTACCCTTAGTGCATATGTTATAACTTCCTTAAGTAAATTTAGCCCAAAGTATAATCAAGTTTAAATGTATTCACGTTAGCATGTAGTCACCTAACCAATATGCATAATACAAGTAATTAGTGCTATGCACGCAGTATATTACTTAATCATTTAAAACAGTATAAAAACATCAAATGCATGTTTAATCCCTATGCATCCCTTAATCTTTAATAGGTTTTCCCTGAAAATGACACTGTGTTAAAATGTCAGTATTAAATGACAATACTATGAATACGTTTTATGAATAATTCCAGACCCTGGTAACTATTAGGAATGTATGATTTTTATTTTTTCAGTGTTACTTGTGGATCTTTATCTCCCTTATCATATATTACTTTGACTCACAGGCTGGTCTCCCTCCCTAACTTCTTTACTAACAAGCGGTGGACCTGTTCCCCTGGGAGACAGGTCCACCCTTCTTCACCAAGCTGCTGCCCAGGGAAATGTCACTTTATTGTCAATGCTGCTTAATGAAGAAGGACTGGATATAAATAAATTATGTAAAGATGGCTATACTGCCTTGTATTCTGCTGCTGCTAATGGACATTCAGGTAAGATGTTAACTATTACTAATGTGCAATTTTTTCTTCTTTCTAAATGTATCTTGTATGTTTTGTGCTTGAGATTTGTGCTGACTGGAAGCACCCTTCTGGGTCAACTATGCAGCTATTGACATTGGGATGGATAACAAGAAGCCCTTCTTGCTATGAAGATACCAATGTGAATACCTTGTGGTGAAATAGGTGTTTTCTTCCCACCTGTATATACTATTGGAAGATGTAGACAAAGGTTTAGCAGACTGACTGCAATCAGAAGAACGCTGTTAAGTCTCACTGGTGATCTCTTCCCCTCATTGCTCCCATTTATCTTTAATTTAGTATTGGCCTTAGTGACATCACTGATGAGTCCATTGCGTCCATATGTTGAGGAGAAGCACTGTAGATTTCTCGGACAGCTACATAAGGCTTCAATTGTCAATTATGCCAAACTCAGCGAAAAAGATTTCTGTAGTACATAGTTCTATTAAGATGCTTTGCACAAGGCACAACAATAAACAGCCAGGCATACAATATATGCACACAATGAGACCACTGCTTATAGTCAATTGAACCGTATAAGCAGCTAGCTGGAGGCAGTTCTGGCTTGTCTAAAAAAGGTTTAATGGAGATGGTGCTCAGACAACCACTTAAATTCCTTAGAAGGTTGCAGCTAGCTGGTAAGTGGGGGGCTAGTGACTCTATATCGTGAATGTTCAGCCTTGGCTGATGCTGCAACTTTGACTGCAAGGTACTTCAAGGTGTCACTTCAGTATTTTTTGTTTGAAATTTTTAACCCTTATTTTGTTTTTTTGCTTGTTGGCAGTTCTGTTTGCTATGTTGTTGCCCACCTCTCAGTTTATTGCTTGGGTACGTCCCATGGTCTAGGATTACAAGTCTTATGAGCTTTTCTGTAGCATTAAGATAATAGGAATTTTGGCTTACCTGTAAATACCTTATTCTGTAGTATGGTACAGGACAGAGACCCCTCCTTTCTTTGTCTTGAGCACTGCTTATTGCTGCCTAACACTGGAGTTTCTTGGAGTGGGTGGGGATATATGGTGCATCGGTGGGACAGAAAATGTCATGTAAATGCATATAAAATCAGTAATGCTCAATTTTTATCAATTTTGTGCAACACAGTGCACAGATATGAATGACTTGATTGGACTCAATAGGGTTTATTTGCTATAACTGGAGAGTGCAAAATCTGGTGCATAGAAACCAATTAGCTTCCATTTTTTTGTTTGTGTCACAGCCTAATTGAACCAGCTGAAGTTAGAAGCTGATTTCTACCAAGCACAGCTACCCCAGATTTTGCACTCTAAAGTTTTAGTTAATTAACCCAAATGTATTTTTGTGACGCGTGTTTTTATGTGTTACAAAATGCACATAAAAATGCAATGGCGTGAAGCAGGCCTACATTTTTAAAGCCTAAAGCCTCGTACACACAATCTGATTTTCCACAGACAAAGCATCAGACTTTTGTCCGAAGGGTGTGTGCCTGGATTTTGTCTTGCATACAAACGGCACACAATTGTCAGGAAACAAACACAAACGTAGGGACATACTACGTGGTTTTTCAGCTCTTTAGCGCCACCCTTTGGGCATCTTCTGCTAATGTTGTGTTTGGTGAGCATTGTTTCCGAGCATGCATGTTTGTACTTTGGACTTTTGTCCGATGTACTTGTGTACACATGATCGGAAAATCTGACAACAGACCATTGTCCATGAAAATGTTTAAAGCCTGACAACAATTTTCAGATGGAGCGTACAAATGGTCGTATTTTTGGCCAACAGTCTGTCAACACACAATTCCAGTCGGAAAATCCGATCGTGTGTACAACGCTTAAGTCTTGCCAAAAACAAAAATAATAAAAATCACCACAATGGACATTATTTAACCTTATTAGGATGTGTGCCTTGTGCTCCTGTTTCCTCCTTTCACCTAAAGCTTCCTCCTCCAATGCCCACCTCCCCCAACCTAATCCTTCAGTGCAACAGTGGTTAATAAAACTAAGAGGCTATGACATGCACTAATCAAGAGTACCCGACTGTGCCCAACTTTCTTGCCCAGCTCATCCATTCCTAGAAACTGGTCCCACCTCTTCCATGAATGAAACCTGATCTATAAAGATGGGCGAATGAGTGAAAAGCCTGCCCTCCCATTCATAGATCATGTTTCATTCGAAGAAGTTGTAGTAATGGCTTGGGGGGGGGGGGTGGCATCAGAAGGCATCAGAAGAGGAATATTTAGGCAAAAGGAGGACACGGCAGCACAAGGAACACATCTCACTGAAGGTGTGCAATCATTGTCCCCTGTGCTGATATTTTTTTAGTTGTAGGTGAAGTTAGGCTTTAACTTAAAGTTAGGACACGTACGGCAGATTCAATACAGTTTTCTGGTTGTAGTTTCTTTAAGAACTACCTGCGCCTAATTTAGGCAAGCATTTGCTCCAGTGTCGGTAGCATAGCAAATCCAGGAAGTTCTTACTAACACTACTTTAAGAAACTGTCATTATGGTAGTGACACAATCCTAAAGAATTACTGTCAGTTCTCAGATTGGAAAACTGGCAGTAAGTCAGACCAGCTCTGAGCTGGTGTACAAAGGTGTGTCAGTGCTTAGAGTGGGACGTTCCTGTCATGGGAAGCTGTCATGTATGTGACCGCTTCCTGCACAGCGCTGTTTCCCCTGACTCATTTAGATGTCGGCTGAGAGATTATCTGGCTGCAGGGGCGGACTGACCATTGAGTCACTCGGGCACTGCCCGAGGGCCCCATGCCACTAGGGGGCCCCATCAGGGTTGCCAGGTTTAGTAAAACCAGGGACAGTATGTAAAAATCTGTGTTTTTTTACCTCTGTCCTTGATATGTCCGAAACTGACATGCTTTTGATGTGAAAATCCAGAGATTTTAGCTGCCCCGTCTCTACACTGCCTCCTGGAGTGGTTGCCATCTGTAAGCCCGGGGGCCCCATAATCTTCTAGTTAGTATTAGTATTTGTGTTCCCCATGAGGCTCAGCTCATCCCCTGTATAAAACTCGTTGTCCATGCGCTTGTCAGTGTGATCGGCACATTGGCCCGGAAGAGTAGGACTGAGTGTAGTGAGGATAGAGTGATACTCCTTCCCCAGTGCAGATGTGGACACATTCATGTACCTGCCTGTGACACTTTCAGGATTGCACCCCAAAGTAATTTTCTATGACACCCTTTTTGAATTCTCATGGTAGTGTTCAAATCTAGTTTACAACTTATGAGATATCTGCCAACACAGTACAGATAGAATTAATTATTATATATAAACACAGCTCCCCAACCGGTCAAAAACAAAGAGAACCTGTAGGATTTTACATTTCTTATCTAGAAAGATATGCTTTTTTATGCTATGCCAGTGGGGACATGTATCAAGTATAACGTTATCCCAATTTGGGTGCAAATACACTTTAATGAATATAACATAAAATGGTTTCTAAATGTTTGTCTTTCTATTGTACCTTTCTGTTCTAAACTTATCTTAAAGCGGAACTAAACCCTCCTATACTTTACAACCAAGGAAGCGGCTATCTTATCCTCTGATCTACAGTTGTCATTGTGCTGCCCATGTGATCAGCTATGACCCCAGCCATTTAATGGTTTGTGTTAGAAATTCGGTATAAAGATGCACAGTCCACATGGGCTTTGCTGTTCAACTGCAGGAAACAGGAACTTTATTTAGGGAAAAGTCATAGAGTATACCATAGATGCAGCTACAAACTTAACACTGCCATCTACTGGTTGAAGAATATATATCTACTGAACACAGTAGTTGTTGCACAAAAAAAATTCTGTATTCAAACACCCCCACTCAACAACTACTCTTTATATTATTCCCATTTCAGATATCGGTTCTTTAAATCAGTTTCTTGTAAGCTGTTTTGTCAAAGCATCTGATCCATTTTTGTTTAGCTCTAGATTTAAATTTAGACAGTTAAAATCAGACAGACATATGACTGGGATGCCTTCATTGCTTCTGGTGGATTTCCTGATTGAAGCCTCTTGTTCTTCTTTTACAGAATTTGGATTATCTGCCCAATTGTTTTTAGATGGTTCAAATTCTGGGCTTTTCCATTCCACAATTCATATGACATTTAAATTTACCTTTAGATATCGTTTAATGTTTTCTGTTTTACTCTTATATTCATCAACAAGCATATTAACATATTCCAATGTCAGTTTATTATCTGGACATGCATTAGAGCTATAACAAGTGTTTCATAACTTTCTGGTAAACCACTTAGTAATACTGCTGCGACACGAAAATCTTTTATTTCTTCTCCTATACCTCTCAAACCATGTAACTGAAACCATTATATTGTTGGGTTTAGTTCCACTTTCATTAAGGTAAACGTTGTAAAGTATGTCATGGTTTTGACTACAAGCTTTTATATAACTACATAACTAATTTCTTTGCAAGTTTTATTCTACCATCTTCTCACCCCCTATTTTTGTTCCCATGCAGACTGTGTACAATTGCTGCTGATGTCAGGAGCTCACGTAGATGCTACTGTTTCAAATGGCTTTACAGCCTTATGTGCAGCAGCTGCTCAGGGACATGCAAAGTAAGAGACCTATATAATATAATATTCAGACTTATTTTACAACCTTATTGCAGATTTTTTTTTCAATGGCCCACAAGAGTTTAAGACAGGGCTGGATATTAGGTTATGCTGAAATTTGGGACAGCCTCTTAACACTGCATTTGTCTAGGCAGGAACATTAACACATTACTGAAAGTAAAATCATAGGAAAAAATAATAAAATAAAAATGTTCAGTACAATACATGCACATTTACTTGTTTTGCTCTGAATATTTCATGTCCATACATGCAATTTAAACATGCCAATTCAGCTCAGAAAACTGGAACACAAAAATTACACAATGCATAGAATTCCATATGCCCATAATCCTTGTTAGGTGGAGTATTTTTCTAAATCTCAAATATAACATAAGGGTTTTCTATATTTGAGGTAATGTGAAAATCAGTCAGATAGGCTTACCGTTTAACCCCTTTTAATGAATTTCACACTATACTACTACAAATGACAAGCTGGATCGACATCCTGTTAACCATGTACTTGATGTGGACCATACAAATGTTTAATGTTAACTTTTTTGCCCCCAGATGTGCAGAAATGTTGCTTGCTTACAATGCTGACATTAATTATGCTGATGGAGGAAAATCCCCTTTATACCTGGCTTGTACAAATAGACATTTTGAATTAGTTAAACTCTTGCTGGACTCTGGAGCTGATCGAAGTACTGCAACCATCGTGAGTATACCTTAAGCTAATTACAAATGAAAATGGCTCCCTGCTGCAAATGCCTTTGTTGTGCTTATAGGTCTGCATAATAAAGGTACAACGAGGGTATATTGTCTGACTGTCCAGGGCTAAAGCTTACCATAAACTGGTAGATTTTCCAAAAAATACTTGTAAAAACATTTGTACAAACATGAATAGAAAAATTCTCTGTGCATTTGATGAATGTTGTGACACTAAAGGATATCCTAATTTTTCGAAAATAATCCATATACATCCACTACTAAATGGCCCTGTAATCTGTTTTTCATGAAACTGTTTCTAATGCCTCGTACACACGTCCAGTTTTCCCATCGGGAAAACTGCCATGAAAGCTTTTGGCCAGGAAAACCGGCCGTGTGTATGCTCCATCGCAGTTTTTCCAACGAGAAAACTGCTGGAAAAAAAAGAGAACCAGCTTTCTTTTTTCCCGTCTGGATTCTCGGTGGACTTTTTCCTGTCAGGAAAACCGGTTGTGCGTATGCTTTTCTGAGGGGAAAAAAACATGCATGCTCAGAATCAAGTATGAAACTGGAGCGCTCTTTCTAGTAAAACTAGCTTTCATAATGGAGATATCACATTCGTCATGCTGCAAATTATTGCATCGCTTAATGCAGCGCATTAAAAGCGCGAATCGTCTCTCACCAAACTTTTAGTAACAGGAGGATCAGCAAAAGCAGCCCAAAGTGTGGCGCCATTTGAATTAAACTTCCCCTATATAGTCCCGTTGTATGTGCTGGACGTCACCGCGCTTTGGACAGGCGGTATTTGGGCTAAAGCTTTCCTGCTGAAAAAAAAAACACGGTTTATTTTCGGAAATCACGATCGTGTGTACGAGGCAATAGTAACATCTACAAGTGATGCTGAACCTCCATGATTGAAATCCTATGAATGAAAGTGGCAGCCAGTGGCAGTCTGGACGGGGAGGAAACAGCTTGATGATGCTGGATGTCCTCCAGCCCAAAAAAGAGTCAGGCTCTATTTGATTTTCTGCAGATTCTAATGCACACTGAGAGGGAAGCCCACCATGTGCAATGAAATCAAAGTAAGCAATTGAAGGACAGGAGAAAAGTATGCACAACTCAGCAGCTTAAAAAAAAAAACATCGGTCCTTTATCTAATTTCCAATTGTTTACATTTATCAACATAATGATCAGAATAAGGCAAATAAATCCTAAATATCTAAATCCTTTCACTACTGTAAAACAAGACTAAAGCTGGTGACACACTGGTAACGTTTCAGGAATGTTCATTGGATTTTCCTATCATTAGTGGGCACAATTCCAACCTTCATTTTTGACTGTGGTGCCGAGCAAATTCAAGGAAGCAGAATGGATTTTTTTTCTCAAATGGACTATTTTTTTAAAGTTTATGTGGTTTTGTTTAGGTAACTCCATTCACTCCTAATGTATATGTTAAAGTGACACTAAACTCTGGTTAAAAAATATATACAGTATAATATATTCACTCTTACATCAGAAAAGTACTTTGCTCTGAGCCTCCTCCAAGTGTCCAAATTGTGTTCATTTTATTTTTTTGCTGCTTTGGTCTAATTTCCTGTTTGAGGGTAGCTACATTAGCTCTACATGGTCCTACTATAAGTAGGTGCATAGACACCCTCAGCTTTCCACTTCTGAGATGGGCTAGGTACTGTGGGATGTGTAGTGTGCACAGAACTGCATTTAATATGTACTGTTAGTTTCGAACAAACTGAAGTGAGGGTATAAAAGGAGAGGCTCAGGAGCTTGATGAGGACATTACAAAGGAGGCAGAGAAACACAGTAATGCCTTATACACACAACCGTGTTTCTCAGCAGGAAAAAAAAAAATGTTTTCCCAACGGAATTCCTCTCAAGCCTGCCTTGCTTACACACGTTCAGGCCAAATACCGCCTGTCCAAAGCACGGTGACATCCAGCACATACAACGGGACTATATAGGGGAAGTTTAATTCAAATGGCGCCACACTTTGGGCTGCTACCATGAAATTTGTCTTGTATACACATGGTCACACTAATCTTGTCTGAAATTGTGAACGTCGAGAACGCAGTGATATACAACACGTACGACGAGCCAAGATCAATGAAGTTCAATAGGCAGTTAGCCTCTTCTGCTCCTGCCTTTTTATTCAACAAGGAAGCAAACAAACACACTTTCAATTTAGTAGGACTTTGTACAGCATGTCCATAGCTTAAACAAACAATACATCTGCTCATCCGATGCACAAGCTAACGTCAGGTTGGTTCTGACTTACAGGATGCCCCCTAATCATGAGTTCCTCAAAACAAACAGGCAGTATTCATAACCTTTCTTAGGGTTTTGTAAGCAGTTGGCCTTTTCACTGTACAGCAGGCTCTCACAGCAGGGAGAGGAAGCGAGGAAAAAAAAATATATAAGCCTGTGGACTTCTGAAACTATTAAAGAGGTCTGTTGCTTCAGTGTTGCTACTGCAGTGCAAGCATGTGTGTGCTTAATGACAAGTACAATAGAAGCAAGGCAAGGAAGAGGAGCGCCAATTCTTGCTCCTATTGTACCTGTCATTTGGCACACACATGCTTGCACTGCAGTAGCAAAATTGAAACAACACAGCTCAGAAGCAACTTGCAGCTGGCAATAAAGAGTTTTATTGTTAAACATATCATTTATTAATTTTTGCACAAATAATTTGTGTGCAGAAATTGTTTATAGTGTTAAGTTTGTGCTGCTTTTGGAGGATTTATGCTGTCTCCTAGCTGGCTGCCCCAAAGATTTTTTTTAACCACTTGTTGCTCTCCTATTTGCAGTTGAGTTATTTGTTGTTCGTAAAAAGATCTGGCAACCAGGTAAAACGATGACCTAGGAATGGATTCCCCACCCAAAGTTCTTTAAAACCTCTGTGTTTCAGGACCCAGAAAAGGATTTATTAATATTCAGAGAAAACCAAAAAGTTTTCTATATATTAGTAATAAACCTTGGAGCCTCTCACCATGTGTATGCGAGAAACCTTGTTAACACATGCACACCGTCCTAGTCAAATAAATGCTGTTTAGAGGTTTTACCTAAGAGTACCAAATATATCTCATCTGATGGTGGGCTGGTCCTAAATGCTGCAGAAAATATCACCATGTAATCCTGTATTGCCATTCTCTACATGTTATGGGTCCTGTTGCACTAAGCTCACAGAAATATATATATATATTTTTTTTTAACAAAATAAATGTATGTGTTTCATATACATTCTTTGCCCCTTAGAAGAAGGTACTTTTGATACCAATAAAGTTCTAATTAATTTTTTAAATATTTATTTGGAACTAAAAGGATGAATGTGGGTATGTTGGGAATATGTTGGGAATATGAGATACAATAGCTAGTGGGATAGACATAAAGTTTGCAAATGGATGAACTTTAGTTCCCACATCAAGTCATTCACTTTGTTCTGTAATGGGTGAACCAATAATATTCAGACTGATAGAAATGAAATACATTCAAATTGCATGTGAAAGTTTGTTTGATGAAATAGAGATATATTGAATTTTGCACACACAACTTAGTACCAGTTCCTCATTGTTGCTATTAATGTCTGCAAATTTGAAGTTGTCCTATGTGATATATTAAAGCGGAGCTCCACCCACCCGCATTTTTTTTTTTTTTTCAAAGTCGGCAGCTACTAACAGTGTAGCTGCTGACTTTGAATAAGGACACTTACCTGTCCTAGGCGCCCGCGCTGACGGCCCCGATCCTCGATCCCGGCACCGCCATCCACAGTCAGGGAAACAGGCAGTGAAGCCGTGCGGCTTCACTGCCCGTTTCCTACTGCGCATGTGCGAGCGGCGCTTTGTGAATGGTCCGGCTGCTTTCTGGGATACACACAGTTCCCAGAATGCAGCGCGGCCCATTCACAAGAAGACACCCAGAAGAGGAGGAGGAAGAAAACAGCACCGCGGATCGTGAGGGCAGATTCGGGACTTCCGCATAGCAACAGCCTATTTAGGGTGAGTAGTTTTTTTTTTTTTTCCATTTCATTTTTATTTTATTTTTTCAGATTTAAAAAAAATATATATATATCAGGGTGGAGCTCCGCTTTAAGTGCTTTATGTTTTAAAAGAATGGCTGGACACCAGTTCATGTTGCTGCAGATTCTGGAAACAGCGACTGTCTGAAACTCCTTATGTATTATGCAAGTCACTTTGATACCAGTGAGGAGATTGATCTAAAGAACAATGACAGCTGTAACCTCAGACCTGTTATTTCTGCAACTCTTCTCAATAGTACAGACAGTGAGGGATGGACGACCGCTCATATAGCTGCATCAAGAGGATTCAAGGTAGTTTTTAAAGATCTTCTGCGTTAACAGCAGTGTATGATAACAGGAACTATTTGGAAGATGTAATATTTACAGATTCTGATAAGGATTGATCATTTTATGTTGCCTTTGTTTAAATAACAAGCAATAAGCCAGTTTGCTTTACGTGTTTATTAGGGTTGTCCTGATACCACTTTTTTAGGACCGAGTACAAGTACCGATACTTTTTTTCATGTACTCGCCGATACCGAATACCGATACTTTTTTTAAATGACAGTTTTCAAACAAACAATACAGACTAAGGATATTTTCTTTAGAATTATGAAGAACTCTAACTCAAGACATTATAAAAGAATAAAAATGTGTAAAAATTAATAAAAAAAAATTATTTTCTTGTCACGCAGTAGTAAAAAACTCAAAGAATTTTCACAGAACATGTTGATAAATACAAAAAAAGTATTCTATTTAGGTATCGGGAGCATTTGCGCGAGTACAAGTACTCCCGCAAATACTCTGTATCGGTACCGATACCGATACTAGTATCGGTATCTGGACAACCCTAGTGTTTATGTATAGATATGTGCCTGAGGAATGATTACAGATGAGGTGATTTGACTAGCTTGTTTTAGTACATAAATGGTACATAGTTTAGACTCTTATTTAACCACTTAAGGACCGCCGCACGCCTATGTACGTCCACAACATGGCTCGTACAGGCACAAGGGCGTATATTTATGTCCTCGCCTTTGTGCGGTTCAGGGTTCGGTCGGGACCCCCTCCGCGGCGTGCGGCGGTCCCCCTGGCTCTGGGAGCGATCGCCGACGAGCGGGCGGATGTCCGTCTTTTTCGCCCGCCCCCCCCCCGCGATCGCTCCCAGACAATAGGAGCGCTCCCCCTTCGTGTCACTTCCTCCTCCTGTGTTTACACAGGAGGAGGAAATGATGTCATCTCTCACCGCAGCGGTGTTTCCCACCGCTGCTGATGAGAGAAGACCTCCACAGTAAGTGTGCACCAACACAACACTGACACACACACACATAGGCACATTAACCCCTTGTGATCGCCCCCACCCCCCTGTCACAGTGTCACTGAATGCAGTGATCTAATCACTGCATTTAGTGGCAGTGTGACAGGCAGTGTGAAAGTTAGTTAGTGTTAGGTTCAGGATAGCCCCCGTACCCCCCTAATAAAGTTTTAACCCCCTGATCACTGCCCTAGTTAACCCTTTCACTCCCTATTGCCAGCGTCACTAAGCGATCATTTTTCTGATCGCTGTATTAGTGTCGCTGTTCCCGGTAGGTAGCTATTTTTTTTATTGCGATTTTTTTTTTTTACTAAAGACATGTGGCTGAATTAATTTTGGCCTAAATGTTTTACTAAAATTTAGTTTATTTGATTTTTTTTATAACAAAAAGTAAAAAATTGTGATTTTTTTCAAAAATGCCGCTCTATTTTAGTTTATAGCGCAAAAACTAAAAATCGCAGAGGCGATCAAATACCACCAAAAGAAAGCTCTATTTGTGGGAAGAAAAGGACGCAAATTTTGTTTGGGAGCCACGTCGCACGATCGCGCAATTGTCTGTTAAAGCGACGCATCGCCGAATTGTAAAAACACCTTGGGTCATTTAGCAGCATATGTGTCCGGGTCTTAAGTGGTTAAGATCACCAAAAAAGACACAAGAGGACTCTGTGTCTGTAGCTCCACCCTTGGCTTTAGCCCTTATTTAAGGGTGTTTCTTATGGAGGGCCTACAGCACAGGACTGAAACTACCTCAACCTCATTCTGCAACTTTGCCATCTAATATTCCAGCTTTTTTGTGTCTCCTGCTCTACCCCTTTGCCTTGTACCCCAGGGGAAATATTGAGGCCAGAACTACCTGCTAGCTGGCAGTTAATCTAAGGAGAGTGAATGACATAGTGGCTGGTGCCCTCATTTCCGGTGCACCTGTCCATCCTGCCTAATTATAGATTTAGTCTCCTTATTGGCAGTGTGGTCAGACAGTGATGGGTTAAGAGGGCTCACTGTCAACCATGCGAGTTTAACAACCACTGCATAGGCCTGAAAGTGCTATATGCCCTGCCATTCACCCAACCCCCCTCCCTGGGAGATTGAACACTCTTTCTAACTTTTGGTGATACCTAATTTTTATTAGCCTTCTGCCCCTATTCCATATATTATCATTTCCTAGCCCCAGTCAGCACAGACCCTAACCAAGTGAACACTGTAATGTCATTGTGGTTACATGATATTCTTTACCAGCAAGCATCACACACATTAGTTTAAAAAGACACAATAGAGCTGTTAAAGTAAAAAAATAAAAATTCACATTTTTGTCAATTTGTCAATGGACAATAAAACAGAAAATTAGAAACTTTGTTAAACAGTGTTGAAAATTATTTCCTTAAAAACTGTTCAGTATAAAATTAGGTAAGGAAACTACAATATATCCAGTAAATAATGCCTGGTTATCTAGGCATCTATGACCCCCAGTAATTTAATGTTTAAAGGACTCAATATACATGAGTAATTAGT
This sequence comes from Rana kukunoris, assembly GCA_029574335.1. NCBI lineage: Eukaryota > Metazoa > Chordata > Amphibia > Anura > Ranidae > Rana > Rana kukunoris. The sequence continues at coordinate 179,291,807 of CM056051.1, forward strand.
GAAGCCATCACTTTTCTGCAATCTCAGAGGACCATGGCTAGCTGTGCTTAACAGGTGTTGGAATCATAAGTGGCGGTTGCACATATGTACAGTACACGCCCTAAAGGTCTGCTAAATGTCAGGAAAAATTATTTATACATTTTTTAAGATGGTAGTTGGGTGGATTTGTATTGTTGTCTTATGCCTGATCAGAAAGCAGCATAGTTAATGTATGAGCAAGTTAACAAAAACATGTACTTGGTTCACACGTAATTACTATAATAATGACTTCCTGTGTGCTGGTATCCAGGGTTCAGTTTCCTTTGTTCTCACTGATGACATCTCTATAGTTTTCTCTCAGTAGGTCTCATCCGTGGTAATGGCTAATACCTCCAAAGTGCAGTGATCTATTCTTAAAGGCTTTTCCTGCTTTTGTTAAATGCAGATGGGTTGTCCTTAGCAATAATGGGCCATATGAAGTGTTTGTGTATCTCTCATTTGTATTTACATGTAAAAGATGGCAAGCAGAGTACTACTAATCTTGAAACTGTACAGACAGTATCGACATGGAAGCTTTTCATTGTTGCTGCCGTTTACTCTGCTTTCTATACTGTCACTGATCTATTGTTATTCATGGTAGACATATACTGTACGTTTTCCCTTAAGATGTATATTTAGATATAGGTGTTTTGCTCTAGCAACAGGTAAAGTTTGTACTTTTTTGAGAAAATGATGGGTTGTGAAACATCTGAGGCTCCATACTTTGCAAAACTGATTTAGGAGGACCAACTACATTGTTATGTATAATATCTATATCTATACATTATCTATAATGTAATGTGTAGCAGCAGCAGTCCTCTTATCTTATTATCTCCATTTGCGGTCATAACCTGACTTCATATGGTCTGATGGTTGAAAGTGCTCTTTATATACATAGAGAAGCCCTACATTTTAAATTGATTTATGATTGAATGCAGTCATCATGAAACAAATAATACAATGGGCGGTTAGGGATCTCACTGGATCTCTGGGGCTCGCTGTTGTCTTTGCCATGATGAATCTAATGACCAAGCTATAATATGCTTCTATTTTAAAAATATCTAAACCAGGGCTCAAAATTTCAAGCCCTGAGCTACTAGCCAGGCCTCAAGAGTTACTCGCCACCAGTTGCCCCACCTAATTCATACATTTCCCCGCGCCTAAACGCGCCCCTAAACACGCCCTCATAGATTATCTCATGGAATGACACTGTTAAATGTTTTATGCAGAATCAAGTTACACAATTAAATATTACCAACAACAACTTTAACAAAAAGGGGCAGACCAGAGGGACAGGGCACTAAAACCGGGTCTCTTTCCCGTTCTCTTGCTGTCTCCTCTGCAACTCCCATCCATACTCTCTCTCTCCTATTTATCTCACCAGGAGCCGCTGTGTGCAGCTCCACGCTTGCATATCACCACTTCCCCCTTTTATTGAGGCTGGCAGTGAGGAGAGGAGCTGCAGCACAGCTCAGAGAGGTCATACTGTTAGATCCCATGGCTTAATGAGAATTGTAAGGAGAGCACCTGTGTACTGCTCTGCCTGTGTGCGGCTCACCAGACTACTTTTCCCGAGCATGCACCTTACTTTTCCCAGAGCATGCACCTTTCCTCTTCGGCCGCCAATCTCATCGGGACTCTAAGTGTAGGCACAGATTGGAGGGAGATTGGTCATGCAGCCCTGTCATCACTCGCTCACAGCTTAAATCCACTCGCCAAATGCTAGTAGGCGAGTGGAAATTTTGAGGGCTGATCTAAACCCAAGAACAAGAATACAATATATTACAGCATATATATGTCGTTTTTGTAGAAAGGGTCATAAGAATTAACATAATGTCAGTCTGGGTCATTGGTAGGAGAGATTTTTCTTAAATTAAGAAAATGGTAGTTGGAAGCTGTAGTGATTTCTTTGGGTGTTCCATTGATTTCAATGGAAAAGGCATCAGGTCTCGTACACACGACCGAGGAACTCGTCGGAAAAGACAAATCTCCTCGTTCTCAAACTTGGTGACTTCACACATACAACGGCAGGGGAAGTTCGATTCCACTGGCACAAACCCTTAGGGCTGCTTTTGCTAATCTCATGTTACTGCGTGTTAGGTAAAAGTTTGATAAGAGACATTTGTACTTTTCAGTCTGTTACATCATGACAAATGTGCTATTTCCTTTACAAACGCTACTTTTACCGAAGGTGCGCAGGTTTCTAAGCATACACACCAACATGTTTCTCGTCAAACCAGCCCGACGAGGAACATGACGAGGAAATTGAGACTCCCGTCGAGGAAAAAGAGAACTTGCTCTCTTTTTTCCTCGTCGAGTTTCTCGACAGTTTACTTGATGAAAAGCATACACACGACCGTTTTCCTCTGCAAAAAAGCTCTGCCACCAAGTATCTTGATGGATTCTGCCGAGGAAAACCGCCTTGTGTACGCGGCCTCAGAGAGAAATGCATAGGTGTGAATCCAGTCTTAAGATATTTTATTTATTACTTGGGCTTGCAAGTTTATGAATAACAGAGGGGTTTTGCTTTCTGGCCAACAGCAGTATTCTAGAGCAGCTAGTTCTGCTACATTTGCACAGTCCTAAAACATAATTCCCCATCTGTTTTGCTGAATTTCATTCAGTTTTTTTTATGCTTCAAAGCATCGTTAATCTTTTTCTTCCAAAGCAAAGAGCAGCAGAATGTTAAATCACAAGGTCAATCACATTTTTACTTTGTCTAATATCTAGCATCCCTCTACCAAAACGAATACAAAAAAAAAATCTGTGACTGTAGATGGATGCAGGGCCGGCCCTATGATGGGACCGGATGGTACCATGGGTACCAGGCGGCACTTTTAGGGAGGCGGCATACTGACGCCCACCAGCCCGTTCAGTGGGCTGTGAGGAGCGTGGTGCCGGGCTGCCTAAGTGGACACTAGGGGGGGAGCAGTTAGCGAGTGAGCGGCGCCGCTGCCTGTGAGGAGCCCGGCGCCGCTGCTCGCTGTTATTGGTGACAGGTGCGGGCAGAGAGGACATTGAGAATGGTGGGGGAGCAGTCAGCGAGAGAGCGGCGCTGCTGCCTGTGAGGAGCCCGGCGCCGCTCCTCGCTATTGGTGGTGACAGAAACGGGCGGAGAGGACACTGCCGGGCTGCCTGAGTGTACACTAGCGGGGGGGGGGTCTAGGGGGGAGCAGTCAGCGAGTGAGCGGCACCGCTGCCTGTGAGGAGCCTGACGCCGCTGCTCGCTGTTAGTGGCACTGGTGACAGGAGCGAACAAAGAGTGCACTGGGGGGGTGTCAATCAGCGAGTGAGAGGCAGGGGAGCAGAGAGATGATGTCATCTCTCACTGCCCGCCCTGCATCACGACAGTTCTGCCCTCACTTTGCACTGCAGCTGCAATCCGCAACGTGTGGCAGGTGGCAATCCGCAACGTGTGGCAGGTGGCAATCCGCAACGTGTGGCAGGTGGCAATCCGCAACGTGTGGCAGGTGGCAATCCGCAACGCGTGGCAGGTGGCAATCCGCAACGCGTGGCAGGTGGCAATCCGCAACGCGTGGCAGGTGGCAATCCGCAACGCGTGGCAGGTGGCAATCCGCAACGCGTGGCAGGTGGCAATCCGCAACGCGTGGCAGGTGGCAATCCGCAACGCGTGGCAGGTGGCAATCCGCAACGCGTGGCAGGTGGCAATCCGCAACGCGTGGCAGGTGGCAATCCGCAACGCGTGGCAGGTGGCAATCCGCAGCGCGTGGCAGGTGGCAATCCGCAGCGCGTGGCAGGTGGCAATCCGCAACTTGTGACAGGTGGCAATCCGTAACGTGTGGCAGGTGGCAATCCGCAACGTGTGGCAGGTGGCAATCCGCAACGTGTGGCAGGTGGCAATCCGCAACGTGTGGCAGATGGCAATCCGCAACGTGTGGCAGATGGCAATCCGCAATGTGTGGCAGATGGCAATCCGCAATGTGTGGCAGATGGCAATCCGCAACGTGTGGCAGATAACGTTGTGGCAAGTGGCAAAACGCAGCATGTGGCAAGTGGCAATCCCCAGCGTGTGGCAAGTGGCTTTCCGCAGCGTGTGCCAGGTGATGTGGCAAGTGACAATCCGCAACATGTGGCAGGTGATATAAGTGACCACCCGCAACATGTGGCAAGTGACAACCCGCATCTGGTGGTGGAGTCTGAAGCAAAACTGTAAGTACAAACACACATCACAAGTTGTATGAGACATGAGAGCCTGAGAGGGACTTTCCTTTATACATGTATAGAGCCATGACGGGTCCCCTTCAGTTATCATATAAAATAATGAATGTAGGGGCCTTTTGGTTGGCGTGATTTTTTTTTTGGGGGGGGGGGGGCAGCATTTAATTCTTGGTCCCAGGCGGCACAATGTCTTGGGCCGGCACTGGATGGATGTAAACTCAAATTTTTTTTCTTTGCTGTCACAATGTACAGTATAAGATTTCCTATCATCTGTGCCCAGTCTTGCCACACAGAGTTAATCCAGCTCTGAGCAATCCTCTTTTATAGTTCAGTGAAAAAAACGGACTTACAGAGAAAAACCTTAGTCCGTTCCGCCCTCTTGCTGTAAGTGACAGGTTATTTACATACTGTATCTCATGCACTAGCTTCAGACAGGAATTATCTTTTAATTCCCACCCCCACTCTTTTTCTGAAGTCATGTGGTTACTTTTATGGATTTTGACTGGATGTTAGTGATCCTAGCAGAATTTAGTGTAAGGGGAGTGTAGAAGTGGGTAGGGAGTCTACTGACATCATGACTCCACCCACAGAGCTCCAGACAACAGATCCACCCACAGAATCTGCAGTTTTTTAGTTCTTATAACAGACCGAGGGGAGACATTTGACAGGTAAAGATACATGCAGGAGACATGTATATACTTATAGATCAGCACTATGGCAGTAGTTTAGAAAAGATGAGAGTGGGTTTACATCCACTTTAACAAATAAAATTATTCTGTCAGTTTAACGATCTGACTTCACCAAGTTTGAATCCTGTAAACTGCTTATTGTATTTTTTATTACATTTTCTTTTAAATTGAAAAACATCATAGCCAGGTGTATAGGTTGGAATCCTCATTGCAAGAGGGTTGTAAGTGTGCAACCATATGCAAGGCAAGGCCCAAAAAATGTACTCATCACTAAAACACCTTTTGATATGTGGGGCTTAAAGGGAGGCTCAAGAGGCAGAACGGGCTGGGGCAAAGCTCAGATTTTACTAGAATAGTGTTGCTTTGTACTAATTAAACTGCCTGTATTTCTGGATATTTGGATTTTTATGCTCCATTTTAACTGTCTAGATCTGTGGTCATCAACCCTGTCCTCATGGCTCACTTACAGGCCAGGTTTGCAAGATAACTGAAATACATCACTGGTGATGTCATTTGCTGCTCAGTGATTGCAGTATTCTAGTCAGCATCTCCCCAAGGTAATTCCTAAAACCTGGCCTGTTAGTGGGCCCTGAGGACAGGGTTGATGACCACTGCTCTAGTTGATTAAAACGTTTACTTTGACTATTAAAAGTCTGTATTTCTCCTGTTTCAATATTTTATCTCAGTAAGTTTTATTTTATCCTCAACAAAATGCTTTTTCTCATAGAATCTCCATCATAAAATGTCACAATTCCCACGAGGGGTATAGAGATATTAATGGCCTGAGCAATATTTATTTTAAATGTAACAGTTGGAGTTGCAGGCTTTGGCATATCTTTGTTATGTGTGGACATGCTGATTAGGCCTTAATCTTCTGTTCTAACTAATCTGATCTCTCCAGGATTGCTTAGAAATCCTGTGTAGTCACTCTGGGTTGAAGCCAGAAAAGCAAGACAAGTGTAACCGGACAGTTCATGATGTAGCTACAGATGACTGCAAACAGCTCCTGGAGAATTTGAGTGAGTGAACTTTACTCTTTATTTGTCCTCTCAATCTGGTGGCTTGACATTTAAGCTGTATAGATCTCACATAGTCGGAAAGTCTTACCACATAATCCTATTACTGTCTGAAGGAAAGATTATCATCACTTTATCTTCAGATGGAGACACACTAAATTTTAGAAGGCATTCAAGATCGAAAGCTGGCCATACATGGCTCCAAATTTCATTGGGAATCTGCCAAAATTTGAGCTGTGAGTGACCCTGTTGGTGCCACCTGACTTAACAAAAGTATATTTTCCAAATTGACTTTTGTCAAAAGAAAATTGTCAACTGAACAATGACTGCATTCAATCAGATGCAGTCACTGTTTAGGTATTCAGCAGCCACATGTCCTGTGGCTATTGAATAAATGACCCAGCAGGGGTTAGCTCCTTCTTCCATGCTCATCTTGGGCCAAACTAGAGAAACCTTTTTCATGCACGGCCAGTGTAAGTTTTTGTTTTGCTTTCTAAAAGCAAAAGTAAATTAATTGCCTCAGGATTTTGCTTGTATTGCATTGATATACTGTATGTTTTTTTTTTTTTTGGTCACACCGAATGGCAAAATGTAGGTCAATGCAACCAAAATACTCCAATCCTCTTCCAGATATAGGGATTTTTATGTGAGATGTCAATCGTTGTATTAACCACTTCGGGTCCGCGCCATTGACAGAACACGTCAACAGCGCGGACCTGAGGCGCCGGGGTCACGTCTTTGGACGTGATTTACTTGTAATTGTGGCGCGCGGCGGGAAAAAACAGTCCCGACGCATCACCGAGGATTCGATGCGTGTACCTGGCAGCCGCGATGTCAGTCAGGTACACGCGATCGTCGGTGAGAGAGCAGGGACATGGAGCTCTGTGTGTAAACACAGAGCTCCACGTCCTGTCAGTGAGAGGCGACTGATGCTGTTTCCCTTGTACATAGGGAGACAGCATCGATCACCTCCCCCAGTCACCCCCCTCCCCCCACACAGTTAGAACACACCCAGGCAATACATTTAACCCCTTCCTCACCCCCTAGTGTTAACCCCTTCAATGCCAGTCACATTTATACAGTAATTATTGCATATTTATAGCACTGGTCGCTGTATAAATGTGAATGGCGCCAAAAATGTGTCAAAAGTGTCCGATGTGTCCGCCGCAATTTCGCAGTCCCAATAAAAATCGCAGATCGCCGCCATTACTAGTAAAAAAAAAATATAAAAAAAAAATCATAATTCTGTCCCCTATTTTGTAGGTGCTATAACTTTTGCGCAAAGCAGTCACTTATTGTGATTTTTTTTTTTTTTTTTTTTTACAAAAATACGTAGAAGAATACGTATCGGCCTTAACTGAGAAAAAAAAAATATATATATTTTTTTTTTAAATTGGGATATTTATTATAGCAACAAGTAAAAAATATATATATATTTTTAAATTGTCGCTCTTTTTTTGTTTATAACGCAAAAAATAAAAAACGCACGGGCGATCAAATACCACCAAAAGAAAGCTCTATTTGTGGGGGAAAAAGGACGCCAATTTTGTTTGGGTGCCACGTCGCACGACCGCGCAATTGTCAGTTAAAGCGACGCAGTGCCGGAAGCTGAAATTTCGCCTAGGCACGAAGGGGGTTTATGTGCCCAGTAAGCAAGTGGTTAAGGTAAGCACACAAAACACATAGGTTATAAATATATCAAAAGGTTTAATTTACATATAAAAATTATACATATAAAATTTGGTTAGAGATCGACCACAATAGTTACAAAGAACAAGGACAAAGTATAGTATGCAGGTTGCCGACCAGTTTCACACTTTTTGCTTCATCAGGGCTTTGCAACTTAGTCTTTCTGAGTTTAGTGGTCTGTGTGTGACATAAAAATGCCATTAGTACATCATAAGGTAATACATTATAATCCATTATCAATTCTTAACATCAAAGTAAAACAGAATAAGACAAAATATCTGTGTGCTTACCAATTCCGTTAACCGCTGTGACAAGACAGATGTCAGAACGCCTTTCAGAGGATCCCGGCAGCACAAATGGTAATGAGAGCGGATGATAGCTAGTGGAAGCCAGATCCAACCAGCTATTAGATGTGTGGATGTTAAGGTGGTGGAATTTCCAGCATAAAACAATTTTAGCTCTGCAAATTATTAAGATAAATAGAAGGGGTAGTATTAAGTTGTTCTATATAGGGCTGAAAAGGTAAAAACTTTGAGAAGCCTAGGCAAATATAACAGTTTGTAACTACTACTTTGCACATAGTTCTATTAAGGGGTAAGAGAATAGTTAGGAGGTGGCCGATATAGCCACTAGTTGGCTTATCATACATAGGCCATATCAATGATCCTCACTAAGGAGAATTAGTAGGCTACTAGGGGAGGTAAACCCACATCCCAATGATTAATAAATCCAGCAGATGTCCCGCAATCAAATAAGCCAAGGGACATTATAATAACAAAGTTATGCCTTAAAAAATTATATATGTAATGGCAATTTTATATTATGCATAAAGTCAGAATGAGGCGGGGTATTTGAAGGATGTTTAGCATGGTAGAAAAAGTAAAAGGTATATATGGGTAAAATGCTGATAGCAAAGTACCCAAGTGAATTAAATAGCTCAATAGCTACATCAACTAACGAGAAATTACCTCTTGTTGAAACTAGGTACACAACAATAGTCTGCGGAGGCAGATGAGAGGTCCTCCCAGATGTCCAGTACCGATCCGCTGCCGGTTGTATAATCTCCTGATACCCAAGACGGCGTCTGACGTGTGAACTGTCAGCGCCGTCTTAAGTAATCAACTTTTACCGGAAGTGAACGGTCACGAATGACCTCTGACTTCACTTCCGGTCCGTGTGTCCCAGCAAATGCGCGCGCACACATTGCGTTCAGTGTGCGCCTCCGCTCGCATGGAACGCACGTGAGGCGCAACGCGCCCCACCTCTGAGCAGACATTGGTTGGCTCTGTGAGCCAACCAAGTCTCAATATGCGGTGCGCGCATTCTGTCAGAGATGTAAATGACAGAGGGATGGAGGCGTCCCCGAATAGGTTCGCCTCCATTATGGGACCCACAAACATCCACACAAACAGTGTCCTGCATAACTTATATCACAGCGCCATCGGGAGAAAATGGAAAGCGTTTGACACAGGGGTTAAAATGGAGTAAGATAATGCATTTATATTTCATTACATTGCTTTAGATTGTTACATCATAAAATAAGTAAATCCAATTAATCAATATATGTGCCAATTAGCATTCATATTTAGTGGGCATCCACACATTTAACAGCTGGTTGGATCTAGCTTCCACTAGCTATTGTCCGCTCTCATTACCATTTGCGCTGCCGGGATCCTCTGAAAGGCGTTCTGACATCTGTCTTGTCACAGCGGTTAACGGAATTGGTAAGCACACAGATATGTTGTCTTATTCTGTTTTACTTTGATGTTAAGAATTGATAATGGATTATAATGTATTACCTTATGATGTACTAATGGCATTTTTATGTCACACACAGACCATTAAACTCAGAAAGACTAAGTTGCAAAGCCCTGATGAAGCACGAAAGTGTGAAACTAGACGGCAACCTGCATAGTATACTTTGTCCTTGTTCTGTGTAACTATTGTGGTCGATCTCTAACCAAATTTTATATGTATAATTTTTATATGTAAATTAAACCTTTTTATATATTTATAACCTATGTGTTTGGTGTGCTTACCTTAACCACTTGCTTACCGGGCACTTACACCCCCCTCCTGCCCAGGTGAAATTTCAGCTTCCGGCACTGCGTCGCTTTAACTGACAATTGCGCGGTCGTGCGACGTGGCTCCCAAACAAAATTTACGTCCTTTTTTTCCCCACAAGTAGAGCTTTCTTTTGGTGGTATTTGATCGCCTGTGCGATTTTTATTTTTTGCGCTATAAACAAAAAAGAGCGACAATTTTGAAGAAAAATACAATATTTTTTACTTGTTGCTATAATAAATATCCCAATTAAAAAAAAAAACACATTTTTTTTTCTCAGTTTAGGGCGATACGTATTCTTCTACATATTTTTGGTAAAAAAAAAAAAAAAAATCGCAATAAGCGACTGGTTTGCGCAAAAGTTATAGCGCTTACAAAATAGGGGAGAGAATTATTATTTTTTATTATTTTTTTTTTACTAGAAATGGCGGCGATCTGCGATTTTTATTGTTACTGCGACGTTATGGCGGACACATCGGACACTTTTGACACATTTTTGGCGCCATTCACATTTATTCTGCGATCAGTGCTATAAATATGCACTAATTACAGTATAAATGTGACTGGCAAGGAAGGGGTTAACACTAGGGGGTGAGGAAGGGGTTAAATATGTATGCTAGGTGTGTTCTAACTGTAGGGGGAGGGGGGGGTGACTGGGGGGGTGACCGATCTGTGTCCCTATGTAGGAAGGAACACAGATCGGGCTCCTCCCTTCCAGAGACAGGACATTGTCTCTGTGTCAGCCGGCAATGAGAGATGATCTATGAGAGATCATCTCTCATTCGCCCACAGATCGCATTGCAAACGGCCGCTCTGATTGGCCGTTTGCCGCGATCTGTGATTGGCCGTGTCCAAGGGACACGGACAACACAGGGCTTCCCCGCAGCGCGCTGTACAGCGCGCGCTGGGAACGCCAGAAAGACATGCCGTCAAATGACGGCATGTTGGATATTGAGGCCCGCGCTGTTGCCGTCATCTGACGGTAGCGCGGGCCTCAAGTGGTTAATATAACGATTGACATCTCACAAAAAAATCCCTATATCTGGAAGAGGATTTCCCTCTACCTCATATGCTCTTTGTTTTATATTGATTAATAATATGTTCTCATGTCTATGCATTTTTCCCACACTAGTAAATGTAACCCTCACAATGTATAGAAACTAGCATCAATGCAATATATAGAATATTAAACATACTGTAACCTTTTATAATATTTAACGATTTTATAATTTTTGCTATAAAAAATAAGCATCAAATTTCCTTCAATTTAACTTTTGCTGTCTTATTTTTGGGGAATTGTCATGAATTTCAGACCATTGAATGAGCTGTTATTAGCTAGGATGAGAATATTTTTTCTAAATATGGGTGTACTTAGGGTTATGCCTTGTACATACGATCGGAATTTCCAATGGAAAAAGTCAGACAGAATTTTTTCATCGGATATTCCGACCGTGTGCCCCAACGGACTTTCTTCCATCGGAATTTAGAAAGAGAATGTTTCTTTTTTTCCAACGGAAAAAAATTCTATTGGAAATTCCGTTCGTCTGTAGGGAACTCCGATGGAGAGAAAAACGTGCATGCTCAGAATCAAGTCGACGCATACTCGGAAGCATTGAACTTAATTTTTCTTGGCTCGTCGGAGTGTTGTAGGTCACCGCGTTCTTGACGGTCAGAATTTGGTGTGACAGTGTGTATGCAAGACAGCTTGAACGTCTGAAAAATCCGTCAGAGTTTATCCCAATGGAAAATCTGATCGTGTGTACAAGGCATTACATAGATTATGGGTGGCGGTTAATGTTTTTCCACTTTTTGGCCTAACATATTGTATACTTCATTGTGCATATTTTCCACTGGCAAATTCTCCCATCCTTCTAGTAAATAACCAAATTGTAGTCTTTCTACTATATTCTACAGAGCATGGTCACAACAAATGTTCAACACACTGTACATGGAAAACACTGGTAAGGTTCAATACTGACTTGTGCTCTAGAGAGTAAGGCAGCACCTCCCGCTTCACTCCCCTGAGGCCAGGAGACTTTTGATTATACCTTTGATCAAAGGGAACTTATATGATATAGAAACTAGATGCAACCATTAATAGAAACGCTCCAATCCTGTACCTCCAAGATGTAAATGTTAAGCTTACTAAAAAGCTGTTCCGGGCCTCACCAATAAGATTGAGCCTACCTACTGTGATTGATTTATATGTAGAATGATTTAATTTGTATTTTTTCTGACAGTTGAAGACAGTAGTATTTTAACCCTGACTGGTCATATACTGTATATTAAATAAATTACAGAAGAGTCCACTATAGCATCAAAATAGGCAACAGGTTCATGGGGCTGTTATAAAATGTGAAAGTATGAAAAGTGCATCTGTAGTCACCAGATTTTAATAATAATTCTAAGGACAGATCAGGAAAAAAGCTGGAATCTGATTGGATGCTGTAGGCAATGTAGTCTTTTTTTTTCTCATCCTCATTAATAGCATTAGGACGGAATGTGTGAATCTCATTTACAAGAAATGTAATTTTCTTCCAGATTCCCTCAGGATTCCCATAAGGATTTCTCTCGATGATAATGTTCAGCTATGCCACAGCGCAAGTAATTTTGAAAGCGAAGACATCTGCTACCTTCGCATCCATAAGCATACAACCTGGGATGATTTCTCTGCAGCTGTGAGTCAGGCTGTACTGAACCACTTCAGCACTATTATGTCTGATGGATGGGAGAGCCAAGAAGACTTGACATTTAATAACACTGCTGAATCCAACCTTGGCCTTGGTTCGATCACTGACTTGTCATTCAAGCTAGGTATATTCAATCCCCTATATAAGATATATGATCTGTTAAGGTTTAGTGTCATCATAATATGAATAGATATTGTTTATCACAAAAGCCTTGTTATTTTATGCACAAACAAGGTGAAAGAGCATTTCCTGACTAAGGCTAGCTCTTTCCGCAACTGATGTAATTTTAAATGCTGAACTTGCAAGTAGTGAGAATTCGCACAAGAGCCAAGCAGTTTGTAAAAATGCCATCTTGCCAAGCTGTTTACCAAGTGTATAAAGTTGAAGGTCCCATATGGGAAGCAAAATCTTTGCAGCAAGTATCCTACAGTAAATGTAATTATGCAGCTATGCCCTAGGAGATCACTGGGTTATGGTGTATTATCGTATTTTCATTAGCAAAGGTACAAGAAAAAGGCATAGGCAGAGGGGGTGTTTGCCTTTTTCCCATGAGCAGAGGTAGACGATTAAATGCAATTCAGAAACCACTTAGTATTATATAATTCTACATATTACTTTTCAGTTTGTTGGATATTAACTCCAGCTGGGTAAAGCGGTTCTTCACCCTAAAAAAAAAAAAAAAATTAAAATCAGCAGCTAAAAAAACTGTAGCTGCTGACTTTTAAAAATAGGATTCAGCTCTGTCCTCACCCAAGCCAGCTTTTCCGCTGTCTTTGGGTCCAGGTGAAGGCATGTTTTACTTTGGAAAGCTGGTTGTGACTGCTTGCAGCTTCACAGCCAGCTAACCCACTGCGCATGTGCAAGCTGGGCGCTGCTTTGTGCATGGTCTTGCACTTTCTGGGACATGTGACATGTTCCAGATAGCTAGGGGGGGGGGGGCAAACTTCTGCTTGGATCAAAACTAGGTACCTGCTCCCCCCCCCCCCCCCCCCAAAAAAAAGGAAGTGTCAAATATGATAGAGGGGGAGAAAAAAGACAAGCGGAACTTCCCTTTTTGGGTGAAGTTCTGTTTTAATGCAGTCTATAGATCCTCAGGTGATCTGGCACTGCAAGTCTCGGCATGATCACTTATTACCACATGCCCAGATGTAATGTTTATAAAATATTAAGCTTGGTCCAGTTCAGCTTATTAGCATATGGTTTTGTGAATACTTGTACAAGAGGAGGATTTCATTCATGGCTCATTGGTTAGATGAATATTTTCCTCTTACTGATCTTATATTTGTATTTCTATATCCATCATCCTGTAGCAACATACTTATATGTAATGTCTAGATTCTTCACTCCTGTAAGGCAGAACATATCTGTGTAGTGCTGATCAAATAACTTATGTCACTCAAGTAAAAATAGAACTTGCGTCTGCAGATCAGCAGCGGTACTACTGTAAATGTAATTTGTAACTGGAGAATATTGATGTCACTCTGCTAAAGTATTTCCAGGCTGTAGTGATATCACTCTTGGTGTTATTTTTGTAAGACATAACTTGTACCTGAAAAGTAGTGATGTTTATTCTGTAAAACAGGACCTGTAGCTGCAAAATTCTGTGATCATACACAGAGGAGAAGCAATAACTGTAAAGAACCAATATTGTCTCTGTGATGGTAGGGTCTTATGGAAAGAAAGTGGCATATAAATGTGTAATTTCTATCACAGAACTAGCTTGGTAAAAGTAGACTGCAACAGACTGGTGCCACACTGTTACACATCATTATGTTAGAAGATTTGGCAGCCATGTTTTACCATGAAGCATGTGCGTGAACTTTTATTATGCAGCTCCAATTAATGGCACATGTGCCCACCAACTGTCCCTGATTCTCAGATCCAAGACAAGTTCCTGTTCATTTATATTCTTGTGTCTTGGTTTATACTCTATGATAAAGCTTTTTCTTCCTACAAACAAGGATTTATTCTCTATGTGTATCTATACAGTACAAGTCCTATTGATTTTTTTAAAAAATATGTTGGGGATGGTGAGCTACATTTTAGTTTTCTATACCCTGGCTACTAAGAATGTCATAACTGTATTTATTATAGAAAGACCTGTGGTATGACCCACACATTGCCCTTTTTAATGTAAGAACCAGATGATCCGCATTCTTTAATACTATAGAAGGTGCATTTTTTTGTAAAGATGGGCTTTAAGTTGTGTACATTCTACAGTTTCTCAAAACTCAGCAATATGTCCAGGTCTATCGGGCTATTAAATCTATTGGATTATTTGTTAATAATATTCCAATCTTCATAGTTACATTGTATTTACAACTGATTTCCCATGGTCTAATACACGCCCATTTTAAAAACATTGGCACATTGTTATGATTTGTGTTGCTAACCCTGAGATTTTTAGCACTGTTGTGGTAGTAGATATTTGTAAAATATCTTTGGGGATCATATATTTAGTGATCTATTTATACACTTACTTTTTTGATAGTAGAAAGAAATTGTAGAAGGTTACACACATGTAACAATGCTGAGTTTGCCCCTTTTTAATTGTATTTCTAGGGAACACATCCTGGTCAGTAGGACAGATTTTCCTGCAGACACCATGGGAATTCCTGAAAATGAGCAAAGTAGATCAGCTATCTGTTTTCATGCCAGGTAAGTAACAACTATCCTTGTTCTTAAAACAATGCAACTTTCTAAAAGGGTGGTTGATTATTTGTTTCAGGTAGAATTAAGATATTATAGTAATGTAATAGAGTAGCTGGAAGCAGGGCTATCTTAAGGCATGGGCACCCATGTGCATGAGGGCCCCATGACAGTGCCACTGTTAGGGGGCACAGTCGGGTCTCCTGTACAGGGTCTTAGTTCAGCTGAATGGCCCTGGCAGCAGGGGGAATCAGTTCATGGACAGGAGCTGGTGATTGGTGGGACAGGGGGCAGTTATAGCCAGCCCTCCTTCACAAAGCGTTGTAAAAAAAAATTGATGTAAAAATTCTAACGCAATAATTTAAGCATTGTAAAAAACAATTAGAAAGAATTGTAAGAAACAATAAAAAAAGTTGTAAAACATAACTTTTAAAAATGAAGGGCTCATTCACACGGGTTCTCCCATACAGTCTGAATGAGCAGGTTTTTCATGTGGCTGCCTGTTACTCTATGGGCATGCAGGGGCTGTATGCCCTAATTCACATGAGCATATTTAAGCTTAAACCTGTGCAAGCGCCATGTTTGCCTGCACAGGCATGGGAATGCACAGGTTTTGCATGCATTCCCTTTCAGGTAGTATAAATGAGCTTCTTTTACAGGACTGGCATTTTTATAAGCAACCCTGTGACAAGGAGGTCACATTATTCTGTTTTTTTTTTAACAGTAAAACAGTATGTAAGACTAACTAGCAGAGCTGCTATACCAGGTATCACCTGCATGTAGGGATTTACAGACAATTTTAAGTTGAAATGCCATATTACTTGTATGGAGAAGGCAAATACAAGGTTAATTCAAAAGATTATGGTATACCATGACAGTAAATTTTTTGAGAATAAATGATAAAACCTTCTGTTTAGAGGAAAAGATTTCATGAAAAGATTTATTTAAAAGAAGAAAACATCTGTACAATTCCTTTCAGTTCTAAGCAGCTGGTTCACTTATAGCAATGCTGAGTCAGGGGAACTGTGCCTAGAAGGGATGCAGGTGTCAGCATTCTTGGCTGATCTTATATGCACCGCTATATGCTTCTTTCAAGGAACAGACTTTCCCATGGGAAATGGAAACTTGTACATAATTGAAAAGTTTACAAACAGCACTGGAGCAAACAGCAGATTTATTTTCTACTTGAATTGAGTCTGGTGGCTGATTGGAAATGCATGTAAACCTGATTAGGTTAATCCATAGAGGAGAGGCTATGGAGACCTCCTGTTCAGTAACATAAACATTTGGCTGCAGAGTGGGCAGTCACAGCTAAAAGTAGCAGAAATAAGATTAAAAAGAGCTTTAGGTTAATGTAAGGGGTGTTTTTATTTTAGTTCTTTAATTAGAAGATTTGATCCCCCAATATTAGGGTTGTATTTGGAGCATTTAAGGTTTGTAAGGTGGCTGCTTGATCTTTTCTTGGTATTTAAAATAGATTCTGACTGTCTTTATTTAAGAAATGATTTAAAAAAGGGCATTATATGACAGAGTACATAAACCTGGGGTTATAACCAGTGTTGTAAGTAACGGAGTTACAATAAACGCAGTTACCTAACGCAGCCCCTTTTGAGAGTAACGAATAATCTACCTGATTACTCTTCCCCTCACGGTAACGCAGTTCCCATTACTTGGGCGGCATTACCGCAATTACATCTACCGCCACTTGATGGCCTCAGAGTAATTGCTTCTGCCGGCGCTGTGAACATAAAAATGGGTGGAACTCCGCTTTAGAATCATGTGACCGCTGTGATGGCCTGTCACAGCAGTCTAAAAACTCCCAATCGCAAGGAGCCCTGGATACAATGAGCCCCATCCGCCTCACACTGACCTATCACCGGGGAACAACTCACATCGATCACACACACTGTGTGCGCAACCTGATCAATGATCCGGGGAACACATGGCCAGAACAAAATGTTCCACAGAACAAACGTTCCCTATACAACACAGTGTACACAGCGACATCTAGTGGTCAACATGGTAAGTGCAGGACACCTATACAGACCAATGATCAGCAGGTTATTTTTGGTCAGTGATTTCATCTCTTCATCAGACAACAAAGAAAAATCTGACATCCCCATTCCAGATCCCTTGCATCTAATAAAGCTTATATAAGATAAATAAAATAATAAACAATAAACTATAGAAAATTCTTATAAAGCCTAATATAAGATTTTAAATTACAGACTCTGTAAACGTCAAGGGAATGTATATTATAAACATACATTTTAATCCAGTTTATAATTTGGATGTAATATATAGCAAATGGATAAGGGTTTTAAGTCCAGCACATACATGCTGGGACGGATGCGCCTAGGCTGGGATATACACAAGATCACCATTTGTTTCCGGTTTTCTTCTATCAAGGATCTGGCATTCTTTTGTCTTGGAGTATTAACTCACTACTCCCTGGCAAGCGCCCGTCACCTGCTTCTCAACAAAGCATTGTAGTTGTAATATAAAAAAAAAAATCAGTTACTTTGCTGAGTAACTAATTACTTTTTCAATGTAGTAACTGAGTCACTAACGCAATTACTTTTTCGGAGAAGTAATTTGTAACTGTAACGAATTACTTTTTTAAAGTAAGATGAGCAACACTGGTTATAAGGTATTGATAGGATGTTCAGTGGAGTCAGATAATCACACATTTCAGGTGTGAGTTTGACCTGCCCTGCACATAAAAAAAATCCCATATTTTGGCTACTTATATTTCACAGCGTAGTTCAATGTATATCCTTTGTGATCTGGTGCTGACAAAAGCTAAAACAGTTTTGTGTACTGCAATAGATTTCCATCCCTAAATAAGTTATCTTCTCAGCTGCCAGCTAGTGAGAACACTATGAGTTAATTTTTTATAAAACTCAAGCGCTTTGCCTTAACAGATTGGCCCAGATTCACGTACATCTGCGCATTATTGGACCGGCATAGCGCACCGCCTTTACGTTAGACTTGCGCAATTTTGCAGCGTAATCACCCTATTCTCGTAGCTTTTGCGCAGGAAATTGCGCATACGTAACGTTTTTCCAGAGGCGTAAGGAGGAGTAATACAAATTGGGAAGGACGTGGGCGGGTTACATTGAAATGAGCCGTGACCCCATGCAAATGAAGGGCCGGCCGGCTCGCGCATGCGCGCTTGAAGGAGACCATGGTCAGCTCCGCTGTGCGCATGCTCACAACTCGGGACCGGCGCAATCAGTGAAATTGGAAATGGACTAGGGCAACTTTGTGAACTACGCAAACAGCATAAATAGACAGACACAAATCCACTTCCTTTGCAAAAGTACATCCCTTTGTATCCCTCCCTCTACAGCAAGGTGCTTTTGTTTGTTTGTGACGTGTCTTTGAGATATTTGGGGACTGTTTTGCAGAGTGATTTTTGTCTTTTATGTGTTTTCTTTGTTGTTATTTTGTTTAAATTATATTTTTGCTGGGCATTTTGTTTTTTTTGCTCGTCATTTATTTAATTTTTTTGGTTCTGTTTGTGTATGATTTTGGAATGTGGGGGTGATATTCCTGCCGGAAAAGGGGTGTCACCCTCATTTGTGGTGGAGAAGTGATCCCCAGGTCTGTGTGAATGGTGTATGAATGTACAGTGACATAATTGGAGCCGTGGCATGGCGTTGCAGCTCACAAATCCTGCATGGTGGACTGGTGCCAATCCAATGTGATGAGTATGTGGTGTGTGTGTGCTAGGGACCACAGTGGTGTGCATGCATGCATTCTCATTGTGCCATGATTAATGTGTGTGTTTAACGTGCAAAGATGCATAATGTGAGCTGGCATGAGATGGGGTCATGAGATGGGGTACCAGTGCATATGCAGAGTCACCTTGAAGGGAAAAGACAGGAGGATGTTAGTCATGCATGTGCCACTTGTGAGGTGTGCATCACGGGAGGGGATAGTCATGCCTGCCACCCATGTCACTCACCAACCAGCCAGCTGTCCCCATACATGTTCTGTTCGAAATCTGTGGGGATGGGGCTCTAATTGTATATGTAGCTGTCATGGGTGTCATGGGTGGTGCCATGTGTTGGGCTTCTGATGTCCTCCTGCAAGGTTGTGGTAATTCCAGGATGGCATGAGGGGTGAATCTGAAGATGCGAGACACCTCAGAATCACTCATGCCAAAGATGTCTATGCGTGTGTGATATATCAAGTGAAGAGTGAGGGGCTTGTATCAGATAAGAATATTGTATTAGATTAGATTAAATTGTAAATTTTATATAAGCAAATAAAAAAAAAATACATCTCCCGTGCCCTCCTTAGTGCCATCCTCCGTGCCCTCCTCCTTCTTTGTTCATCTAAAGTCAGTAGTATAGCTATGTGCGACGATGCCCCTGGCATGTTGGCATACAGATTGTTGAGCAACACGTGTGACTGCTGAACTCCTCACTAACAGTGTTGCTTTATCTGACAAGTAGACTTTTTTTCTTTTTTTAGACCAGCTTTTATCAGCTCTAATTTTAGACAGGACATTTTGCTGTTGCGCACACTGCGCTGCCCCAACGTTGTTTTGTGGATCCCCGTAAGTCCCTCATTAGCATATTTGACTAGCAAATCAATGGTGTGTCTATCACACTTTTGCGCGGACGGATGCGCCAGTCTAACGAAATTACGCGGGACAAAAAAAAGACGATTTTTTGCGTATCTCGTTCTGGGGATGCCGCGCAACGAAACGCACGCGCACATTTAGACTTACGCACGCGCATCTCCTGTTGCGCAGGCGTAATCGCTCTGTGAATCTGGGCCATTGTGTGCAGCAAATATTTTAGGTTACATTTATTATGGAGGAAATAGAGGAATAATATCAGTTAATTTACTGTAATTTTCTTTATGAACAGAAATGGGTTTATAACCATATCGATTATGTGCACATTTTATAAAATGAAATATATTGTTTATTAAATAATATAACAAAATAATACAAGGGCTTATATTAAGGCCCACTGCCAAAGTTGATGTCCTGGAACAGTTCTTTAAAAAGATGAAATTATCATTTAAACAAGATATCAATTCCCATAAAGCTGATACCACACAACTTGGTCACAGAGAATAGAATTACTAAAAGAGCATTCATACAGACAGGATCTTAACCACTTCAATACCGGGCTTTTATAGCACCTCCATACCGGGCCTATTCTGACACTTCTCTCCTACATGTAATAATCATCATTCTTTTGCTAGAAAATACACAGTACACCCAAACATTATATATGTTTTTTAGCAGACACCCTAGGGAATAAAGCGACGGTCATTGCAACGTTTTATCTTGCACAGTATTTACGCAATCATTTTTCAAACGCCTTTTTTTTTGTAAAAAAAATTGTTTCATGAATTAAAAAAATAACAAAACAGTAAAGTTAGCCCAATTTTTGTTGTATTATGTGAAAGATTATGTTACACTGAGTAAATAGATACCCAACATGTCACGCTTTGGCGCCAAACTTCGGTACTTAAAAATCTCCATAGGCAACACTTTATTTATTTTTGACTGGTTACCAGTTTAGATTTACAGAGGAGATCTAGTGCTAGATTCGTTGCTGGCACTCTAACGCACGCGGCGATACCTCACTTATGTGGTTTAAACGGCGTTTACATATGTCGGCGGGACTTGCGTGTGCGTTCGCTTCTGCACGCGAGCTATCGGGGACAGGGGCGTTTACATTTTTTTTTTTATCTTTTATTTATTTTTTTTACTTATTTTTTATTTATGTTTACACTTTTATTTTTTTAATGTTTACACTTTTATTCCTATTACAAGGAATGTAAACATCCCTTGTAATAGGAAATGTGTGTGACAGGTCCTCTTTAAGGAGAGATGCGGGGTCAATAATACCTCACATCTCTCCTTCAGGCTGGTAACCATGAGATTGGTGAAAAAAAAATTCACCGATCTCATGAATGGTTGCTTACAGCCGCAATCGCGGCTTTGTTTACTTACTGGAATCGTCGGCGTCGGCAGGAAGCATAGAGATGACTGGTGACCAGATGGTCACCAGTCATCTCTATGACCGTCAGAGGACCCGGGCGCGATGTGATGACGTCACGCCCGGGTCCTCCGACGGTCATAGAGATGACTGGTGACCATCTGGTCACCAGTCATCTCTATGCTTCCTGAAGACGCCGACGATTCATTCTCCGGGCCCACGTAGGCACGGGAGAGCCCGGAGAAGCACCGGATGGCGGCGGGAGGGGGGGATGTCCCCTCCCGCAGCCTGTAAGAACGATCAAGTGGCGGAACCGCCGCTATGATAGTTCTTATGTCGTGCAGAATCGCCGGCTGAAGAAGAGGATATCTGGATGATGCCTCTGGCTGCAGACATCATTCAGATATCTACCCGCAAAGCCCAGGCCGTCAATTGACACCCACTTAGGATGGGGGATCCCATCTCTGGCCGTCAATTGTATATGGGCGGGTATTGAAGTGGTTAAAATAGAAACCCTACTTTTAGATTTGGATGACTATGAAAACAGAAGTAGACACCATAAATAGAGGTCTCCCAGAAGCCAACAAACCTCTTGAACTGATCTCCAAATTCTGAGGAATGACTAGACCAGTCGTATTAAAATAGTAGGACAGCACAAAGTGCTATGCCCACAGACATAAGATCAGCATAAGTTGAAAGATGTGATTTGCTACAGTTCCTTGAAAAAGTATTCATACCCCTTGACATTTTGCCATGGTTACAACCAAAAACGTAAATATATTTTATTAGGATTTTATGTGATAGACCAACACAAAGTGTCACATAATTCTGGAGTGGAAGGAAAATGATAAATGGTTTTCAATATTTTTTACAAATAAGTATATGAAAAGTGTGGTGTGCATTTATATTCAGCCCCCCCCCCCCCCCCCCTGAGTCAATACTTTGTAGAACCACCTTTCTCTGCAATTAGAGCTGCAAGTTTTTTGGATATGTCTCTACCAGCTTGGAATATCTAGAGAGTGACATATTTGCCCCATTTTTCTTTAAGAAATTAGCTCATGCTCTGTCAGATTGGATGGAGAGCTTCTGTGAACAACAATTTTCAAGTCTTGCCACAGATTCTCAATTGGATTTAAGGTCTGGACCTTAACTGGGCCATTTTAACTCATTAATCTTATTTGATCTAAACGATTTAATTGTATCTCTGGCTGTATGTTTAGGGTTGTTGTATTGCTGGAAGGTGATGAAGCTCTGTCCCAGTCTCAAGTCTTTTGCAGACTCTACTCTGATTCTGTTAAAGAAGATGCCAATTAATCTGTCACAAAAGATGATCACACATTTTTGGCTTGGGGAAACAACCCAGATTATCAAACAAAATCATGACAAGACCTGAAGAGGACCAGCCCTCCTTGATATAACAGAATATATAAAGTGGTTGCCCTGACCGGGATATTTAACTGTAGTCTCTGCCCTAAACATAAGCGATGGGTCCCCATGAAAAAAAAACAATGGCAGGACACAACCTGGCATATGCACCAAAACATGTTAGATGCCCCCTAAACATTTCCACTGACACTTCACACATGAAAAATATGGGACAGATTAAATGCTAAAGGTTGCTCTGTCACTTGATATCCCCACAGGTTCCATGAGGGGGATTTCTCTAGTTTTCTCCCAAAAGAAAACACCTGTTTTTCTTCTAATATTTGGCCTAAGATAGGAATACATATTATGGTAAACTTGTCCACAAAGGTCAATTAATTACCTTACCACCTACAGGTCCAGTATGGGAGGTTCCCATTAGATTCATGAAGAGAAATTTAGCAATTTTATCTACACTGAGTGTTGAACCACTCCCTGACTCCCATTGAACTCCTTATTGCAGGGGAAACCCATACATAAATGTCTCATGTTACTTTTCATATAAATTGTTCGACATGCGCAGCTGAATAAAAGGCTGTACTTTTTCAGGGATTAGTCAGAATTTTTACACACCCCTTCCCTGGGCACAGACTTTGAGGTACAGTGTCTCCCGGGTCCCCCTTTCTTCCCTGACTTCCTTCCCCAGTAAATCCCCCCCCCCATTCCATGTTGATTCTCTTGTACACAGAAAGACACAATTCAAGAAAGAAATAACTGTTTGATATACATTGGCTCTTTATTCATCAGTATAGCGACTGAGTCATTTGATTGTGTTACTGTAGTGTGTGCATTAACTCTTCTTGCCTATTAAATACAAATTATATTTATAAAGTAAAATATGATACTCCAGGGATTGACAATCATTAGATTCCAGTAATCCATTAGTCAAAAACAACTACTCGATAGAAATAGATATTTCAATAATCCAGCAGTTAACACATTTTTTCCAATAGCATGATAATCTGAAATCATTTGGGAATTCAAAAATAAATGTCAGTAGGTGCTGGAAAGAGAGTAAAAGTTAGGCAGAATTTACCTGTTGTGGGTAATTCCCCTTTATTCTACTTCTGTGGATCCCATACATACACACACATAATTTGTCATCTTTAGGATCCTATAGGTGCTGCTTTATTGGATTTTTTCTGCTCTGGCCTATGTACAAGTAAATGAACAATGTTATTTACTGTATGTTCTGTAACTTGTCATTGTGCTTTTTGTAGATTATAATGGACAAATAAAGCATGTTAAAAATATTTTATACATTGCTGTCTGTGAGCAGTGTGCATACGGTACATTGATGTGTTGGTTCTGTTATCGCATTATTTTAAGTTCTATTATTACGAGTAAATGAAACGATAATATACACTTATTTTGATGGGGGTTTTCATGGATGTTTGCTCCTTATTTTGTGCAGAATTTCTACAGAATTTCACAATTTCATGTTTACTCTACAGGTCCAAAGGATGGAAGTCTTAAAAGTGTGGCTTATGCCTCAATGATTCCACTACAGACATTACAAAACTTCCTTCGCCTGGTAGGTTACTGCCTTTTTTTTTTTTTAAATGTAACTAGTATGTCTTTTCAATCTTTCCTTCAAATGGCCTTCCTAAAATCTGGCTTTAGGTATTACATATTCCTAGAGAATCAGTTAACTAGTTCACAATTTTTAGTTTGTCGTTTAAAATGTATTACGTAGTATGTCTTTTCAATTCTTTCCTTCAAATGCAATAATGTAATTCATTTTTTCATTGTCGCTGTCCTATCGCTAAATGCAGTTTTGTAGCTGATCTCACTAATTTATTGCTTTAGGTATTACATATTCCTAGAGAATCAGTATAACTTTTCTTAACTATAGTTCACAATTTTGCAATAGTTTGTCGTTTAATTTTATAAAAATGTACGTGTGCACTTAGCTTAAGAATTAGCTTGCATGCTAAGTATAAGATGCAATAAATGCAAGAGACATAACCCTGATGTGAAATCTGCTAATCACGAAATATGTGAAGAAAAAAAACTTGTCTTTTGCTGAGTGACCAACATTTGCAAAGTGCTAGTAGCTGCATCATTCTGCATTATTACTGCATTTTTTTTAACCACTTGAGTCACACATCTCAGGTTATAACGGTGCAGGATTGCCAGCTATTTGCCTCAGGGCCATTTTAAAGTGGTAAACAGTTTCAGCACCCCTGGCAGGTCCCAGCGGGGTTGACTTTTGAAACTGCCAGCTGTCATGGACTGAAAATAAATCTCAGCTAATGAGTTTGCTGTCCAGTTGCAGATCGCTCAGTTATGTTTTGGGGTAAATATCAGAGGCACAAATACCTTTAAAAGTATTGTTTTTAAATTATTCTTATTTCCCTATTTTTCCCTTCATCTTGTCTGTGAAATACATATTCATACAAAGCTGCTATTAAATTATGGTCTATATGTATATGCCTATAAGATTTATTATACAGTAGGGGAGATTACAAAAACTCAGGACCCTTCACACCTCTGCAGTATGTTACTACACACAATCATGTGCCATATTGTTTGTGTTAACATGCATTATATTAGGGGAGCTCACTTATTTATGTGCTGCCAATGTAACACAATGCACAAAAACAGCCTTGTGCCTTTTTCTTTATTTAATTGTAATGTTTAACTGCATTGCACTTGAAAGTTGCAGGCCCAAGAATAATGGATAGACTAAGAAACTAAAGTGATTACTCAATAGTGCAATATAGATGCAATGTAGCTATAAAGCATAAAACTACAAGTCCCAAATCCTAATTATTAAAATCTGCTATAAACAGCTAGCACAGTTCTTATAATATTAGAAAGCTAAGTGGACTATTGGGAGAAAAATAAATTTAAAGCTAACTTTAGCTTAATCTGCTGTCTAATATAACAGATCTTTTCCTCATCCTCCCAGCCCCCCAACACTCTTGTCATACTGTACATTAGTCTGCTAGATAATTATAACTGGGCTACCCTTTTGATGATAGCTATATATTTATCAGCACTTGGTAGCAATATGTTGCATAATGAGTACTTTTTTCCAGAACAGCTGTGTGGGTACAATATAGATATAAATAAATCATATAGCAGTATAACAATGTGTCCTCTGTAGAAAATAGATTTTTTTTTTTTACCCGAGCCATGTCTTTACAAAGTGCCTGTGCTAATAGAAAATTGGGGGCTTTTTCTGATGATATATCTTTTGTCTGGCTAGAATGCTAAGTCAAGTGCTTAAATACCTTCCAACCTACTGCCCCAGAAGAAGTATGCACATTCCCACTGCAACAGCTGTATGCTTGTTTCAGTACAATTATTGCAGCCGGTCAAGTGATATTTTTCTCCGAAGAATTTCATAGCATTTGTGTCTTAAATTATGCATACCAGTAAACACAGATGGAGGGTACTTCCGGCCTTGGCGTCTCATGAGCTTGCCGCATGTAAGAGAAGCTGTCTCCTGCTATCTGATTTCCCTGTAGTATATAGCATCTCCCTCCAGCTATATTGATCTTACAGAATCCGGGACCTACTGCGTACAACAACATAGACAGGTACATCACAAACTCACTGCTGGTGAATTGCAACACTGCTCGATGCTAAGTAGGCAAACAAAGATAGTGGATGGTAAGATGGCAGATAAAGAACACTTACTGCTAGAAAAAGAGAGATGGGGAGGGTAACAAAACAAAAATTCAATAAATCAGATGAGTATAGTAAAAAACAAGTTTATTTTCTAACATAATTCAACATTAAAAATTTAAACAGACATATAACCATCACAAGGGACATGGTATGCTCTACAGAGAGCCAAGAAACCTGTATCAAATTCGCTCTACATGTTTTGCTCTGAATCGAGCTTCATCGGGAGTTGTACAGGTCATGCTGGAAATAGAAAAACAATCAATGAGCAATAGGACATTGAAAATTGAGTCACTGAGTATCGATTAGAACATATAGTCACTTACATGATAAATAAAGATATGGTTCATAAATAATGTAAATAAGCTTTGATCCCTAAATACATTACAGATACAGGCATGTGTATAGAGGACAAATATTTGGTATTGAGCAACAACTTACCAATCTGGGCCAGGTTCAATCCACAATTAAAAATATATAGGAAACAGCAGTAATTTGATAGAGAATCTGTGGAATCAATAAGTTGCCACCGCTTGCTGAAAAAGGGCCGTATAGTCCTGGTCCACCCAATAAACGATCAGATTATAGTATATAGAAATTATATCTACATATAAAGAACAAATAACAAATTACCTGCAGCTGAACAGCATGCAAGCAACTAACATCTTTTGTATTTCATAATAATACTGGATAAAAAGTATAAAAAACAATATACCTTGATCCTTTAAAGTATAGAGATTGGGTCACTAATGTGTATATAGGATGCTGTGAGAAAGCTCAAACAGGCTTGGAGGTAGAGACCACAATTGCCATCAAAGTTTTATTGCAATAAAGGCAAAAACACCAATCGGGTAGCTGTTAAAAAACAGCAAAAGGATGGCATTAAAAGATAGAAAAGCCCAAAAGTCTTTATCTACAAATAAATCTAAAAATGATTTGATGTAATCCATACCTGTATGTTCTATTGGATCCTTGTACAAGTGTGGAGATGAGCAGCTGTTCCATCAGCCGTTCACTCCACCAACGGACCAGACAGAGCCAGGAATTGCGGCCATCGCCGTGCTTCTATATACCCAGACTTACTGCTAGAGAAGATGAAGACACCGATTGTGAGCTCACTTCTTCAAAGTTACATATCTACTATAAAATCGCTAGAAGTTACCTTTGACCTCCTACATCATAATGGAGGCAGTGTAGCAACATACACTCCCACTGAAAACCACGCTACAGGAACAGAGAGCTCAGAAATGTGGGAGAATTGATATAAGCTATGGTATATTAACTTAGGCACAGCAAGGTGGCCACCACCTGACAGAAAACAGATCACAATGCAATAACTTGAGGGTTATGGGGCTGCCTAATTCTTATGTGGCAAACCTTCATAACTTCTGTGCTATCGTTGTACGGTAAGCAATAGGCCTCAAGGCTGTAGGTATGGACAAGGTAAGTAGACTGGAGCCTGTACCTTCTAATAATAAGACGCAGCACCTTGTGATCATCCGCTACCTAGACTTTACAGGCCACACCTACATATTACGTTTTTACTTAGTGCAACATAATCTGGTCGCAGAGGACACAAATTGCAACATTTGTAGTGTGTTTTTTTTTTTTTTTTTTTTTAAAGTCACTAAACGCCTCAAGGCATTCAATCAGGTTTGCGAAACGTGGTGATTAAGAGTTAAAGCAGTTGTAGAAACACAGAAAGTAGACGGAACCCATTGAGTCTACCCATTTTTTTTCTATCTTTACGATTTTCGGACTATCGATCTAGTGTATGTTTGGCCCTAGCATTTACTTATTAAGTTCCTAAAGTTGCTCTCAATATGTTTTATCCCCCCAAACCTTTCACCATTTTTGTTACCCATCTCTGAACTTTATTTTATCAATATCTTTCTGTAAGTGGGGTCTCCAGAACTGGACACAGTATTCTAAATGAGGTCTTACTAAAGATCTATATAGGGGAATCAAAACCTCCTTTCTCCTGCTGGTGATCCCTCTTGTGATGCATCCTAGAATTCTATTCGCTTTTCCCACTGCCTAGTCACACTATTTGCTAATTTTGCAATCATCTGAAATAAGTACCCACAAATCTTTCACTTCTGTATTGTTGGCTAACACTGCACCCCTAATGTTGTACTTTCTCAAGGGATTCTTTTTCCCTGTGTGCATTCGTTTACATTTAGAAACATTGAACTGCAGTCTCCACTGCTTTGACCAATCTTCCAGCAATGCCAAATCATGTTCCATGTTATAGATAACTCTAGAAATATCAACCCTATTACACACCTTTGTATCATCAGCAAAAAGACATACCTTGCCCAACAAACCTTTAGCTATATTACCTACATATAGAATAAATTGTGCCCCTAAATTGTAAACTCTAATTGAAAAATTGTGCCCCTCAATTGTAACCCTAAAATGGGAAAAAAATCTTCTGTTTCTTTAAGGCATGATCTATAGCAGTGATGGCAAACCTTGGCACCCCAGATGTTTTGGAACTACATTTCACTTAATGCTCATGCACTCTGTAGTGAAGCTGAGCATCATGGGGAATGTAGTTTCAAAACATCTGGGGTGCCAAGGTTCGCTGTCACTGATCTATAGCATAGTGCTTCTGCAGTGTAATTTGTCCCTTTCTATGTTGTAAAATACCTGGTTGATTCTGCCTGTTCATGTGTCCCCCCTATGTGTGCTGACCACGGTAATCCTGGCTGCTGATACATATTGTGGTCAGTTTACGTGCCTCCGTCATTCCACTCCCTTCTCTGAATCTCTCCCTCTCCCCCTCACTCCCTGTCTGTCAGTTTCAAAGCCTGTGTGAGAGCCAATCTCCTCTCCGCCCCTCCCCTTTTGCTGCTATTCCCTGTGGCTTGACACAGTAATATTTACAAATAACTTGCATCCCCTCTGTTTTATGAAGATACAAAGTACAGTGTGTCCATTTGTTTAAAAATTTGAATCCTAAATACCTTCTTCCACAGCACTGCTGTGCGGTCATGTCACCCCACCTCTGCTGGCTGACTGACATCAGAGGGGAATCTCAGCCCCTCCCGCTGCTCTCCTTAAAACTAGGTCGGAGAGCTGAGGAGAACATGTGACAGCACAGAGGTGCTGTGAGAGAAGATATTTAGGATTAGAATTTTTGAAAAACAGACACATGGTATTTTGTATCTTGATAAGATCGAGGAGATGCAAATTATTGATGATTCTGACTTTACAACCACTTTAAATTTTTGAACATATATCTGGACATCTTGAGGGTATTTACAGAAAATCTAAAGCAGTTGATAAGACTTTCTCTTTCCAAACATATATGGGGGGTATTTAGTGGTATCATATTAGCATCTTCTGGTGCCTTTTTCACATTTTACAAATGGGCCTTTTCATTTGGCCGTAACTTCAGTTTATATAGACTTTTTGGGGAAAAGCCAGGTTTCCTTTTGCTGGTATTGTTTTTCAAGGGATATTTAATGTACTGTGTTTATGTAAGAGACAGAAAGAAAAAAAAAATGAATTTGTGTGTATGTATATATAGCAAACACTGCCCTCTGGTGTTCATATATTATATCTGCTTTTGCAGAAAAATAGGAACAATTGCACTTCAAATAGCAAATAAATAAAATTAAATATGGATAAGTGAGGCTATATCCACACTGTTTCTATTTCAGCTATAGCACGTATACATATAATATTTTATAAATATATATTTTAATGTAGAATATTAACGTTTTTTTTTTTTATTTGATCCTGACCACCCATGGTTGCACTGCATGCTATGTGTACGGCAGCTGCAGTATCCTGTAAATCAAAGCATGTCTGACACACCGAAACACTACAACATTCAGTCAGCAGCTCGCTGGAATCAGCGTGATACCCAAGTCTAGAGGAAGAAGAAATAATGCCGGTGTATATTTTAAAAGATCTATAGATAGACCGCATTCAGTAAAGGTCATAAGGGCTTTACTGCTTCTAAAACGAACACTTAAAATAATGATATTGGTTCTTAGTAGATGCATAGCTGTAATTCATATGACTGCTGTATAGCAGCAACATATTCCTTGACTATGTGCAATCCACACGCATTTAGTAAGCTGAGTTGCTAAAACTTTTACCACCCATGGGGTAATTTAAAGGGTCACTAAAGGAAAAAAGTATCTTAGCTAAATAGCTTCCTTTACCGTAATGCAGTGCTGTTTTCATGTCCTCATTGTTCGTTTTTGCTTTGATATTGCTGTAATTCCTCTCTGATCTCCACACTTCCTCGTTGTCTGTTTCCTCATAACCACAGTACTGGGAGATTTCTCACTGCGGTCACTAATCAAGGAGGTGTGTGTAAAACCCCTCAGCACCAATCCAGTTTGGTTTTACAAACCATCACTGCCCTCTATTGGCTCTCTGGCTCTGTTCATCAGAGAGACAGGAAACACCAGAAACTGAAAGTGCAGGCACATTATATGATTGATTTTTATCTATTTTTAATCATTTTTAAAAGGAATCAGTTAACTAGTATGTCTCTATACCCTGTAAACAGTCATTTCAGCAAAACATTTTTTTTCCTTTACAACTCCTTTAATTGTGATTGACTCACCTCTTACACTCTATTGTTTACTGGACTTGTGTAAAAATAATTGTCCACTCACGTCTCGGACTGTCCCCATATAGCGTCTAAATAAAAACCTTGATTTTTGCATACCTTGCATAGTAGTTTTTACCTTTACCTTTTGCATAGTAATTGCTATAGGTTGCCTCACTTTCCTTAATGTCACAGTAATGGTGCACTTAGGCAGACTTGATCACAACATATAAAATTACTTATTTTTCAGCTTGGAAGAGCTAAGAACAGTAGTCGGATTGTTTCTGTGCTTTGGCTTGTTTGTGTGCAAATTAAATTTAAATGACTCTAAATGTTCTTTTACAATTTTACATTTTCTATATCATTTTAAACCTATCTTTAAAATATTGTAAATTAGTTACTAATTTACTAAGTGCAAATCCTGTTTTAGCACCCTATAGCATATATTAGTATACATGTGTGCATTTGTTTTTTTTTCCTACTGCACCCTGTTATTGATTTAATTGTTTTTTTGTTTGTTTTTTGCTACACAGCTTTCTTTATGTACTAATCTTTAGAATAGTGTTCTGTATTTGTTCTTTTTGTATTATCCTTGCTTGTACACCTTTTACAATAACACCACAGGACTACCCCCTGCTGTATTCATTATTGTTAATGTCTGTTGAGGACCAGTTTTTGTACCTAATAATCAGTTAATTTGTATAGGCATTTCAAAGGGTGAACCATATTTGGTTTTCAACATTTTTGGTATTCCAAATTAACAATTGCAATTTTTCTTATACTCTGAATAATTTTATCATCCAATTCCTTTGTACACTGTAATGAATCTTTAGTATGGGAGCTGATGGTCATTGTTTTGGTGTGAAACGCGCCAGCTTGTACCCTGTTTGCTATGGCATGTATCCTGTGTTTTTTGTTTTACAAATAAAAGCAGCAAGTTTTAGAGTGCGGCTGTCCAGAAATCCTTCCTTCATTTTGCACCAAAGATGATGGTGTTACAATTTAATTCAACCATAATGATTTATTTTAGTAAGACCACACAAAACGGACGAAAGTTTGCCTCTTTTCACCATGAGTTCTTCCAGAGAAAAATATGTTTTTTTTAATTTTTATTATCATGAAAAAGAAGGCCTGATGTAATTTAATTTTTAATCAGCACAAGAAACAGTACTTACCTTCAATGAGAAGTGTCCCTTCTGCTGATGGCTGAAATCTTCACTCCTCTAACCTCCATACCTTTGTAGCAGTAATCTTCTGGTGCTACAGGGTTTAATACCTCCCATGGTTTTGTCATAGGCGGTCATGAAGAGTGACAATTATGTCCACTGTTTTCATCTCCTCCTCCATTCATAGAATCATTCATCAATGAAAAGTGTACTATGAATGAAGGGCAGGCGATTGAATGAAGAGGGTGGAAAGTCAGTTATGGTCAGCACTCTTGATGAGGGAAGTATGACAGGTCCAGCAGCTGTATTAACCCCTGTAGTACTGGGAGATTGCAGCTGCAGGAATATAGGAGGAGCCCCTGTGCTGATCTGAAAAAAATGCATGCTTTTTACTTACCTCTGTGGTTCCAATGCTTAGTTCTGTTAGCAAGTCATCCAGGACAGGACTACCCCCTGCTGTATTCATTATTGTTAATGTCTGTTGAGGACCAGTTTTTGTACCTAATAATCAGTTAATTTTTATAGGCATTTCAAAGGGTGAACCATATTTGGTTTTCAACATTTTTGGTATTCCAAATTAACAATTGCAATTTTTCTTATACTCTGAATAATTTTATAATCCAATTCCTTTGTACACTGTAATGAATCTTTAGTATGGGAGCTGATGGTCATTGTTTTGTTTTTTCAAACAGGTCGAGCAATATCACAATGTGATCTTCCAAGGTCCAGAAGGGAGCCTGCAAGAATATATTGTGGATCAGCTTTCATGCTACATCAAGGTATACTACAGAGACCCGAGTGTTCCTTTAATGTATCCCATAGAGTGTCGCAACTGTATCTACTGTTAAGGGTGTACTACACCCCCCACAGACTGTTTAATATGGGGCTACGGCCTACTCCACTGTGTACCAGATGTAAGAGAGACCATGGTGACTTGATCCACCTACTGTGGAAATGCCCGAAGCTTCACCCATATTGGAGGGGGGTGGTGGACACCATAAACAGGGTGTTTCAGTTCTCGTTACCTACAGATCCAAAACATTGTTTACTCCACATACTAGACGAGTTGGTTTGGGAGGTAGAAACAAGGGTGGCTGTAATTAGATCTCTGTTTTTGGCTCGCAAGCTTATAATGACTCATTGGATATCTGAGGACCCTCCTGCCCTTGAAGAATGGATTAATACAATGGGAGATATGCTCCGGAAGGAGAAAATAATACATCAGCATAGGGGTAGCACCCAGAAGTTCGAGAAATTGTGGGGACCGTGGCTGAATGTACCGGGCCTGGCCCCGGTAGATCTGGTCACAGGCAGATTGTTGGGCCTGGGTACCTGATCAGGTTATATGTTTGGTGTTTGGGCCTTACTTGAGGGCACTGGTAGCCTAACGCAATAGAGGGTGGATGACGGGCAGAGTCAGGAATGGCATGTGATATATGTGCAAGATGTGCAGTCTTATGGTTCATTTTGTTTGGAAATGTAACGGATTGTTTACGTAGCTTCGATGTTTGTCTTTTACATGTTCTTCAATAAACATTTTTTCTGAAAAAAAAACTACGGAGATATTTTTTGTATAGCAGTGCTTGGTCACATTTCCAACACTAACAAGGACTTTATCCCACTAGAACAAGGAAGAGGGTACTGGATTTTGTTGTGATGTGGTGAAGGTTGAAGTAGATTCTGGATTATCTAAGGAGCAACTAGTGGACATTTTTATTAATTCAGGTAACGTGATTTACAGTGTAATACTTGTAAACCAGTTGAGAAATAATACGTTGTGCCTTAAAACAACAGTTAACCCTGCCTTCTCTGTGCAGGTCTAGAAAAAATGTAATTGGCCGATTGAAATTAAGAGTTTGATCTTTTTAACCTAAATGTGTTACAGCAGACAGTTAAAAGAATGCAGTTGTTATTTGTTCCAACCTGTTCATGTACAACCTGCTTGTCATTTTAGGTTGTTTAATTCCTGTTACTGATTCACCTCCTTGCAAAAAGAAAACCATCATCATTCTGGAAAAATTAGAGAGTGTCTCTTTATTGGAATTGCTTGGGGATTTGATGTCTCCATTAGAAAACCGTGGATCTGAAAATCCGTACTGCATTCACAGAGGTAGATATATTCATAGAAGGGACCAGAAAGAATATTCTAAAGCTCAGTCAAGTGATATATTGTGAATGTGGCTTTATATATTTTTTTTCTCTAACAAAGCCAGTGGACTATCTGATGCCTACTACTTCCATGAAGATTGCTTTTTGATGGGAATTGTTGCAAGGCCTCGCCTTCAAGGACCAGAATTATTGGTACAGCAGCATTTCAGATGGGTCCAACTTAGATGGGATGGAGAGCCCATGCATAGTTTACTCCACAAAGTTTTGAAAAGAAGAGTTGTACATAAGGTATGTCCCTCTAGTAGGAAGGTGACTGTAAAGATAAACTATATCAATATATTTTTTAGTTCATTGCTTTTTATTCTAATATAATATTTTTTCAGTGGCTATGCATGGAAACACTCACATTTCTGTGACCAAGATGATTATATTTTTGCTTAACTTGGGCACTGTTTTTGAGCACATACCAACACCATACATGCAGTGTACCTAGTGCAAATTAAACAACAGATCTCAACGGCATTAGATCTAATCACTGACTTTCTATATTACTTGTCTTCTGATGTAATAATTGCATAATATTACTGTAGAGAGCATACACATGAACATGTATTTTCTATGTAGAGCACTAGTGTCTTGTTGTGTTGTCACCTACCATCCTTTTACAGTA
This sequence comes from Rana kukunoris, assembly GCA_029574335.1. Taxonomy (NCBI): domain Eukaryota; kingdom Metazoa; phylum Chordata; class Amphibia; order Anura; family Ranidae; genus Rana; species Rana kukunoris. The sequence continues at coordinate 179,326,346 of CM056051.1, forward strand.
AACAAGTATCATAAAACATGGATTCGTCCAGATAAAATTATTGTTTGCATTCAAGTACTTGTACTGGAGACCAAAGAAATCATACAAAATCTTTCCTTTCAGTTTAAAGGTAAATTGCCTCCATCCAGCGACCCCGTGTGTCAAGGTGTAGATTGGGTATGTGCAGTATGGCATCAGCTAAACTCCTGCTTGTCTCGTTTGGGCACACCAGAGGCACTTTTTGGACCACAGCCATTTATGACTTGTCCAATAGTGTCTGGAAATGCACAAATAATGGTGAAGTAAGTATTCCTACATTAAAGAGGACATACAATCCAATCAATATAACATATCTTTTGTAGACTATGAACCAAGCAGCCTGCGTTTTAGGAATATGTGCAGTTCAGGGTTCTTCCTGTAGCTTTCTTCCCTCAGTTTACATGCTGCTTTGTTCCTGGGGAATTTCTCATTAAAGCGGAGGTTCTGTGGGCAAACAATTTTTTTTTTTTAACACTAATCAGCTGCATTTGCTATAGTATTTTTGTTACTCACATGTCCCCTTTCATTAGGCGTCAGGATGCTCGTTTCCGACCAAAGAATATTTTATATAATCTAGCGATGGACATTGCCATCTTATCTGTGGGCGCTCTGAATCCCTCCTGCGTTTTCTTCCGGGATGCGGCGAATGCTGATCTCCCAGCATTCACTGCGTAATCCCGCGCATGCGCAGTGTCGACGGGGACCATCAACACTGCGTGGTTACTATCACAACGGCCGGCGGCGTCCTTAAAAGGACACGCCCCGCTGTGATAATTCTAATAGTGCTTGTTTATCAGCTAAGCTCAGAACACGCTTTGCGAGTCATGTGACCCGCGTCACGTGACAGCCCAGCTAGCGCGAGAATACTCGCCCAGCTATTGGAGATGATGTGCTGTGATTGGCCTGCACGTCACTCCTAGGATAATACACAAAATGCTCCCACAATGCACCGAGTGGTCGGGGGATAGAGCGACACGCCCATTCCCCTGCAGGGATGAAAACCAGGAAGTGGAGGAGATGAGAGGTAAGGAAGCATCATAGAAAAAAAAATTCAACACTATCATAAAAGCGGGTGAACCTCCGCTTTAAGTAAATGGGTTTAAGCAAAAGCACAAGTAGCATAATAAGGTGTGAAAATGGTATATGGTCTTATGAAGTAGAGACAGTATGATATTGACTGAATTGTAGATTGTTCAGTGTTTGGTGCATGTGTGCATACAGTTATCTTTTTTTTTTTTTTTTTCTTAAGGTGGATGTCAAAATTGTGGAATGCAGTAATTGTGCCTAAAGTAGAAGAAGCAATTCTTCTCCTGGCTACAGTCAAGAGATCCTCCATTCTAGGCCATGTTGCTCCTATTAATACCCCAAGCCAAGGGCAGCAAGCAGTTGTAAGAGCAGCCCTCAGTATATTGCTCAATAAAGCTATACTCCATGGCTGCCATCTTCCAAAAAATGGTAAGTGCTGTTTCTGAAACAAGTCTGCTGCATTTTTTTCATAGGAAAGTTTGCTGGATGTACAAGATGTTCTGCTTCAATTCATTGATAGAATGTTGTATACATTTTTTATTTCAGATGTAGAACAATGTTTAGCAGATTTTAAAGGAGGGCATTTTTCTTTATCCATGAGTTCTACTTACAAGCCTGGAGGAAAGAAGAAGGGGGAGAATGGCGCTTGGAGGAAAGTCAGTACAAGTCCTCGCAAAAAATCCAATATAAACTCTTCATGGAGCCAAGATGAAGTGAGACAAGAAGGTAATCTAGTTTACTCTTCATTATCAGGGTTCCTTTGTAGGTGTAAATTCCACAATAATCTATGGGAATAGTAACACAAAAATGTAACTAAATCATTAAACTAAAAGCCTCCATAAGAACCACGGCCGACCAGCGACGTACCCGTAAACAGCTGCGGGCATCATCACGGTACAGTTTTTTAGAGCCGACGGTCAGCTCTCTTGTAAAAGCAATCCTAGCAGCTAACCACGGGATTGCTTTTACAAGCAGTGGGAGGGGAGGTTCTCCCCTCCACCTTCTGCAGCTTTACCACGGGATCCCCCGTCCCACCAGGAGTCCCGATCGACCAACCACCGCTTCTAGGCTTGATCTTCTGGCTGATCAATGAGATGATCAAAGACCAAAATGGCTTTGATTGCCTCTATGATACAGGAGCCAGGAAGTGATCAGCTTTTTTTATTTCCACAAAATTTAAATGTTATTAAAAGCCATTGATATCAAAACTGGGAGGCTATGATGGGACATCACTTTAAGGTTAGAGTATAAAAACTGAGGGGAGGTGGCAAACAGCAGTCCATGTGCAACAAACCGTGCAGGTGGCCAGGCTCGGCACGCTGGTACGCTGTGGTGACATCATGGCCAACCATCCGATGAAAGCAGGAAGGAGCCACGAGGAACCAGCATGGATCGCAAGCGTGGGGGTTGCCATGACAGCGCGTTTTTACACACATGCGCTTTGTCAAGTCCGTGTCCTTGTCATGACTTCACAAAGTGCATGCTTGCAAAACGCATCATCACGGCAACCACCACGCTTGCACTCCATGCTGACTTTACGTGGCTTCTTCCTGCTTCCATCCGGTGGCTGGTCGTGACGTCAGCACGGCATTGCACAAGCCTGGCTGCCTGCATAGCCTTTACACATGAAGGTCAGAAATGTCAGTGCCCATATTTTCCTCGTAAATAGGTACATTTTTAAACACATTTGCAAAAACCACTAATATTTGTCTTTTGATGACTGTTCACATTCAAAATAATTTTGTCAATTGAACTTATGGTGAAATTAAACCAGTTTTCTGAAAAAACATTTTTTTGCATAACTTCCCTTGCAGGTGACATTTCAAAGAATGACCTGAAGACTGGAGGCAGTTCTTCACTAACCACGAAAAAGTATGTTTATTGTCTTTCCTGCTTTCTGAAAAGAATTTAGGTTTCTTTTGTGAGTTTTGTGTGGTTTATCACAAACAGTGTCAAGCTGCTCTGTTGTTGTCAAGAGCAACCCTTGCCCTTTTATTTGACTTACTCTTATGCCGCGTATACACGATCGGAATTTCAAACAACAAATGTTCGATGAGAGCTTGTTGTCGGAAATTCCGACCGTGTGTAGGGAGCCTACACACGGTCGGAATTTCCGACAACAAGCTCTCATCGAACATTTGTTGTTGGAAATTCCAATCGTGTATACGCGGCATAAGAGTAAGTCAAACAAAAAGGGCAAGGGTTGCTGGACATTTTCTGTCGGAATTTCCGACAACAAAAATTTGAGACCCCCTTACATTGGGGTCACCAGAGAGCCCCCCTTACATCAGGGTCACCAGAGAGCTTGTCACGTTACCTGCTACAAGATGCAGCTTTTCACTTGCCAATCACCTGCCACCAGATGCAAATTGTTACATACAGAGAGGCTAGGGTATATGGAAGAGAGGCTATGGTATACAGAGAGGCTAGGGTGTACAGTGAGGGTATACAAAGAGGCTGGGTATACAGCGAGGCTGAGAGAGGCTGGGTATACATAGAGGCTGGTATATACAGAGAGGCTAGTGTATACAGACGGGCTGGGTATACATAGAGGCTAGTGTATACAGACAGGCTGGGTATAAAGAAAGGCTAGTGTTTTACAGAGAGGCTGGGTATACAGAGAGGCTGGGAGAGGCTAGTTTTACAGAGAGGCTGGGTATACAGAGAGGCTGTGAGAGGCTAGTTTTGAAGACAGGCTGGGTATACAGAGAGTCTGGGTATACAGACAGAAAAATGTGTATATCCAGGGCACTCCAAGCATTTGAATCCTGACAGATAAAGTCTGTGTTGGAGAGGGTAGCAAATATTCACACACTTTAGGCAGCACTCGGGGAGACAAGCAATCTCTAATGGAAACAGAAAAACAAACAAGGCGCCTATAATTGCAGAAGTATAAAACTTTTAGTGTCCCCTTAAAAGGGGTTAAAAACACTTACAAGAAAGTGGATGAAGCAGGCATGTAGCAGGTAAGTGCATCCAGGAGATGTTCCAGTGGCAGGGCAGTCCAGGCTGTGATGGTAAAGCTTCCAGGGAAGTGCACGAGATAACAGCCGACTGATGTTAAGAGGACACAATAACCGTGGAGCCTGGGGGTGACGTCAGAGGAAGCGAGACCGAAACCAGCATGGAACACAAACAGGAAGTGGACAGGAAGTGTGTCATAGAGGTGGGACGCGTTTCGGAACAGCTCATTGGTTCCTTCTTCAGCTGGCTGAAGAAAGAAATCAATGAGCTGTTCCGAAACGCGTTATCTCGTGGACTTCCCTGGAAGCTCTACCATCACAAACTGGTACTACCCAGAGAGGCTGTGTATACAGACAGACTATGGGAAGTACAGAGTTTCCCCCCTCCCCCTCTTCCATAGTATAAACTCACCTGTCGCCGCCCCAGCACAGGAGATTGTGTAAGAAAGTTCCTCCCGATTCTATGATATGGGCGGTGTAACGGTCACCACCGTTTACAATCTTCCATCAACCCACCCAAGACAGCTTATCCGACAAACCAGCAGACACGATCCATTCCATTTCCCAGAATAAAGATGAGACAAGGTCTGTTCTCTGAGTCAAATGTATAACTACTTTTAATGGTACACTCAGCTGGATATATACAGTTTTAGAAACCAAGTGAATAATGAATCAACTCCTCCCACCACATCACACAATGAACTTCATACACATTCTTTTAGATAATGACATTCAGGCAAGTTAATTATCCCGACTCCGACAATAGCTATTCACCTGCATAATACACATTCCTATGTCAGACGTTCTGGCACCGGTCTGACATAATTAACATGACCTAATTACTACACCTGAGAAGTCACATTCCACATCTATTATCAATAGTATCTTCACACCAAACAGTGTCACACAATGAGTTCCCCTCAATCCACATCTTGGACAGACGTTCTGACTCCGCGACAATCTGAAACATAATTGACATGCTAACCCACTACCCCTGAAAGTCTATTATCAATATATTTTCACACAATACAGTGTCGTTAGCATCCACAATGAAAGGTCTTTCAGAAGCCAGACTCAATTAACACCTCAACAGGCTATTGACCTGTTCATGAGGAACAACTTGTAATATCTCAAGATATCCTGCAGTATACGAAGTATCATTAATGACCCATCTCATGTAATTTATGATATAATTTCTTAGTCACCCTGTGCCCCAAAAGGGACTCCCGTTACAGGCGGAGCAAGGGAGGAGACTCTCTCACACTGATCTCCCTTCTCTGGCTGTCAGTGAAGCATGAAGTGAAGACTCAGTGAGAGTGCCACGGCTGTGCAGGACAGCGCTGTGTCAGGCAGCCTGTGACACTTTCACGGTAGGGCTGGCCTTGGACTCAGGGCTATGGGCCCCAGATTCGGGGCTTTATCCTCAATAGCCACCCCCTAGTGACGCCACTGATGGTAGCCAATCGGCTTCTAACTTCAGCTTGTTCAATTAAACTTTGACAAAAACAACTGGACGCTGATTGGTTTCTATGCAGAAATGCACCAGATTTTGCACACTCCAGTTTTAGTACATCAACCTCATTGTATTGGGTGCAGGAGATGACTGCACTTAAGAGCTCAATTGCGTAGATGGTACCATCAGAAATCTCTAGGACAAAACAAACTGGTGAGTTTTAGAATAGAAATACTAAATTTTGATCGGTTGCCTTTAGTTATTATGTCACTTAATTCCAGTTCTTGAACATATAATATAAAAAGACACGTGGAAACTGAGTGATTTGAGAATTCTTGGGAATGAGCACTCTGTGTACAATGTAGTCACCAGGTATGAGGACAAGTAGCTATTTACAAATGATCAAAAATGTGTTATTTAAATCGGTATGATCAGAATGGTACAAAACAAGCTATTTTTCTTTTTACTTTTTGGGATGAATTAGGGAATTTTATGCTAGTGTTTTCATTTACAAACTAATGGACTTTTGGTTTTGAGCCCAGTGACAGGTTCACTTTCAAGGCATGAGGGGTTGGTTCACATCAGCCTGGTGCATTGTGATGCACCACAAAGGACCAACAAGCGTGCATGCAGCATTTTATCCAGCACACTGCAAGGCATGTTACTGCATTACCATGTGCTGCTACACTAGTGCGGTGGAAGGGAGCTATTCACTGAGCATGTGTCTTGGAAGGCTATGTAACAAAACACCAGGTTTGCACTTACTCCCTCCAGTGGTGAGAAATAGGAAGACATCCTACTCCAAAGAAGATAATACATAAATAAATGTATTCTCTTCTTACCTGATCCACGCAGCAGGAAAGCTACTAAAAGTAGTTCCAGCTTTCACCCATCACGGCGGACAAGTTGTGCCAAACTTCAGGTTTACCAAGGGTTTTATTAGAACAAAAACTCATACCTGGACCCGTAGAAGACTCTGCCAGAAACTTTTCATGCCACAGATAGTATTAGTACACCAAAGTCTGGATCCCAGAGCCCAGACCTCCGCAGAGACATTACAGGCAAACCTTGTTTCTTCTTACACGAGGCCTGGGTACCACCCATCTTAGGTCTTTGATATCAGCCTGAGGAATGGATCCGGTTATAGCTCCTAGGTCTCCGCAGCCAGAACATCAAAAGAGCATTTTTCTTCTTAGCACATGTTGAACATGACCTTAACACTGGCCAAAAAACTGAGGTACTCTCCATTTGGGAGGGGTTATATAGGGTAGGAACTCAATTTTAATTGGGTTTGCCAGTGTCCAATCACCTGTGGTGACAACATAACCCATTAAGTAATTAAGGCTCTGTGTCCCGTGATGTATGAACAAGAAATAACACCAATGTGAAGAATACTACATGCAGTGGGGTAAACAGGCCGTTGGTACAACTGCAGCAGTAGAAAAGGGACCTTGCCTGTTTTGTAAAAAAATAAAAATACAATTTCAGATTATTTACAATGACAAACCTAATACTGTCTGATTTCCACAGATCTCTGGAAGGTGTTCATCCAAAGTCTCTCCACATGGAAAAGAGACTGTCGGCTGGTTCAGATGATGAGATGGACCTTGTGAAAGAATTACGAGCAATGTGTTCCAGCAAATCAGAACCAGACATTACCAAGGTAAATTATCTGACATTTCTGAGAATTTGTACTGCTTCATTTTTTAATCAGTTGTAGCACTCTATAATCTGCCAAATATAATTTGCCATTTGTATTTTTGAATTTAATCTTGGTACAAAGAAAATTATTGTTTTTTTCCTACCATGGAAAGCAGCTTTCTACGTGTTTTAGATCTTTATCATTAGAAAGTCCACTGAAGGTTTTTGAGAAGATATATACTTTATATACTTAGTTTGTACAAATACATACAGTAGGCAAGAAAGGTAGTGCTGCACCGTGATAGAGCTTCCATGTTCTCCTCTCTAGCCAAAAGTCTATGGGGTTGATTTACTAAAGGCAAATAGACTGTGCACTTTGCAAAGGGCAGTTGCATACTTCAGAGATTAGTAAATGAGCACAAGCTCTGCTGACTTCCATCATCCAATCATGTGCCTGCGAAAATGTTTTTTTATACCCAATAAAAACATAGCACAGTGCATGTAAAAATGTGTAATTGAAAAATATTTTCTAGTAACACAATAATAATTTAAAGCCAACAGCGACTGAAAATACCAAACTTTCCTGTGAATTAGGTTGTGACTCTGTAGCTTTCAAGTTTCATGATTAATAGACTCATCCTAATTCAAGCACTCCCTGCTAGTTTTGAAAACCTGTACAAATGTATCAGTCCAATATTAATGAAATTGTGGTTTGCTTCTCCTTAGATTGCAGACTTGGATAATTGCCTGGTGATCTTTAAAAACCCTTCGAATGACCAGAAGTCAGCAAAGAGTAAAAAACAGAACTCTCAAAAGCCACGTAAAGTAAGTATAACATAACCGAGGCCATTTTTTTTTTCCAGAAACCAAAAATAGGGGCGTACATTTTTTTTTTTCATTGAAACAATGCAGAAGCCCAGATTTAGAAAGGAAACTCGGCCTGTATCCCAAAGAGCACCCAATACAGGATGCAGATTACTGCTGGTTTTGCCAATGAGTATTTTAATAGATGTCTTTTTTTTAGTTTTGGATAGAGTGGAGAGGGATTAGAACACCTGTGAGGTATTTATTGCTACCTCTGCTCTGTTAGGGAGATTCACCCTCTTTATTTGTCCAGGTTAACGCTATCATCAAAAGTGAAAATAAATCCCAAATTCTGAGTTGTCACCAGAACGGAAATATAAGGGTAAGCTTCCTATGTGACATGAGGGGCCCCAACGGATTCCCTTCATTTGCAGGGATTTCCTCTTACTTCCTGTTTTAGATATGGGACAGGAAGTGAAGGTAAATCTCCCCAAGGGGACACAGATGTCAAAAAAATTGACAGCGATTATAACCCTCCCATACTCTATCCAAAATGAAAAAAATCTATTTTCCTTTAATGCAAAGTATGAATGCCATTCTTTGAAGTTTATTCTCCATTTTTTTTTTTGTTACATCAGTTGGCAAATATTCATTAGTGTTAAAAATTGTAAGTAAAATTAAAGAAATAGTTCTCTATTCTCCCTCTCACTCCACAACACCTCAGACCTCACATCAGAAACTATTTCCTGCAGCTTGCTAACCTGCAGCACTCCGTTGTTGTTTACATGTCATTTACCAAGCTGCTGGGTAGTATTGTGCAATGGCTAGTCAATGATGTATTCTTCAGTAGGGTTTGTGTTGATGGCAGACTTCTGTATTCATTAAAATGTATTTATTTTTTATCTGCCATAAAGTTGTCTTTGCACATGTCTCCAGGGCCTAGAGCTACATTTACATCTCTCTTTTTAGTGTGTCCTGTGTTGCGAATCTAAAGCCCTGTACACACGATTGGAATTTCCGATGGAAAAAGTCAGACGGACCTTTTCCATCGGAAATTCCGACCGCGTGTATGCCCCATTGGAGTAATTCCATTGGAGTTTTGATAGAGAACATGTTCTATTTTACTCCAATGGAATTCCGTCGGAATTCCGATGTGAGTTTGGCCGGGCAAAAGCCTGATCGTGTGTACAGGGCATTATGCAAATTACAGTCTCATAGGGTCATGCCAATACAACAAAGGTGTCCAAAATACATATAAAGCATACTGTTTTGCAATTAATGCACATAAAAAGCAGAGTTGAGAATGTAGCTTTAGTAGGGAAGTCCTGGTATGCAATGGCATAAAAAAAAAGTCACTAAGTGGGCAATGTGCAAGATCAATTATTGGGCACCACATTCAATTAATGGCCAAGTTGAAACCCATGTTAACTGCGCATTGATTGACAGCTATATAAAAGTCAGTGATATCCAGGTGACAGTGGGAAGTGTCCCAGTATCCACCTGACTCATAGCTATTATGTAAATAACCCCCCCCCCCCAAGTTCCAGAGGGCCCTTGTGCAGCTGCAAAGTCTTGAAAAAAGTACACCAGCTCTGCTTGTATGCGAATAAAGGGACCATGTTTTATTTTTTGTATTTTATTTTTAAATGATAATTTAAATGGTAGAATTCTCCTGAGGGCAATCTAAAAAATTCAAAGCCATGATGTTGGGATGTGGAAATCAATCCTTAAAGTGATTGTAAAGCTTACATTTTTTATTAAAATAATAAACACGTTATACTTTTATACTTAGTAGTATACTATAGTATTGCACCAAGCAGCCCGAACTTCCTATTCTGGTATAAAATTATAACTGGAGAAGGGGATGGTGAACAGAGAGCTAATTGATCATTATTCTAACTCTAATTGTTGTAATAGTGACTTATCTCTCTCTAAAACCTCTGTCTGCCCTGAATATAGCAGAGACAATCACTGCAGATAATCTTTGTCAGATAGCTAAACTCAGCAAACACTTGGCATCCATAAATATCGTTATTGCATGAAGAACATTCAAAACAATACAGTGTGGTAGATGAGATACTTAAGGCGGTCAAAATGAATTTGCTTTTCCAAGCCTCAGGCTTCGTACACATGATCGAGAATCTCGTCGTAAAATAAACATTGTTTTCCTCGACGAGTTTCTTGTCAGGCTTGTCGAGAATCTTGTCAAGCTTTCTTTGCGTACACACTGTCAAGACAAAATCTCGTCATTCTCAAACGTGGTGACGTACAACACGTAACGACGGCACTATAATGGGGAGGTTCGATTCCACTGGCGCCACCCATGGGGCTGCTTTTGCTAATCTCATGTTACTGCGTGTTAGTAAAAGTTTGGTGAGAGACAATTTGTGCTTTTCAGTCTGTTACAGCGTGACGAATGTGTAATCTCCATTACCAACGCTACTTTTACCGAAGGTGCGCTCCCGTCTCATACTTTATTCTGAGCATGCGTGGGTTTCTAAGCACAAATGTGTTTCTCGTCGTAAACCAGCCCGACGAGGAAATTGAGACTCCCGACGAGAAAAAAGAGAACATGTTCTCTTTTTTTCTGGTCGAGTTCCACGACAGTTTTCTCAACGAAAAACATACACACGACCGGTCGTGTGTACGAGGCTTCAGTGTTTGCCTTGTAGGAAGAATAGAAAATTCCCAAAGAGGAAGGAGGAAATTACATCACAGAAAAGGGGGAGGAATTACAGAAATTACATGTAACCAAAACAATGACTACAAGATGGCACCATAAACAAAACAAAAAAATCAACAGCATAAGCTATATACACAAATGCAGCTGCATTTCCCATGTACCACTGGGGGCAGCACAATCATTGACACGCTTAGGGCTAGTATCAGTGGGCAAATGCAGGTTGCTTTCAGGTGCATTGAGCTTGCATTTGAGATAAGTTTGCAATGATTCTGAAATAATTCACAGTTCATTGGCAGATGCATTTGACCTATGGTTTACCTCCTTCTAAGGTGTATCAACCTGCTCAAGCTGATTTTGCATTCCCATTGACTTGTATGGGGAGAGAAGCACTTCTGATGTGAAAACAGGCCCTTCCTGTCTGAATGCAGACAAACCAAAGTATGTCTACCAATCACAAGTTTTTCCTGATTTCCTCCAGAAGTCTGCCATTTAACTTAAGGCTATCACCTGACTCTGTCACAAATGCCCTTCATGGTCTTTCATGAGCAGGATTTAGGGTAAAACCACAAAGTAATGTCACCCAATGTATAAAGAGGTCTAAATGCAGAATATAGACAACATGTACAGTGCATCCGGAAAGTGTTCTACAAACAATACCCCATAATGACAACGTGAAATCTTTGCAAATGTATTAAAAATAAAAAACAAAACATTTCAGATCTTCCCCTCAATTCTACAGCAACTGCACTTCCAAGTGCACTTGTAGTGCACTTGTAGTGCACAGTGGATTTGCTTTTGATAAATCAACCCCAGTGTTTCAGCTTATTATTATTATTATTATTATTTTCTGCTTACTTTAACCTCCCTGGCGGTGTTCCCGAGTCTGAGATTTCTGTGCTACGATCGGTAACCCCGAGTCAGACTCGGGCTCGCCTCGCAGCATCCACAGAAACTGTTTACTTACCTTCTCCGTGGATCCAGAGATGTGTGAGCGAGCGGGTGCTCGCTCGATTCACACAGCGTCCCCGCGCGCCGCCGATCTCCGTTCCCTGCGACGTTACGACGCACAGGGACGGAGAACGGCGCCAAATTCAAAAATGTAAACAAACACTATGCATACAGTACACTGTAATCTTATATATTACAGTACTGTATGTAAAAAATACACACCCCCCATGTCCCTAGTGGTCTGCCCTGTGCACTACATGTCCTTTTATATAATAAAAACTGTTCTTTCTCCCTGCAAACTGTAGATTGCCCATAGCAACCAAAAGTGTCCCTTTATGGCAAAAATTGTTTTAGAGCAGCTAAAAAACTGCGATAATAAATCAGAATCACTTGCAGAATTTAGCGATAGCGATTTGTGGGGAAATACGTCATAAAAAAAAAAAATGACAGCAAAAATTCTGCAACTGAGCAAATTTCAGTGATTTTGATTTGATTACACTATTGAATAATTTTTACTATAATTATATTATTTGTTATAATTTTTTATAATTATTTATTATATTATAATTGTAGCACTGACCCCCGCAGGAGCTGCTGATTAAATTTTGGGCCTGCACTCTAACTACAACCCCAATGATAAGGCTCAGTCCCCTTTACACAGCTGTGGTGCAATACAATACAATACTGTACAATGTGATACCAGATACCTGTTTGTAACTTCAGGATCCACGAACGGCACCTAGAGTGAATAAAGCAATACGCCACAACCCTGGTATGCTTAAACAGTAGTATTCTTTTACTGTTGATAATTGGCAAGTAAAGAAACACCAGTACATAAACTGTGCTATCCTCCTAACATGGGATGAGAGCACAATTAAAATTAAATCTATACAGCAATCAAATGGCAAACAGTATACCTGCAGGTATATGAATAAGAAAATAAAACTAAGCCTAGGAGCTCCCCCTACTTTGTAAGGTAACCGTGAGATCTCACAAAAAAAAAAAAACAGTCAGTTCTTGATCTTCTTTCTTCGCTAGCTAATAATGTTTCCCAAGTAATTTGTAATCCAAACAAAACGAGTAAACTTCCTGAAAAAGAAATGTCTCCGCAATGAGTGGGTTAACTGCCTTGGCCTTCTGGAGAGCGTCCCGAACAACTAGGCCTTCAACCTTCCTAAAGGCAACCCCTCCGCTTCTTCTTGGAAGTATGTAGTGAGGCCTGTGTGTTAGTCTAATGGCGTGTGAGGCATAACAAACTGTGGGCCGTAACCCACTCACCTAACTGGACACAGGCTCCGTACAGTCTCGCGACCTCCTCCCGTGGCTCCGTCTGCTGGATCAGACACCAGGCCAACTCTGCTGGGGGACTCCCGTCCTCCGATGCTCAATGAAAATGTCCGTGGGCCTTGCTGTTCGGTCCCGTCTCCTCACAGATCCTCTCCGGCTGCCCATGCGGTTCCAAAGGGACCTAAGATGGCTGCTCCCACTCCTTATATAGCAAATCCCAGCATGCACTGCGCAAGAAATTGTTCCTGGGTCTTTGATCAACTTCCTATTTACAAAGGTCAAATCTGAGAACCAATAGTCTTTCTTCAATATTTATCAGATAGTGGAATCCTTCTTGCATTAACAACAATTGGCCACTAGATGGCTCCAAACACTCAACAATCTCAATGTCCATGAATGCCATTTAGGGAATGCAATATACACATTTATGTACTATATATATACATCAGCGCTACACACTCCCCCTACTTTGTCTCTTTTGGTCCCCCAAAGAGGTCCAAATTGCTAATCCTATCTTGCATTCTAGTTTCTATACGTTCACACAAAACGGACAGAGGAGCTTCCCACCAATTGTCATACAGTGGGAAGCTATCCTGTGCACCCACAGCTGATACTACCATGTCTGGTACAGATGTGTCAAGGGGTGAGCTGGGGCTGTCCCTTACTAAATCAAGAGTAGAGGGACTAGGCAGTTCAAAGTTTCTTCTGCTCACAAACTGTGAGGCTTCAGAGCATTCGCCCAATGTGTCATAAGTCAGTCTGCGTGGTGGGCGAATGTCTCTCTTTGCTCTGGGCACTTTTGGAGTGTCCATTCCTTCTGGGCCAAGGTCATCATTCCGTTCAATGCTTAAGGGTGGGGAATGAATGGAAGCACTGGGCTCTCCTACAGAGTGAGTGGTCGGCACAAATTCCGGGGCCTCTGCCCTAAGAGTTCCATTATCATCCTCCTCTATCTCCGAAAGGACATCAGCATCTGTTTCTGAATCTTCAGGAAGCCACAGCCAGCTCATCTCCACTCCCTCATCCTCATCTATAGAAGGTGCAGGTTGGGACCTGGTTATTGGTCTACACACATCAGTGGGTGTAGATTCCTTCTCTGTGCTTGTCCTGACTGCCTCAGTGAGAGGTAAGAGGTGATTCCGGTGCCATGTTTTTACCGGCCCAGTTTTTCCTTCTGGCTTGATCTCATACACTGGGAGCCCTGGAAGTTTCCTGCACACAACAAATGGCTGTGATTTCCAGCGATCAGCCAACTTGTGTTTGCCTGGAATGCCTAAGTTCCTCAACAAGACCCGGTCACCTGGCTGAAGATCCTGGACTCTCACTTTCAGGTCAAAGTTCCTCTTGTTCCTCTCCCCCCTGGAATCCGAGGTGGCGTGAGCCTGCTCGTAAGCTGTCTTCAGGCTCCGCCGTAGTCTGTCCACATACCCTTTATGGGAGGCCTCGGAGGTGTGGTCCAAGGAGGAACCAAACGCCAGGTCCACTGGCAATCTTGCTTCACGACCAAACATCAGTCGGTATGGGGAATATCCAGTGGCATCACTTTTGGTACTATTATAGGCATGGACTAATGCAGCAATGTGTTTACTCCAGTGAGGTTTTTGCTCGGCAGTCAAGGTCCCCAACATGTTCAAGAGAGTCCTGTTGAACCTTTCCGGTTGGGGGTCCCCTTGTGGGTGGTAAGGAGTAGTCCTGGACTTTTGTATGCCTAACAGATCCAACAGCCTTTTGATTAGTCGGCTCTCAAAGTCCCTTCCTTGGTCTGAATGTATGCGTTGAGGCAGGCCATAGTGTACGAAGAACTTTTCCACTAGAGTCTTTGCTACTGTGGTTGCTTGCTGATCCCTAGTAGGGAAAGCTTGAGCATAACGGGTGAAGTGATCTGTCACCACTAAGATGTCACCTTGCCCACTCAGATCGGATTCCAGACAAAGAAAGTCTATGCAAACCAGGTTCCATTGGGCCCTGACTCTCTAAATGGCCCATTGGGGCAGCCCTCTGGGGCAATGTCTTCCGTTGGATGCATCTGAGGCAGGAGTGACAGTAGCTCTCCACTTCTTTTCTCATGTGAGGCCAGTAGAACCTATCCCTTACTAGTTGGAGAGTTCTCTCGGCTCCCAAGTGCCCATGGTGATCATGTAAAGCAATCAGTACCGTCTCTCTGTGCTTTTCAGGCAAGAGTAACTGCCACCTTGCTTCTGGATCATCAGAGGGGCCCCTTCGGTAGACCACCCCTTGCTGCAGCTGCAAATGATCCCATTCTCTCAATAACACCTGGGCTTCCCTCTCAGGACTCTTCCGCAGTACATCAGGCTGTCGACATTCCAATGCTTCAAGCACCAGCCCACACAGTGGATCTTCCTGCTGATCTCTCCTGAGATCCTTCCTGGATAACTTGGGTAGGCCCTCCTGTGTGACCTGGGAGACGTTACAGTAGCACCTGGGTACTGCCGCTGAGGATACTCCTACTTCTTCAGCTCTGGCTCCACCTCTCTGGTACTGACTTGTGCCCTCCCATAGGGCCCTCACTCCTTCTGGAGTAAGCTGGGTCCATTCTTCCAAGGGGTCATGGGGTCTTCTTGACAGGGCATCCGCATCTCGGTTACCAACTCCTGGTCTGTACTTCAGGCTGAAGGTAAAGGCTGAGAGAGCAGCTAACCACCTGTGACCGGTGGCATCCAGCTTTGCAGTGGTGAGTAGATATGTGAGGGGGTTGTTGTCCGTCTTGACCACAAATTCAGCCCCGTAAAGGTAGTCCTTCAACTTGTCCACCACTGCCCATTTTAAAGCCAGAAATTCAAGCTTGTGAGTTGGATAGTTTCTTTCAGCAGGGGTCAGACTTCTACTCACATAGGCAACTGGCCGTAAGTGCTCTTCATGCTCCTGGTAAAGCACTCCCCCCAGCCCGTCGCGGACTGGCATCCACATGTAACTCATATGGTTTGGCAGGGTCTGCATAGGCCAACACTGGGGCAGTAGTAAGACTCCACTTCAGCCTCCTGCAGGCCTCTTCACATTCTGGAGTCCACTGATCCTGGATGGACTCTTTCTTCCTTCTAGACCCCTCTTTAGGCTTTTTCGGCTGACCCGCACTTTCACCAGCTTCTTCCTGCTTCTTTAAGAGTTCAGTGAGTGGGTGGGCTATTTTTGCGAATCCCTCTACGAATCTTCGGTAGTATGAGCAGAAACCCAAGAATGACCTGAGCTCAGTTACGTTGGTGGGCCTGGGCCAGGAAGTGACAGCTTCTAGTTTCTTGGGATCAGTTGCCACTCCTTCTTCAGACACAATGTGTCCCAGGTAACTCACCGAGGGTTGGTAGAACTGGCACTTCTCCATAGAGAGTTTCAGGCCTTCATCATGAAGTCTCTTCAAGACCTTCTCAAGGCGTTCTTCATGTTCCTCCAACGTCCTCCCAAAGACTATGACATCATCCAGGTATACCAGAACTTCAAGGAGATTCATGTCACCCACTGTCTTCTCCATCAACCTCTGGAAAGTTGCTGGGGCCCCAGTCAGGCCTTGCGGCATCCGGTTGAACTCAAAGAACCCAACTGGGGTGATGAAAGCGGTTTTTTCCTTGTCTTCAGGGCACATAGGAATCTGGTAATACCCACTCTTCAGGTCCAGTACGCTGAACCACTTTGCTCCTGACAGACTCTGTAAGGCATCCTCAATTCGGGGTGTGGTGTACTGGTCTGGGATGGTCCTCCGATTCAGGGTCCTGTAGTCAATGCACAGGCGTAGGGACCCATTCTTCTTCCTGACCACTACTATAGGGGAGGCGTAGGGACTCCTGGACTCTCGGATAATGCCCGTCCTCTTAAGTTCAGCCAATTGTTCCCTCAAGTCTTCCAGATCTCCTAGGGGGATCCGCCGGACCCTTTCCCGAAATGGCTTGTCTTCCTCCAGACGAATTCGATGGGTGGCACTCTTTGCCAATCCTACGTCAAATTCACTTTTCGAGAAGGCTGCTCTCCATCTCAGCAGTTGGGCTTTGGCCCTTTCCCGCCATGCAGGAGTAAGAGGCGTATTTTTTGGGCTGAACTCTTCTTCAGGGATTTCTGGGGCTGACCCTCCTTTCAAACCTCCTGGTTCGACTGGAACAGCCGGACTGACCTGTCCCAACAGTAGCCTGGCTGGCACTCTCACTGGCACTGTCGCTGTGTTGCGGACACTGACTGGAACTCTGCCGTGAGTTCTCTCCAATACTCTGGTGGGCAACACTTCAGTGATGAGTTCTAGTCCGTTTCTCCCCTCTTTGCGGTTTTCCAGGACAATGAAAGGGCCTGGTTTCTTCCAGCTCAATTTGACCGAGGCTTTTAGGCAGATTACTTCACCCGGCTGGACTATTTTCTCTCCTTTGTTCAGCAGCCAGATTTTTCCCACTCCCTCTTCAGGAGCCTTCTCCTCCTGTATAAGGTCTCGGTATGTCTGAGCCAACATGGGATGTATTTCAGTGGGGCGGGTATCCTTCTTAATTACCAGCGGTGCAAGTAGTCTCCTCACTAAGTCAGTGTTTGTCCCAATGATAAGAGAGCTCTTGTCAGCTCCTGGAGGACGAGGACACACTATGGCCAATGTGTCAAAGGTCTCCGTCTCTCCCACTGTACTTGGGTCAAAGGCGAGTCTGACTGGCAGGTAACCATCATATGGAAAGTTCTGAGTGCCCAAACCCCATATCTCCAACTCCTCCAATTTCCGTAGTGGCAGGTGCTTGAGATGCTTGTCATAGAAGTCCCTGTATAATAAGGTTACTTGGGCTCCAGTATCCAGCAGGGCTTTTGTGTAGATCCCTTCCACTTGGATGGGGACAATTGGGGAAGGTCCCACCAGCTTGGGAGGAAATCCACTGGTAGCTGTACCCTTAGCCTGCTTTGTGGCTCGGACTTTGGCCTTTGAGGGCCTCTTTTTCTTCTGCCCCGCCTTGTTGGTGGCTCCAGTGGGCCGTGGCACGTGAGTCGGTGTGGAGTTCGCTACTGCACCCGGGCGCCCAGTTGACTCCTTCACTGGGGCCCTCTGAAGTTTCCCTCCGACTGATGTGGGTTTTCCTCGGGTAGTGGGCTGGGGCACACTCGCCTGAAATGTCCCATCCCTCCGCATTTGAAACAGACTCTTTGTGTTTGTTTCGGAGGGCTGGTAATGGTGGTAGCTTTTGGGACCTTCCTTGGCATAACTCCTTCTGCCTTTAGTTTCACCAGCTCAGTCATCATCATGGCCATCATCTCCAGTATCTCCTTCTGGGTCTGCATAAGCCTCTCCAGCTCCGTCTGACTCGCGGGTGGGTGGTGTACAGATGAAAACCGTGATCCCTGGTCAACGGTTGCCGCCAGCACATTCAACTCCTGGGTGTCTGAGGGGACACCTACCTGCTGTATTTTAGCACTTGTGGTGTTTGAAGCTTGAAGCTTTCTCTGTTTCTGGTCTCTCTCAATCTCCATCTTATCCACTTCGTTCACTTTTTCAAGAAGGACCTCGTCTGGAGTTAAGGGATCTTCCAAGTACTGCTTCAAGTGGAGCTTGACATAGTCGCTCCTCAGCCCCGTGGTCACGGATCTCCGGAATTTCTTCTGTACCAGCTCAGCTCCAAATTGTTCCCCGCTCCCTCTCTCTCCTGAGGTAAACAGCAGGCGGTCCTTGAGTTCAATGGCCCGAAACAGAAAGTTCTGAGGAGTCTCTTTACTGTCCTGTGCAATATTTATCAGTTGGTGGAATAGCTCTGTGGCATCTTCCTCCTCATAGTAACTTTTTAGAATCCTCTTAAGCTGGTTCAAAGTCAAATCACTCTTTCTCTCTAACATGCCCCTAACACTTGAGCCTGGGCTGATGGCGTGGATCACAGCCTCTCTGATTTCCGATTCCAGATATCCTTTTTGTAGCCCCAGCTCTATTTGGTGTAGGAGGCCGGTGTAAGACAGTTTGCCCTTCTGTCCCTTTTCTCCTATCTGGCCATCAATGCGGAAATCCTTCCTAATAGTTACTTCTTGCAGATAGCCCCTGCTGCGTCTTCTTGGCTCCCTCCTTGGGTTTGGTGTCATCTGGCCAGCTCTCTTGTCTTCTGAGCCGACGCGCAGTCCATCCATGCGATTTGCTATGATGCTGGATGTCTCCTGAAACTTTTCCTGTATTTCACGGTATTGTCGCTGTAACTCAGCCAGTTGTTGTTCCGCCTGCCGCTGGGCGGCGGCTCCTGCGTTCCTGTCTAGGGGTTCTAACTGCTTTTTGCAGGGGTGTGTCAGGTGAAACACTGTCTTCTCGGACAATTTTATGGTGGCACCGTGGAAATTTTCAGGAACACCCCGTCCCCACTCTATCAGGGCATAGGTGCAATCAGTCCCAAAGTCTGGTTTCACTGCAACCACGTAGGCCTTTCTGTCTGGAGACAATGTCTGTACCACCTCTTTGATTTGCTTCTTCTCCCAGTAGCTCCCTGGGAGTTCAATGGCCACGCTTGCTTCTGAGCGTGTCCCTTCTGCTTCGCACCAACGGACTACTGTGATGGGGTCCATGGTGACCTCAAGGGGGGGGGGGTGGGTTTCTTGTAGAGTGACAGGATCCCGGACGAGCCCCCACGTGTAGCACTGACCCCCGCAGGAGCTGCTGATTAAATTTTGGGCCTGCACTCTAACTACAACCCCAATGATAAGGCTCAGTCCCCTTTACACAGCTGTGGTGCAATACAATACAATACTGTACAATGTGATACCAGATACCTGTTTGTAACTTCAGGATCCACGAGCGGCACCTAGAGTGAATAAAGCAATACGCCACAACCCTGGTATGCTTAAACAGTAGTATTCTTTTACTGTTGATAATTGGCAAGTAAAGAAACACCAGTACATAAACTGTGCTATCCTCCTAACATGGGATGAGAGCACAATTAAAATTAAATCTATACAGCAATCAAATGGCAAACAGTATACCTGCAGGTATATGAATAAGAAAATAAAACTAAGCCTAGGAGCTCCCCCTACTTTGTAAGGTAACCGTGAGATCTCACAAAAAAAAAAAACAGTCAGTTCTTGATCTTCTTTCTTCGCTAGCTAATAATGTTTCCCAAGTAATTTGTAATCCAAACAAAACGAGTAAACTTCCTGAAAAAGAAATGTCTCCGCAATGAGTGGGTTAACTGCCTTGGCCTTCTGGAGAGCGTCCCGAACAACTAGGCCTTCAACCTTCCTAAAGGCAACCCCTCCGCTTCTTCTTGGAAGTATGTAGTGAGGCCTGTGTGTTAGTCTAATGGCGTGTGAGGCATAACAAACTGTGGGCCGTAACCCACTCACCTAACTGGACACAGGCTCCGTACAGTCTCGCGACCTCCTCCCGTGGCTCCGTCTGCTGGATCAAACACCAGGCCAACTCTGCTGGGGGACTCCCGTCCTCCGATGCTCAATGGAAATGTCCGTGGGCCTTGCTGTTCGGTCCCGTCTCCTCACAGATCCTCTCCGGCTGCCCATGCGGTTCCAAAGGGACCTAAGATGGCTGCTCCCACTCCTTATATAGCAAATCCCAGCATGCACTGCGCAAGAAATTGTTCCTGGGTCTTTGATCAACTTCCTATTTACAAAGGTCAAATCTGAGAACCAATAGTCTTTCTTCAATATTTATCAGATAGTGGAATCCTTCTTGCATTAACAACAATTGGCCACTAGATGGCTCCAAACACTCAACAATCTCAATGTCCATGAATGCCATTTAGGGAATGCAATATACACATTTATGTACTATATATATACATCAGCGCTACATAATTTTTAATAAAAAAAAAAAAAAAAAATCATACCCGGGATGCCTATTAGACTCTTGTTTGGATAGATTTAAGTGAGTTATTCCTAAGAATTACAAGCCTACAGTATAAAACGCCAAATTTCCTTGCAAATAATGGTACCGCTTTCAGCACCTAAAATCTGAAAGAATCATACCGCCAGGGAGGTTAAGGCCCCTTTCACGTGGCAGTGGAGGCGCGGTGGCGGTCTAGCAGCACGATTTTTAGCGCTGCTATACCGTCGTATTTACCGCATTATTCAGCCGCAAGCGGTGCGGTATTGACCCCCGCTAGCGACCATAAAAGGGGTTAATACAGAGGCGCATTGCGGGCAGTATTACCAGGGTTTCCCATTGATTTCAATGGGAAGGAGCGGTATAGGAGCGGTAAACACCCCGCTCCTATACCGCTTCAAAGATGCGTCTAGCAGGACTTTTGGAGCGGTCCTGCTAGCGCACCGCTTCAGTGTATATATATATATATATATATATATATATGTATGTATGTATGTGTGTGTATATATATATATATATATATGTGTGTGTGTGTGTGTGTGTGTGTGAATATATATATATATATATATATATATATATATATATATATATATATATGCATATCTGTACATATATTATTTTTTTCTGCGATTTCCATCAACTACCTAATCCGCACTCTTGTATCCACAGAATGGGGCCTGTCCTCTCCACAGCAGCCAGATGTCACAGTATAGCAACCAGAAGCCAAAACCAGAACCGAGTTCCTCGAAAGTCAAATCTTTACTTCCTATACCGAAAAGTCATCGTAAAAAGCAGCAGTAATACAAAGCAGATAGCTATTTCTAAAGACTCTAAAAGAATTATGGAGCTTGCACAATAAATAATAAAGCTAACAAATTGAAATTTCTATATCTGTCATATTTAACCTCTAATGCGCACATGTGGCCTGAAATACATTACTTTTATGTAATGTATCAGGGACTTGTCTAGCTGTAAAAAAAAGGGATAAATATTTCCTGTACAGAAAATAGTGTTATGTAAATATAAAATGACAGTTTTACTTGTATTATAGCATATAAATGGGGCCACAGAAACTTTATATGTAAATAAGTTGTTTTTAATGTGTTGATGTAAGTTGTTTAAATGCCCTATTTAAATCCTTGAAAGCTTGGGGGGTTTTAAAAGTTATTAATTGTTATTAATATTATTTTATAAAAGAAGATTAAAAAAAGATTGTTTTGCCAAAAGTGTAAAGTGTTAATGACAGAGGTATTATTATCACAGACCACTTACAGGATGATCAGACTTGTATAATGTATAATGCACAGTGTTGGCTCATAGAAAATCCTTATATAAGTGTTTCTAATATTCATCCCCTGCACCCACAAATCCAATGCGGCATTGCAATAATTAGTCTCACTTATCAATGCACTTTTTTCTTTTATACAAGCCATAGACAAAGTGTTGACTGTTCTTTTTAAGTTTTTAATATTTGTTTTACTTCTTGCTGTTTTTGTTGCTTGCTGTATTTCCATTGTTGCTTTAGTTCTTTCTTAGGATGAGGGTTCTTAATGCAATAAATAGGTTATCTCCTGTCTGACAACACTTAAGTGGTCTTTCTACTCTTAAAATATCGACTTGTTCTTGTATTTAAAAATATATATGTAAATAAAATATAAAGCTATTCTGCTGTCTAGAATTGTTTCAGCACAGCGGCCATGAGGTGTAACCAACGATTCAGGGCTTGTACATCTAATGTACAGTATTTTGTCGCATCATTAATTAACAGTCCTTTTGTTTACTACAGTAAATAGTAGACTTTGCAAATGTTTAATCACTTTTCACTTTATAATAAACTCTCTATGGCTAAATTATTAGTGCCTAGTACTTTCTTCTGCTAAAGCTCAACTACTGACTGATATAAAATTCAAGGTAATCCATACATTGGTGAAAGTGGCAATTGTAACTGATTAACACCTTCAGCCCCGGAGGATTTGGCTGCCAAATGACCAGGCCACTTTTTGCGATTTGGCACTGCATTGCTTTAACTGACAATTGCGCGGTCGTGCGACCTTTCTTTCAAACAACGTCTTTTTTTCCACCAGAAATAGAGCTTTCTTTTGATGGTATTTGATCACCTCTGCGTTTTTTATGCAATAAACAAAAATAGAGCGACAATTCTGAAAAAAAAGCAATATATTTTACTTTTCGCTATAATAAATATCCCCCAAAAATATATATATATAAAAAAAATGTTTTCCTCAGTTTAGGCCGATACATATTCTTCTACATAATTTTGGTAATTTTTTTTTGCAATAAGCGTTTATTGATTGGTTTGAGCAAAAGTTATATTGTCTACAAAAAAGGGGATAATTTTGTGGCATTTTTATTAATTTTTTTTTTTTTTTACTAGTAATGTCGTCAATCAGTGATTGTTATCATAACTGCGACATTATGGCGGACACATCAGGCACTTTTGATGCTCTTTTGAATGAATGAATGAAGACTTATATAGTGCGGCACATGCGAACTGAATCGCCTCTGGGCGCTTTTGGGACCTTTCACATTTATACAGCGAACAGTGCTATAAAAATGCACTGGTTACTGTATAAATGTGACAGGCAGGGAAGGGGTTAACCACTAGGCTAGAAAGGAAATAAGTGTGTCCTAGGGAGTGATTCTAACTGTGTGGGGGCTGGGCTTACTGTGACACGACACTGATCGCTACTCCAGATTACAGGGAGCAGACGATCAGTGTCCTTTCACTATTCCCCATCTGTCTGGCAGATCGGATCAGATGGAACCACAGGTGGTCTATTTCCATCCGATTGCCCCATAAAAGAGAGCAGGACTGTCTCTGTGTCTGCTCTGCATAGCGGAGCGGACATGGACCTGTCATCCACCTGCTCAGTGGGGATCAGCGGCAAGATCCCCCGCTGAGAAAGCTGATTCCATTTAACCAGTGGCGGTGCGTCCATAGGGACGCCGGAGCGCCGCCCCCTCTGGATCGCTCACAGCCAGTAAAATATACAGATTCATACACTGTATGAATCTGTATATTTTCGCCGCCTCCGCCCACTATTCAGCTGACCGGACATTGAGCGCCAGTCAGCTGAATAGCGGCAGCTGACTGGCTGTGGGGAAGTGCCCATCAGAGCCGCTGGCTCCGATAGGCTTTCCGAGTACAGCCCTGAGGCTGTAGTCGGCTTCCTGAAGCTTATGCTCGGGACGTACCGGCCATGCGCTCCGAGGATAAGACTGACAGACGTCTCAGCCAATCAGGTAATCTAATTCTAGTAATCAGTAACCTGATTGGCTGAAGCGTCATCGAGGGCAGGACGAGGGACGGTAGAAGGCAGAACGGTAAGTGCCAGGGGGGGTACTGGGCACGGTGGCTACAAGTGGGGGCACAGTGGCTACAAGTGGGGGCACAGTGGCTACAAGTGGGGGCACAGTGGCTACAAGTGGGGGCACAGTGGCGACAATTGGGGGCACAGTGGCTGCGTTTGATGGCATAATGGTGACAATTTATGGCATGACACAGTGGCGACAATTGGGGGCACAGTGTTGACAATTGATGGCACAGTGGCTGCGTTTGATGGCATGGCACAGTGACTGCATTTGATGGCATGGCACAGTGGCTGTGTTTTGATGGCATGGCACAGTGGCTGTGTTTTGATGGCATGGCACAGTGGCTGTGTTTTGATGGCATGGCACAGTGGCTGCGTTTTTATGGCATGGCACAATGGCTGCGTTTTGATGGCACAGTGGCTGCGTTTGATGGCATGGCACAGTGGCTGCGTTTGATGGCACACTGGCTGCATTTGATAGGTACAGTGAGGCTGCAATTGTTTTTTTCTCCAATCGCCTTTCAGGACAACCTCGGAGAGAGAGCGCAGCTCCGCACATTTCTTAGGAAACACACATGATCCTTTAAGATCCCTCCTCTTCCACCATGGCCTCAGTTATTGTGTTTCCTCCGCCATGGTGGAAGCATCACAGGGAACCAGGGAGCTGTCTCTCTCCAGGCGGGAGGTTTTGAGGCTTACCTTACTTGTATTTTGGCGGCGACCATCCCGGCCCCCCTCTATGGGGAGGGGGCGTTCAGGAGTCCCCAGACGCTCCGGTTCAGTGGAACGTTCGGCTTCCCAGGAGACGGAGTCTTTGTGCCCAGGAACTGCGGTAGGGTCTGGTGACCAAGCGGTAACGGGCGCGGGTCGGCGGTGTTCCGCATTTTCAGTTCCGGGTCCCGGCTGGCGAGTGCGTCATGCACGGTGACGCCGTTCTTTCCAGGGGGGGCGTGGCGCTGTTGGTTCCCAGCGCCTGGAACGCAACGTCTGTGGGGCGGGTCAGGTGACCCGTACTTCCGTTTCCGGCCCCTGTTGATGACGCGGGTGGCCGGGAAAATTTAAAATGGAGTCGTTTCTCCAGCTACTTGTGTGACTGCGCTCTGCAGTGGAAGAGAGACAGACAACACCGGCGGAAACCGGCGCTGCAAGCACCGGTCAGGCCCAGGTAAGAGGGGTACAGCGGTGCCTTTTATTCTTACTATGTATGGGCATAAGTTTGTTTATTGATGGTCCTCCCGGAGGGAGCCTGTGGTTACCAGTCCAGGTTAACACTCTTGGTCTGTTTAACCGTTAGGGGTGGTGGCACTTAGTCCAGGCCTTTTGTTTTTTTGCTGGTGGTGGCAGCACTGGGTGTTTTAAAAAAAAAAATTGAGATGGTAACTTTGTTTCATCTCGTTACAGGAAAAATCCACGGCCAAAGCTAGGCACTTGGATGCACCCAGGAAATGGCCATCTTATAAAAATCCTTTAAGGGATTCTTGGCAGAAGCCAATGTGCAGATCCTGCATAAAAAATCTGGTGGAAGAGGAAACTTCACAACAGTATAAGGACCTTTTTTCCTCAGTTCAAGAGCTGGCAAGTTCTTTAGGCTCAGTGAAGGAACTGATCACACAAGGCTCCGCAAGTTTGGGGGAGCTCCAGCAGCCACCACCTAGTCCAAAAATCCCAGTTTCTGGACAAACAGAGGGGGATTCGGCAGATGAAGGGACTAGTACTCTCCCCTCCCTCAGGGATTCAGATGAGGAGGAACAGGAGGAAGAAGATAGTAGCAAAAGCTCTAAGTTTAAATTGTCCTTAGACGAAGTGGAGGACTTACTTAAGGCAATTTATGTTACCCTGGGTATCCAGGAAGAGAAGATTCAATTGTCCATACACGATAAAATGTATCAGGGATTGGATGAATCTAAAAGCCAGGTTTTCCCGGTCCACAAGGTACTTTCGGACACCATCAAAAAGGAATGGAGAGACCCAGAAAGGGCCCCTTTTTTTTCAAAGACCCTCAAAAGAAGGTTTCCATTTGAAAACAATGAAGCAGAGGTGTGGAACAAAAAGCCTAAAGTAGACGCAGCTTTCTCGCAGGTGTCTCGTCATACAGACTTGGCTTTTGAGGATATGGGGGTCCTAAAGGACCCGATGGACAAGAGGGCGGATTCCCTCCTAAAGAAGGCTTGGGATTCCACTGCAACCAGTTTGAAATCAGCCATGGCCGCCACAATAGTCGCCCGCAATCTAGAGTGCTGGGTTGAGAAATTAAGGAATCATGTTGAGGCAGGCACCTCAAGAAAGGATCTGTTAGATTCTTTCCCCTTAATCTTGAAAGCCATCAAATATATGGCAGATGCTTCCGCTGAGTCCATTAAAATGGCTGCAAGGTCAGCAGCCCTGGTGAACTCAGTCAGGCGAGCAGTTTGGTTAAAGACCTGGTCGGGCGATACTCCCTCTAAGGTCAAGCTTTGTGGTCTACCCTTCTCAGGGGACCCTTTGTTCGGTCAGGACCTGGAAAAGGTTCTTGACAGAACGGCGGATAAGAAGAAAGCTTTCCCCCCTAAAAAGGGTCAGAACCCCAAAAAGAATTTTCGTCCTTTTCAACAATCCCATAAGAGTAAGGAAGAAAATAAAAAGAGATGGGGGTCCCAAAGAGGTAGAGGTAGAGGTAGAGGAGGTATCTTATTTAAAAGCCCCTCAGAACCAACTACCAAAAGCAAGTGACGATCTGCTTCCGGTGGGAGGAAGACTGGCCGCCTTTCTCCCACAGTGGAAACAGATGACCGTGAGCCCCTTCGTGGAAAAGATCATTACGATGGGGTACATGTAGTCTGGAATTTTCAGAGTGTCCCCCAAAGAGGTTTTATGTCACAGCCCTTCCCCGGGACAAAGAAAAAGCTACTGCAATGACGAACCTGTTACAGGATCTGATGAGTCAGGGGGTGATCGTTCATCGGCGGTGTTCTGCATTTTCAGTTCCGGGTCCCGGCTGGCGAGTGCGTCATGCACGGTGACGCCGTTCTTTCCAGGGGGGGCGTGGCGCTGTTGGTTCCCAGCGCCTTTGAACGCAACGTCTGTGGGGCGGGTCAGGTGACCGGTTTACTTCCGTTTCCGGCCCTGTTGATGACGGGTTGTGGCGGAAAATTTAAATGGAGTCGTTTCTCCAGCTACTTGTGTGACTGCGCTCTGCAATGGAAGAGAGACAGACAACACCGGCGGAAACCGGCGCTGCAAGCACCGGTCAGGCCCAGGTAAGAGGGGTACAGCGGTGCCTTTTATTCTTACTATGTATGGGCATAAGTTTGTTTATTGATGGTCCTCCCGGAGGGAGTGTGGTTACCAGTCCAGGTTAACGCTCTTGGTCTGTTTAACCGTTAGGGGTGGTGGCACTTAGTCCAGGCCTTTGTTTTTTTGCTGGTGGTGGCAGCACTGGGTGTTTTAAAAAAAAAAAAAAAAAATTGAGATGGTAACTTTGTTTCATCTCGTTACAGGAAAAATCCACGGCCAAAGCTAGGCACTTGGATGCACCCAGGAAATGGCCATCTTATAAAAATCCTTTAAGGGATTCTTGGCAGAAGCCAATGTGCAGATCCTGCATAAAAAATCTGGTGGAAGAGGAAACTTCACAACAGTATAAGGACCTGTTTTCCTCAGTTCAAGAGCTGGCAAGTTCTTTAGGCTCAGTGAAGGAACTGATCACACAAGGCTCAGCAAGTTTGGGGGAGCTCCAGCAGCCACCACCTAGTCCAAAAATCCCAGTTTCTGGACAAACAGAGGGGGTTTCGGCAGATGAAGGGACTAGTACTCTCCCCTCCCTCAGGGATTCAGATGAGGAGGAACAGGAGGAAGAAGATAGTAGCAAAAGCTCTAAGTTTAAATTGTCCTTAGACGAAGTGGAGGACTTACTTAAGGCAATTTATGTTACCCTGGGTATCCAGGAAGAGAAGATTCAATTGTCCATACACGATAAAATGTATCAGGGATTGGATGAATCTAAAAGCCAGGTTTTCCGGTCCACAAGGTACTTTCGGACACCATCAAAAAGGAATGGAGAGACCCAGAAAGGGCCCCTTTTTTTTCAAAGACCCTCAAAAGAAGGTTTCCATTTGAAAACAATGAAGCAGAGGTGTGGAACAAAAAGCCTAAAGTAGACGCAGCTTTCTCGCAGGTGTCTCGTCATACAGACTTGGCTTTTGAGGATATGGGGGTCCTAAAGGACCCGATGGACAAGAGGGCGGATTCCCTCCTAAAGAAGGCTTGGGATTCCACTGCAACCAGTTTGAAATCAGCCATGGCCGCCACAATAGTCGCCCGCAATCTAGAGTGCTGGGTTGAGAAATTAAGGAATCATGTTGAGGCAGGCACCTCAAGAAAGGATCTGTTAGATTCTTTCCCTTAATCTTGAAAGCCATCAAATATATGGCAGATGCTTCCGCTGAGTCCATTAAAATGGCTGCAAGGTCAGCAGCCCTGGTGAACTCAGTCAGGCGAGCAGTTTGGTTAAAGACCTGGTCGGGCGATACTCCCTCTAAGGTCAAGCTTTGTGGTCTACCCTTCTCAGGGGACCCTTTGTTCGGTCAGGACCTGGAAAAGGTTCTTGACAGAACGGCGGATAAGAAGAAAGCTTTCCCCCCTAAAAAGGGTCAGAACCCCAAAAAGAATTTTCGTCCTTTTCAACAATCCCATAAGAGTAAGGAAGAAAATAAAAAGAGATGGGGGTCCCAAAGAGGTAGAGGTAGAGGAGGTATCTTATTTAAAAGCCCCTCAGAACCAACTACCAAAAGCAAGTGACGATCTGCTTCCGGTGGGAGGAAGACTGGCCGCCTTTCTCCCACAGTGGAAACAGATGACCGTGAGCCCCTTCGTGGAAAAGATCATTACGATGGGGTACATGTAGTCTGGAATTTTCAGAGTGTCCCCCAAAGAGGTTTTATGTCACAGCCCTTCCCCGGGACAAAGAAAAAGCTACTGCAATGACGAACCTGTTACAGGATCTGATGAGTCAGGGGGTGATCGTTCAGGTCCCAAAACATCTAGAGGGTCAGGGGTTCTATTCCCACATTTTTTTGGTCAAAAAACCCTCAGGCAAATTCCCCCTGATCTTGAACCTAAAAATGTTAAACAAATCGATCAAGTACAAACGTTTCCGTATGTATACGATTT
This sequence comes from Rana kukunoris, assembly GCA_029574335.1. Lineage (NCBI taxonomy): Eukaryota > Metazoa > Chordata > Amphibia > Anura > Ranidae > Rana > Rana kukunoris. The sequence goes on from CM056051.1 coordinate 179,355,423, forward strand.
ACTCAATAACAAAGCTTCTGACACCCGGTTGCTTCATGGCATCTCTGGACTTCAGGGTTGCCTACTTACACGTCCCGATTGCCCAAACATCTCAGCAGTTCCTCAGACTGGCAGTAAATCTAGGGTCCAAGATATGGCATCTTCAGTTCAGGGCCCTCCCTTTGGGGCTGTCCTCCCCACCCAGGATCTTTACAAGGAGGCCTTGGAACCACTGAAGCTCAAAGGGATTTCAGTCATCCCGTACTTGGACGACCTACTGTTTTTCGCGGACTCCCGGGATCGCCTTGCGACAAACCTGCAAGTGTCCCAGGTTCATCTCGGAAGTCTCGGCTGGTTACTCAACCGCGAGAAATCAAATCTGATACCTTCTCAAGAGACAAGGTTTCTGGGGTACACAATAGATTCGATCCTTCAGAAAGTCTTTTTACCTCAGGAAAAGATAGAGAAGGTCCTGGTTGCGGTAGCTCAGGTACAGACAAACCAAGGGGTGTCAGTCAGGACAGCAATGGCAGTCTCGGGACTGCTCACAGCCTCAATCCCGGCAGTCCCATGGGCGAGGTTACACTCTTGTCCTCTTCAAATTAATATCCTTCAGTCTTGGTCACACCAAGAGTCACTAGAGAAACGTTTCAGATTAACATCAAACGTAAAACGAGCACTCTGGTGGTGGAGAAGCCCGGTAAATTTGAACAAAGGTCTTCCCTGGGTATTCCCAGTAGGGAAGCGTCTAACAACAGACGCAAGTTCCTGGGGTTGGGGAGCCCATCTAGAAGGGCAGACTGCTCAGGGCACCTGGTCCAATGCAGAATCCAGAAGGTCCTCAAACTGGAGGGAGTTGAAAGCTATATTCCTGGGGCTTCAAGCTTTTCATCAGTTTGTGAGGGGTCAACATGTGCAGGTCCTGTCGGACAACACCACGGCAGTGGCGTATGTCCTCAAGCAGGGGGGGACCAGAAGCAGAGGCCATATGCAATTAGCCAACCATCTCCTCTCCTGGGCAGAGCGGAATGTAGCATCCCTGTCAGCAGTGCACCTAAAAGGGTCTCAAAACCTGTAAGCAGACCTGCTAAGCAGGAGAAGCATACTAGAGGCAGAATGGAGCTTAAACCCGGAGGTCTTCAGGGCAATCACTCAGGAATGGGGCCAGCCACAGATAGACCTGTTCGCCAGCCAGCAGAATATGAAAGTGCGAAGGTTCTTCTCTCTCCACAGAGAGGACCAGGCAGTAGCCATAGATGCGCTAGCTCAACAGTGGCACTACCAGCTGTGCTACGCCTTCCCCCCCTTCACTCTGATACCTCTAGTCCTAAGAAAGTTCAGGGAAATCCAGTTTGATCTTAATCGATCCATACTGGCCAAAAAGACCGTGGTTTGCATCTCTTCAGAATTTAGCCACAAAACCACCGTGGAAACTTCCACTCAGGAAGGACCTACTGTCTCAGGGTCATGTGAACCACCCGGAGGTAGAACGTTTACAGTCGACGGCCTGGTTTCTGAAGAGGACCTCTTAAGGGCTAAGGGACTCTCTAATAAAGTGATAAGAACTTTGCTAGACAGTAGGAAGGCGGTGACCAGAGCAATTTATCTCAAGGTTTGGCGAAAACTCCTGGTGTACCTCCAAAAATTTCCAGATTAACAGCGTAATTTCTGTTGTAGAGTTTCTTCATGCAGGAATGGAGAAAGGGTTAGCAATTAGCACCCTAAAGACGCAAGTGGAAGCCCTTTCGGTTTATTTAGAAAGGACTTTATCTAAAGAACATTTAATTTCAAGATTTTTCAAGGCACTAGGTCGAAGTAGACCAATAGCCTTTAGAGCCTTTCCCAACTGGGATTTATCAATTGTGTTACAGGGTCTCACGGGGGCTCCGTTTGAACCCATAAAGGATACTTCTTTGAAGAATTTAGTTCTAAAAACAATTTTTTTGGTGGCCATAACGACCGCAAGAAGGGTCAGCGAAATCCAAGCCTTCGCAGTTACAGAGCCTTTCTTAAAAATGTTGCCAGACAGAATAGTTCTCCAAACTGATCCAGCCTTTCTTCCTAAGGTCTCATCAACCTTTCACAGGTCTCAGGAAATAGTCCTTCCTACTTTCTCCTCAACTCCCTCTAATGCAGGGGAAGAAAATTTTCATACTCTTGACGTGAGAAGATGTGTGCTTCAATACCTCTCTGTCACCAAGGATTTCAGAAAATCAAACGCCTTGTTTGTAATATTCTCAGGATCACGAAAAGGGGAGAAGGCCTCCAAAAGTACGTTGGCTAGATGGCTTAAACAAGCCATTGCCGAGGGTTACCAAGCCAGAGGAGAGGTGCCTCCTTCGGGAGTTACGGCCCATTCAACAAGATCTACGGCAGTTTCCTGGGCCGAAAGAGCCGGTGCCACGCCTGACCAGATCTGCAAGGCAGCTACATGGTCCAGCTATTTGACTTTTCTACGGCACTACAGGCTAGAGTTACTGTCCGCTGCGGATCAGGCCTTCGGCAGGAAGGTACTGCAAGCAGTGGTCCCACCCTAGGGTAAGTTACTCAGTTATCCTCTCCAAGGTTGTCCTGAAAGGCGATTGGAGAAAGGCCTAGTTAGACTTACCGGTGACGGTATTTCTAAGAGCCTTTCAGGACAACCGCTATTTTCCCTCCCTAGGTATTGCAATAAAAAGTTGTTTTAAAATGTCTATCATGTTTTTTTGTGGTTGTTCTGTGCTTTATTTTCCAGTGGGCGGAGACCACAATAACTGAGGCCATGGTGGAAGAGGAGGGATCTTAAAGGATCATGTGTGTTTCCTAAGAAATGGGCGGAGCTGCGCTCTCTCTCCGAGTTGTCCTGAAAGGCTCTTAGAAATACCGTCACCGGTAAGTCTAACTAGGCCTTTTTTTCGTTTGCGCCCCCCAACATTTTTAACATAGGCACCTTGTGAAAGAGGCCTTGAAGAAGGAACCCAAGTATGGTATTATTTTATAAAAACAACTAGGGAAGCGCTGTTCCTGAGGATGGTATATAATCAATGATGGTAAATCCATGTGAATTATAAATACTTTAATTGGCAAAGAATCAAATTATGTATGTAGCTGCTGATCATTTGTTTCTTTGCCAATTAAAACATTTATGATTCGCATGGATTTACCATTACATCATTGATTATATACCATCCTCAGGAACAGCGCTTCCCTAGTTGTTTTTTATGTTCTTTTTTCTTATTTGGTCTTCTGAGTTTGGGAGCAGTGGCCTAAGTTTGGTACTATTCTTACACTAAGGCTTCCTTAGTCATCCAATTTTGTGCCTGGCCTTTGTTGTTTTTTTTATGGTATATTTTTACATAGTTACATTGGTCCAGCTTGGCTCAATGTAACTATATATGACATGACAAGTGTACATCGCTACCGCAGTGATTTCCACTTCCACGCTTTCAGGTCCTGTGCTGAGCGACTGGCCTGCTGCATTGTGAACACAAGATATCGGTTACTCAGCACAAGCCTCATTCAGAAAATGCTTTACATGAGGTCACCCCCCCTCCACCTCGTCCAATCAGAGAACACTTTGCATTCATTCAGAAAATGTTACAATAATTTATATCTTAAGTGCCACTTTACCAGAGAGAATGATTTTAATGTTTCAAGTCATTCCTTACTGAGAGTAGTTGGTGTTTAACAGCTTACGGTGGATGAAGCTTTTTAAAATGGGGTTGATTTTCTAAAACTGGAGAGTGCAAAATCTGGTGCAGCTGTGCATGGTAGTCAATCAGACTTGGGCTTGTTCAATTAAAGTAATATTAAACCTTTGTGGTTTTTTTTGTTTGTTTTTACATAACCTGTTTTATATTTTATGTTAATACAGGAAAAAAGGGGGGTTGGTTCCCAAACAATTTTAATAAACTCTGACTGCATATAAAGTGACATGTGCTGCCAAAAATTATGCGCATAGAAAAACTTCAACTGGAAACATGAAATTAATATAGAGTGACTTGTGCTGGCAAAAAAAACACATCGGGCCAGATTCTCAAAAAATGGCGTACCTGGCGGCGTAGTGTATCGTATCGCATTTACACTACGCCTACGCAAATTACTAGAGCAAGTGCCGTATTCTCAAAGCACTTGCTCCGTAATTTTCGGCGGCGTAGTGTAAATGCGGCGTCGTAAGGCTGCGGAATTCAAATAGTGAAGGAGGGGGCATGCTGTATTTAAATTAAGCGCGCCCCCGCGTGAAACGAAGTGCGCATGCGCCGGCTGGGTAAAAAGCCCAGTGCGCATGCTCCAGCTCACGTCGGAAAGCGTCGTTGAAACCGACGTCAAAACGACATGATCGTCACTTAAGCAATTCCCTATTCGCGAACGACTTAGTAAAACGACGTAACCGACGGAAAAAGACGACGCTGACCCGACGCCATACTTAACATGGCAACGACGGAACTTCGGAAACATACCCCTCATATAGCAGGGGTAACCTTACGCGTACGCAACCTACGTATACTACGTCGCCGCGTCGCAAAAACGTTCGGGAATCGGCGTATTAGGCTCATTTGCATAGGCAAATGAGAAAACAACGTAAAGGCCACCTAGCGGCTGGCGTTGTCATTACATCTAAGATCCGACGGTGTAATTGCTTTACACCTGTCAGATCTTTAGTGTATCTATGCGTAAGTGATTCTAAGAATCACTCGCATAGATACCCATTGAAAAAAACTGCGATACGACGGTGTATCTGAGATACACCGTCGTATCTCAGCTGAGAATCTGGCCCATCAACTATACCTTGTGCTAGTAAAAAGCATCAACTGAAACCTTATGGTTAATATAAAGTGACGTGTGCTAACAAATTTAATGGTTAAATAAAAAAAATGGTTAATAAATAATATCAACTGTACGTATATAAATCAATAAATGTCCATGTTCAAAAAATCTCCAAAAGTGACATGTGCTTCATCCAAATAGTGACAGTCTGTGAGAATAATTTGTGCTAGCAGTTACTTTTCTGAGCTTCCCTCTTTTGCTTTCACTCACCAGAGCGCTTCACCCCTGCAGGGCTAAAGGCATATAGTAGAAGTACACTCCGGATCCTGGTGTGCCTCTGCTGGAATATTCCCCTTGTTCACAACGTGCTTCTCGTGGCAAAAAAGGCCCATCCACGAGTGTAGAGATGTAGTTAAACTCCTACTGGCTTCCCCTCTGCAGCTGTGGTTTTACACAGTGTAGCGCTCACCCCCGAAGGAGCCGCTGGTTTGATGATGGGATCGGCAGATTAAGTTGCACTTCTTCTCTCTAGGTATGCACCAGAAGTATTCAGTAACAAATGAAATGTAAAGAAAAGGAAAATAAAGGTTTTTCTCAGGCCAACATAGCCGAACATCATCTTAATAAAAGTGAGACAGGTTGATGAAGAAAGAAACTCTCAATGCGTACTTTCAAATTACCCGCGTCGTATCATTAGTTTGAATCCTCAAACCATGATACGACGGCTTCGGGGTTCGATACGACAGATCGGTATCGGTGAGTACTTGAAAAAAAGTATCGGTACTTGTACTCGGTCTTAAAAAAGTGGTATTGGGACAACCCTAGCCGTGACTGCATATGGCCTTTCTTGAGGAGTGGCTTTTTTCTAGCAGCCCTCCCAGATAAGCCACTTTTGTGGAGAATGTGTGATATTGTTGCCACATGCACACAATAACCACTCTTTGCCATAAACTCCTGCAACTGCTTCTGAGTTGCTGTAGTCCTCTTGGTAGCCTCTCTGACCAGTTTGCTCTTGGCTCTTTCATCCAGTTTGGAGCGATGTCCTGATGCAGGGAGGGGTCTGTGTTGTACCAAAACATTCCATTTCTTATGAATTGACTTCACTGTGCTTCTAGGCATTGCTAAAGCCTTTGACATTTTTTTGTATCCATCTCCTAACTTGTGCCAGTCTACAACTTTATCCTGGATATCTTTTGACAGTGCCTTGCCACCCATTGATTGTTTTCTTTAGTTCTCCAGGAAAGCCCTTAAAGGGTCACTAAAAGAAAAATAAATTGGGCTGAAATGACTGTTTACAGGGTATAGAGACATAATAGTTAACTGATTCCTTTTAAAAATTATCACAAATAGATAAAAATCAATCATATAATCAACCTACAGTTCTAGCTGTTGTTTCCTGTCTCTCTGATGTACAGAGCCAGAGAGCCAATAGAGGGCAGTGATGGTTTGTCTAAAACCCCTCAGCTCAATCTAGTTTCAGTTTACACACAGTAATCACACCTCCTTGATTAGTGACCACAGTGAGAAAGCTCCCAGCACTGTGGTTATAAGGAATCAGAGCAGAATTACAGCAACATTAAAGCAAAAAACGAACAATGAGCACATGAAAACAGCACTGCAGTAAGGTAAAGCAAGCTATTTAGCTAAAAAAATGTTTTCCTTTAGTGACCCTTTAATGCTGAGCTAATCAAAATGACCACGGCTGATAACAGTTGTAAATCAAATGGCTTTGTGTGCCATTAAGAAGATGATTATCCTACACCCTGACAGAGTTTTTTTTGGGGGTGATGAAATTTTCCAAGTCAGTATTTTTTTTTGTCAGTTGGTTGTTGGATATAGGTGTTTTACTTGTATGTTATAAGTTGCACTGAGTAAATACAGCTGAATAAAACAATGGTGTATGTCTTCATTTCAGGCTGCAAAGCTACAAAATGTGATTATTTTAAAGGGGGGTGTATATATTGCTTAAAGTGGAACTTCCCCTCATTTGTCTCCTCCCCCCTCCAGTGCCACATTTGGTACCTTTTGGGGTGCAGGTATCTTGTCCCCACTTCCAGAAAACCAGGCCGGCAGTGCATTACGTCACAACCCGGCTCTCTCATCCTCCCTCCTCCGTCCTCTGCCGACGGGCCAGTAGGAGATCACAGGATGCCTTACGCATGCGCAGTAGGGACCCGGCGTGAAGCCATAATGCTAAACTGCCAGGTTCCCTTGCATGCAATGGCGGCGGCATCACCCGAGAGCTGATGGAAACATCAGCTGCAGTGCTGACATCGCTGGACTCCAGGACAGGTAAGTGTCCTATTATTAAAAGTGCAGTATGTGTAGCTGCTGGCTTTCATTTTTGCATGGGTGGGCAGACCTCCACTTTAATGATAATGTCCAAAACCAAGAATAAAGTTTTGATGTCAATGCCACTCTAACCACTTTGGTATTTAGATTATTAGACATACATCTTCAAATTTTCAACTCTAATGTCCAGCTCCTTTGTCCTGCCACCGCTCCCTCCGCCCCTCCGCTGCTATTACTGGCAATTACAGCTGTCAACATGATAGTAGGTAATTGTTTTGTACTACATAGCAAGAGCGGCTGTCAAAATGCATCCGCTCCAGTGTAAAATGATATACGCAGTCTGCATGTGTCATTAGGTACATGCAATGAATCAAAGTATTGTTTCATTGTATTTACTATTCAGTTCATACCTATATCAAATGTGTGACCTTGGTTAACCCTAATTAACTCCTTCCTCCCTATTTATGATGATTTTTTAATAGATTTTTTCCCAATATTTTTTTTTCATTGGTTGTGTTTGTTAAAAAAAATTTAAGTAACACATAACAACAAAATGCAGAAAATTGGAAAAAAAAATAATAATTTAATTAGCACATTACTTTGCTATACTTTGTATCAAAAACATAATTTTCATGTCATTTTAAACAGGACAAATTATAAAATGAATTGTATTCTTTTTACATTTAGTAAAACTACTGTTTAAACCAGAAAAAATGCATGCATTCTTTATGTTTAGAGATGCCGAAGAAAATAATTTTTGCAAAACAATGTACAGTATTTATTACTTTATCTCAACCACTTGCTGTCTGATGTACATACAGTATCTCACAAAAAGTGTTGCCACTTTTGTTGCCAGCGGTTTAGACATTAAGGGCCCTTTCGCACGTATGTATCCGTGTAAGGGCTCCGCTTTGCTCAGCGAGTATTGCTCCGTTGATCCCCGATGAGCAGGCAGATGACAGGTCTGTCTCTGCACACTTTGCAGGGACTGACCTGTGGGGGATCAGATGAAGATGGACCGTAGAGTCCGTTTTCATCCGATCCACCAAACGGATGGAAAATAGGGTTTCCATCCTTCACACTTTAGCAGATCGGAGCGGGTTGGGTGTCAGCGGACATGTCACCGCTGACATCCATTGCTCCACAGGGGTGCACGGAGCGTCCGTTCAGGTCCACCTAAAAAAACGAATGGTCCACCCGTGTGAAAGGGGCCTAATGTGTTGAGTTATTTTGAGGGGACAGAAAATGTACACTGTTATACAAGCTGTACACTCACTACTTTACATTGTAGCAAAGTAATTTCTTCAGTATTTTCACATGAAAAGATATAATAAAATATTTACAAAAATGTGAGGGGTGTACTCACTTTTGTGAGATATGGTATATAACATACTGATGACAAGTGGTTAATACTAAGAACATCATGGTACTGTTTTTTTTTTTTCACTGGCAATCGGCTGTTATGTAAAAGTGATCCAGTCAGGGCGTGGCCAGGCAGCAGATGTAGCCGGATGCAGCTGAAGTGAGCTCCACCGAGACTCCTAGTTAAACTCCTGTGGAAGATCTTGTTTCCTACCCTAAAGTGTACCAGTGTACCCCCCACGATCCCGGGATCACATACATACCTTTCCTGACGCTATTGACCTACGATGTCGTCCGGTAAGCGGCAATTGGTGAACAAACCTGCGGAGCACATGTTCCAAAATGGCGCGTATGCAGGCCGCACAGCCAAGGAGAAGCAGCGAGAGGCTGCGGAAAAGCTGTTCTCTAAACCACTGACGAAAGACCCGGTGGCCTCCTCCAGTACTCCAGAAGACTCGCCTGGCGGGGGATCCGAAGCCGATGATACGGTGCCCCTGGAGGACTCGGTACAGGCTGGCCTAATGTGGCACACAATGAGTACTCTAAACCCCAAATCCACTAGGCCCCAAGCCCCGGTGAGCCCTGCGGTGGAGGGAGAGCCCACTCTGCGAGACATATTTACTGCTGTGACTTCCTGTAACATGTCGATCGCAGCCCTTACCACAGAAGTAAAGGGTATGAAGTCTGAGATCTTCTTCCTTAGGCAGGACGCCCAAAAGATGAGGGAGAGGACCTCCGCTCTGGAGGAGAGGGTGAGCGCCATTGAAGATGACTTGGGGCCTATGCAGAGGGATCTCTCCTACAACAACCATATAATTGATCAGCATTCTTCCCATTTAGAAGAATTGGAGAACAGAATGAGGAGAAACAATGTGAGGGCCATAGGCCTACCTGAAAAAAATGGAGGGGAAGAATCCTGTTGAGTTTATAGAGAAGTGGCTGGTCGCTGCATTTGGGAGGGAAGCATTCTCCCCCATGTTCTCAGTTGAACGAGCCCACAGGGTGCCGTCGAGGCCCCCACAACCAGGTGCACCACCGAGGCCTTTTCTATTTAAACTCCTGCACTATCAGGACAGGGATGCCATTCTCTACAATGCCAGATTTAATCCGTCTGCCCTAAAAATAGACAATGCCAAAATCTCCCTGTTCCCGGACTTCTCCGCTGAACTGCAGAAGAAGAGGGGCAAGTTTCTGGATGTCAAACGACGCTTGAGAGGCCTTGAAGTGAAATATGCCATGTTGTACCCTGCCCGACTGCAAGTGAAAGTGTTTGGCTCAGTGCAATTTTTTGATTCCCCTAACATGGCTGCACAGTGGCTTGATCGGGAGGAGCAGTCAATCCAGGAAGCTAAAGGCAGGCGCCCCACTGATTGAGATGGTACATCGATATTGCATGATGGATCATTCTTCACATATTCCATGATTGTCCGTTTTAAGGCGGAATGTTTGTTCACTTTGGTTGCTGTGTGCTAAAAGTTGGCTGTTGAGGAGCTCTAAGACACTATGATGCGCTTCCACTGTTGCCCCCAGAAGGGTCGTGTCGGGCCCTGCACAGTTCCATTGACTGAAGTTGCCCGGGCCATGTTGGCCAACTTGCATTTGTGTTATTTGAAAGGAGGTTTTACCGTGACTTGTTCCATGCCTATCGCCCTTTATGTCGCATTAACTCTTTTGTTTACCCTGGCCCATGACCATTATGCTTGTATAGCTGCAGGCCTAGCCTATGACCCCTGTTTGCTCAGATCCCACAATCTATTTTCTCTCCTAGCTCCTGTTCGTGGCCTGGGTACCCCGGTGAACCGTCTGGAAGTGTTATGTACCATCAAGAGGGTGGGTGCAGATGTGATTTGCTTACAGGAGACACATCTTTCGCCGGGGTCCACTCCAAAAATTGCTCCCAGGCAGTTCTGCCACCAATACCACTCCACTCACACCGCGTATTCGCGGGGAGTAAGTATCCTGATTCGGCGGGGTACCCAGTATACGTATATAAATGCCAAGATAGATCCCGATGGTAGGTCCATTTTCCTGTACTGTTCTCTCTCAGGAGTAAAGTGTGTTCTGACAGGAGTTTATGTTCCGCCACCGTTCTCGTCCTGTGTTATAAAACTGCTGGCCGAATTTGTATCTTGTCTTCCTGGTATTCCTGTACTGGCTCTCGGGGATTATAATAATTTCCTGGAATATGAGAAAGACAAGCTGAGTGCCACTATGGGGGGGGGGGTGTTCATGGGAGAAAGGGCCTCACACATTTTGCTTGATTGGTTACTGAGGTAGGTCTAACAGATGTTTGGAGAATGCATAATCCTGATGCAAAGGTCTTCTCATGTCAGTCGGCCTCGGTGGGGGGTCTATCAAGGATTGATTTAGGTCTAGGAAATGACCCGATGTTGCCCATGGTGAGATCCTCGCAATACCATCCGAGACACACATCTGATCACTCCTCATTCACCGTGGACTTAGGGCTGGGGGTGAGTAGGGGAAATACCCTCTGGAAACTCAACCCATTCTGGCTGTCTCTCCTACCAGACTCTGACCCGCTCCCCCTACTCCTCTCCAATTTCTTTAGAGATAATATAGGGTCTACGGACCTACAGGTTGTTTGGGATGCTGCAAAGGCATACATGCGGGGCCAACTCATTAGAACCATTAATGACATTAAATCTAATACTAAGGAATGGGAAACTCAAGTCCTAACAGATGCCCACCGCTCTGAGGCAGAGTATGTAGCAGATCCATCTGATGATAATAAAAGGAGATGGTTAGCATACCAGACTATGCTTAAGGACCTTTCGTTGCAGCTTGCTGAAAACAAACGGTTCTTTCTGCAGCAAAGACATTTCGAGGAGGGGGAACACACAGGCCACCTACTGGCAATCCTGGCAAAGTCCCAACAGCCATCTTCGCATATTACCATGGTCGCAAATGCTAGGGGGGAGACGTTCCACTCAACACAATCCATCATTGGATGCTTTAAAAGTTTTTTCCAGGATATCTATACATCAAAGGTTAGCCCCACTATAGAACAAATACATGCATTCCTGGATAAATACCAAATGCCATGTCTACCGGCCTCGGAAGTGGCATTGCTTAACGCTCCCCTTACTAGGGAAGAGCTCCTTGAGGCCTTAGCACTGGCACACAACGGGAGGGCTCCCGGGGCTGATGGTCTTCCCTTCTGAGGTTTACAACAGATACTCTGAACAACTTATCCCCGTTCTATTGAGGGTCTACAATACAGCCTTTGAGACTGGAATGCTTCCCCCTTTTATGGACAAGGCCCTCATAGTGGTCCTGCTGAAACCGGGGAAGGATCCTCTGTCCCCCGACTCATACAGGCCTATATCCCTTTTAACATTCGATGTGAAACTACTGGCCAGGGTATTGGCTACTCATTGATATTCATCCTAATAATATTGTAATGTTTGTTTACCTCAATAAACTATTTTTCTTGAAAAAAATAAAAAAGTGATCCAGTCAGCTTCCCACAGTGGAGATAGAGATGGAGAAGGAGGAAAATCCGCACCCCCATCATCTCTGTGATTAATTAGGCTGGAAGTAATGAAGATTTAGAAAAGGAAATATTAGGGGTCTAATAGATCTAATATTAGGGGTCTAATAGATCTCTCATGTCTCCATACAGAGAACCTACCGTCTGCCCAAAACTATTACAAGGAGGCTTGTTCGCCCCATTATGATAGCAGCAAAGTTAATAAAAAAAAATGTAAAATGTAAAAAAAAAAAAGAATGAAACAAATGTAAATGCGAATTTGCATGCATATGTAAACAGTGAATTTACCACACTCGAGAGATAACACATGAACGTCAGATTGAGAACAATAATTTGAGGGCCATAATTCACAATTAGGCTTAGTTCACACACTTGTGCAATTACAGACATTGCATGTGATTCGCACCGCATTGTTGTACAGATCACATGTGATGTTTGTGCGATGCGATCGCATTTGTAACAAAATGGCACAGGGCCCTTTTTTTGGTCCGCACTGAAATTGGATCGCCTTGGTGCTCACACCTATGAGATCTGATTCCTGCACCATTTCACAGTTTGCCCTGCGATCTGCAAACCATTCTGGGGGTGTCATTAACATTCTACTGACACCCGCAACGGTTCGCAGACGGGCAGTGTGAACTGCCTGCAAGTGACATGTGATGTGGGAACCCACAGTGCAATTGTGCTGGTTCCCACATTGCATGGGACTTAAAGGATCACTAAAGGATTTTTTATTTTTTAGCTAAATAGCTTCCTTTACCTTACTGCAGTACTGGTTTCATGTCCTTATTGTTCGTTTTTGCTTTGAAGTTACTGTAATCCTGCTCTGTTCTCCACACTTCCTTCTTGTCTGTTTCCTTATAACCACCATACTGGGAGCTTTCTCACGATGGTTTAAGCTGTCGTTACTGTGTGTCTAAAACTTCCCAGAACGGATTCAATTTAAAAACAAATCACTGCCCTGGATTTATTTGTTTTTGTTCTGTGTGTCTATTTCTAATTCACAGAAACATGAAGCCAGTTCAAAAGTGAAACTAACCTGCAGGCACATTATATGATTGATTTTTATCTATTTTTAATCATGTTGAAAAGGAATCATTTAACTTTTATGACTATATACCCTGTAAACATATACCCAGCAAAATTTTTTTTTTCCTTTAGTGACCCTTTTAACTCTAAACAGATAACCTGCAAAGGCTTTTAAAGCATTGCCTATGGACAGTTTTAGGTACCATAGCCTGTTGCCATTTCATGAGCATGTGTAATCTTAAATCTTGACAAGTTTGGTATCTATTTACTTAACGCCACATCATCTTTTATATGTTATACAAAATTGGGTATTACATTATAAAAATTGCAACAGCCACAGTTTTATTCTGCAGGGCCTCTGCTTTCAGAAAAGATATAATGTTTGGGGGTTCTAAGCATTTTTTTTAGCAAATAAATGCTGATTTGAACATGTATGTGCAACATTTCAAAATTGTCCCAGACAGCTAGTAGTTAAGCAATCACAGTGAACGCCAAATAAACAAGCCCGGAATGGAAATATAAAAATTGCTCTGGTCCATAAAGGGTACACAGGTCTAAGTGATTTAACATATATATATGTAGAAGATGTCTGCCTTAGCAGAAATTAGATCTTCAGCTATAATTATAGCATTTACCATTATTGGACTTAATAATTTGACCACCGATTCTAGAATTATTTTTCCCCCTCACAGTTTCCACATTGGGGTTTTTGGAGCAATTTAAGAGCTGAGCTTAACAAACCTTTTTTTTTCAGCTTTACTCAATGTATTATTTTGTAACCTTTAAATTACAAAGAAAATGCTATGCAGAATTATTTTCTTGAATATTAGTAAAAAAAAAAAACACAAAAGAGTTGTACATAAATTCATTTTTATTAATTGAAATGGCTACAAATACTGAGTATAATATAGAATGCAAACAAAGAAAGGCAGTATTAAAAAAAAAAAAAAAACACTTTAAACATCATCAAAGATTCTGCTACATTCAACAGTGCTGATTTGGCAGTAGTTGCAGTATAGTGCTCAGAATATCATTAAAATGCCCCTGATTTATATTTATACAGAAATAAAAGACAGGGTCATAAAAGGCAAGGTCACACAATGGCTCTTTCAATCCAATGTGTGTTTTTGTTTTTGTTGTTATTACTGATATTTTCAATGTGAAAATTCCTGAGCGATTGTTTGCAACATCATCTTAGTATGAACATGAATGGAAAATGCTCCCATCCTGTCAGGCAGGTAGTGTTTTTTTGGTAGACCCTCTCATTAGACGGACCATGAGTATGAAATGCTTTCATGTAATCTTAGCTTAAAGGTTGCTTACATAATGAGACCTAGATTTTTGGGGTTGATAACATGCACACTGGAGGACGGCATTGTAAGAGCATGTCTCTTGGGTGGGGGAAGAGTATAAATATGTCCAAATGCTGATTCAAAAAGCAAAACTCCAGCTGAATGCTAAATACGCTGTCAAGACATTATTATCCATCGATATCACAGGCGTCAAACACAAGGCCCGCGGGCCGAATCTGGCCCTCCAGGCCATTCCATGTGGCCCTCGCACCTCTCCTGCAGCTGCAGGAGAGTTCCAGCCCTCCTCTGGTCCTACTCCAGACCCTTACTTTCTTCTTTCAAGCAATGCATCCAGCTTCTTCCCAGTAGCAGCATAAAGGGGGGGTACACTGTCATGTAAGGGAGAGTGGGGGACTCAACTTCTGATGGTGGGGTGGCTCTTGACATCTAATGTAAGGGGATGGGATGCACTGGACATCTAATCTTACAGATACAACCGGCCCTTTTGAGGGCAATCATAATGCTGATGTGGCCCACAATAAAATTGAGCCCCCACCCCCCAATCTATATAATATAATTCTGCTTAGTCAACCTTGAGATTCACACACTTCTGTCACACTTCACCTTCCTTCCTCCAACCTGCGGATTAAGCAAAAAAATAAAGGAATCACCCTCCCAATGTGGCCCCTCTCTGTCTCTTCCATTGCTGTAAGCTCTCTAAACTCCTTGTTAGACTGATAGCATTGTACAATGCAACAAAGTCAAACTGGCTAATGATTTTAAACATCAAACATTATGCTGTGAAGGGCATTATGGGAAGTTACACCATCTGTATTTAAAGTGTTTGTTAACCCCAAAAATAATAATTCAGATTCTGGTCTCTTAAATCAGATTACACAGCACAGTGCTTGTGCTGTGTAATCTGCCCCCCTCTCAACTGTAAAAAACCTCCCTGATCCTGCCACTTGCTGTATGCTCTCTCTATACTGACCACGATAATCAGGGCTGCTCAGCCCTGACCACCGTGGTCAGAGTACATCCCTCCATCATACGAGGCTGTCCTCTCTGCTCTCCCCCCTCATTCCTGCCTGTCAGCACACTCTCTGTGTCTCTGTCTCTGCCCCCCGCCACTACTATTAAAAATAAAAACCCTACTATTGTCACTGCCAGTCCCTCTATTAGAAGTCCTTTGTTAAACGAGCATTCTATATACCTCTTTAGAGCTGTCTTCAGGACGGTCACATGACTCGCGGACGCTTTTTTAGCCCCCGAAAAATTGCTTCTGCGGGAGTCATGTAACTTCCCCGGCAGAGGTATTTAGAATGCTTGTTTTTACAAAGGACTTGCATAGTGTGGTGTGCCAGCCTCTAATTGAGAGGCTGGCAGTGAAAACAATATTAGACCTTAACAAAGACTTTAAGTTAGTTTTTTTGCATTTTTTTTATTCTTAGCTGCAGTAAATGAGTAGAGTTTTAGATTTTTATATTTGCTTGGAGTTTTGCGTTAAAAAATCAGGTTGAGCAACATCGTAAAGCCCAAAAGAACCTTCAATTTGAATCTGCTTCAGGTGCATCAAAACAAAGGATGTTCAAGTCTTATACGGTAGTTTGTTTTTATTCTAAAACAGCCACAGACTGAGTAAAAAAGCCTGTTCCCTGCCAGGGGAGCTCTCTCTGTGGGGAAACAGTGGTCTCTCTGCAGAGGTCTTACACACTTCCTACTAAGTCAGACCATTAGCTCTGCAATCAGCAAAGCTTACACTCCCCAATGATTGGAGGGTTCTGGAAGGGGGCATATCAAACATGTTCAGAGGGACCACTACATCCACACAGAAAGCAAGGCTTCCACTCTGCAGCAAAAACAGGCTTTTCTACTATGGCTGCTTTCTAAGGACCTGAGCGATTTTCTTCTTGAAGCTTCTACTGTAGCTTTAAAATGCTCAACAAGTCAAATCCCATTAATTTCAATGGCCCCTGTTCACATCTGACCGTGCTGTCACCAGAAGTGAAATACCTGTCGCTCAAAAATACATGAGCTTCTTTTTGGCAGATTACAAGCATTTTTGGCCCCATAGACTTCAATAGATATACCTGACTTGAGCGTTTTATGAACATTTTACGAGCGTTTTATGAACGTTTTACGAGCGTTTTCTGCTTGAACAGAAGCTCTCCACCCCTAATTTCCTCTCCTCCCCCTAGTGCTTTCTTTTGGCTAAACAAAAACGCTTGAAGCTATAAAACACTTGTAATAAAATGCTTAAAGATGCTTGTAAAAAGCTGCAAAAATGCTTTAAAAATGCCCGTAAAAAATGCTAATAAATCACTATACTCACGTGTGAATGGAGCCTAAAGGAAACAAAGAATGAAACATATTTTTCATGCCCCTGAATGTATTTACCTGATTTAAACTGAATAAAACTTTCAACCTCTTAAGTCTAACATACAGCTAACCTATAGTACAAACAACTTTACAGGGGAAGTAATGGCTCTAAGATGGTTATCCCTTGTGAACTAGATTCTGCTTAAGATCCTCCAATCAAAACAAGACTTTGTTTTGAAGATTTTTCAGATTTCTGATTTCATTGTGAAATAGTTTACTGCAAATCTATTATATACACTATATCTGCTTCATAAAAATATTTTCACGTCTGCTTAGTGCACAATTTAATCATTTTTAAATACATCAATATATTAAAAAATATTATTAAAATATCGAAATAAATACTAAATCGATGAGATATTGAGAAAACAATGTCCATATATTCAACACAATTGTACTGTAAAAAAAAAAAAAGATTTATCAAACGTTTGCATATACAAAGTGCAAGTGAAATTAAAAATGTGTCTAATTTGAATTATTATTCTAGCATTTACATTCCAGCATATGTTTACACAATGGATCACACTGTTTAATGCAGAAACCAAAGGCATTGTGTAACACCATGACTGTAATGGACATTACCTGAGGATTAGACTTCAGTCTATCAACAATATCTGTATTGCTACTACAAATTTGTTAGAAAAAAACGAAAAAGAAAAAAAAAATGTCACATAATACCAAAGCAGGCACTATGTCTTCTAAACATACTGTACACAAAACAGTCGTTTTCAATAATATATTAAAATAGGTATCCTAATATATTTAGAATCAACATAAGACATAGCCCACCAAACATAAGCCCACCAAAGTCTTACTGATGTCTCTTGAGTGATTCTGTAAGCTGTGTTCTAGAAGTTTTAATGCCGGTTCACACAGGGGCGACCTGTCAGGCGACTTGCATTGCAATGGAACCGTTCTGATAGGAGTGACCCAAGTCGCTCCGACTTAGAAAAAGGTTCCTGTACTACTTTGGGGCGACTTCGAAGCGGCTTGCATTGACTTCTATACAGAAGTCGTCTTGCAAGCCACGATGAAGTCACGCTGTATGGGACGGCCACCCCTGTGTGAACCAGCACTTACCCACAAAATGACCACTATCACTGTGTCAATTGTTTGCTCTTTTTAACTGGTATAGACTGGCAGTAACAGGCTACAATACACCTGTCATTAATAAAAAGTGCTTATTCCTAAGTGCTACTAACCAAAATATAAGTACATGATGAATTTTGTTGGTAGCTAAAAGTTATAGCATTTAAAGTCGGATTTGAACTCCTGCTGGGTTTTTACTACTATTTGGGGCTCTAACAGAGAGATTTAACTTCACCAGTTATATTTTCCTGTTCTGCTGGCAACAGTTTCACCAGACTTAAAGCATAGACGTGGGCATAGGGTATGCCGGCATAATCACTATGTGTGACATGGATTCCCCTTGCTGCCCGGCCACCCCCATCCTTCCCTATTTCAGGATGGAGAACAGGAAAGAGGTCGGAAAAAACGTCATTTACCGCCCCCTTTCTTTTCTGAAATGCATGATCGGTACTGATCACTCATTGTGTTCATATATAACTGAAGCATAATAAACAGTGTTTACTATGTTTAAGGTTGTGAATGAACAGGAAGCTGCTCAGCACAGACCCCTTCCCATTCATTTACTGTCCAGTGCAGCTGAGGCTACAGAGAAAAGGAGTGGGGAATCTCTATCCTCAGTCCTCAGTCCTCAGTCCCTTTCTCTGTCTCATAACTGAGTTTGAGCTTTGGGGTGTACACTCTAATCCAAGAGTCTGCGCACACCTTTGACTAAAATTAAGAGAAAATCTACTACAAACACAAAGACAGAAATACAGATCTGACAGGGGTTCTAGCCTTTTACTACTCTCCAAAAATAATTCACTTTTATTTGTCTTTGTTGCTGTTGGAGGGTTTACCATTTGGTTGAACCCTGTTGCTTCCGCCAACAATTGTTATGTAATGGCTGCTATAGCATACCTGTAAACATTACAAGCCATCAGCTTTTAGATAGATGTGATCTGGCAGATGTAAAACTGCGTGATCGTTTCCACAGACCCCTCAAACAGGCGGCCCTTCCACAATGTTTCCCAGACTTCGCTATCCTATTTTTGGGCCTGGACCCCACATAGCTGGTGAGGGAGGGAGACCATTGAACATCCATTCACTGATCTCCTCTAGCAAGTAGTAGTAACAGGGAATTTGTCACTTTCCGGCTTTGCAGTAATTTTTCCTGGCTACTGTGGCCAATCGGTGCTTCATTAGCTTTAGTCAGGTGCATGGGAGGCATCAAATAGACCCTTGGTGTCTCATTAAACAGAACCTATTATTATATATAAGCTATCATATAGGGGGCTATTGGTCCCCTATGTGATGGCAACAAAGTTAAAGCGGAAGTAAACCCATTGATTTAACAGTTTCAAAAAGCAGTTAAATTTCCGGCATGCCGGGATTGCCAACTGTCACATTGGTTGTGCTCTCAACCAAACTGTCAAACCATCCAATGGCTGGTGTCATAACTGATCACATGTGCAGCACCACGGCAGTTGAAGATTAAACAGAGGCCAAGATGGCAGCTTCATTGGCTGAAAATGATAGAAGCGTTTACTTCCACTTTAAGTAAGAAAAATGTATAAAAAAATAAAGGCAAGCACCTAACCCCCCCAAAACAGTTTTAAGCACTTTTTTGGGGACGACTGTCCATTAAGCTACATGTTACATTTTGCCACACATGCTGGAGTGTATGCGGTGAAACTCTAAACTGAGAAAATAAAAACTCTAAACTGATGATCTGTAAATTCCTTTAAATCGCTGCCTAAGGAGAAACTGAGGCACCATAATTCACACTGCTTCATGGGCATGCACAATTTAAAGGTTTTGCCCAAAAAAATAGGTAATTGGGTTTGCGTGCACTACAATCAACTTTTAGCTGATTAAACCCCTTTTTCTAATATCATGTGGCATACAGGGTTTCTGCTTTCTGAAAACATGTGATGTTGGGGGGGGGGGGTTAACAATTTTTCAGGCCCAAAATGTGTACAAAAAATCCAAAAACTGCTGTGGCAGAAACAAGGTAATATTGTCAGCAGGACAAGAAGTGAAGGTAACTCTCTGAGCCAAAGGCCTCGATAACAGCAAAAAATGTGACAGGGGTTCAAACCCTTTGCTGCTCTACATAAGAAAAAAGTTTTGGCTGGACATACACGTTGAGTATTCTCACTTAAAGAATACCTACACTCAGTAACCCCTTTGCCTGCAAAGGTCACTAATGGATTTGGGATGCTCTACGTACCTTTAAAGCCTCACGCTGCTTCCACTGGAAGTGCAGGGGTGTTAGTAATAATGCATTAGGAATCAAGTCATTGTTTTCTTGCGCACTGGCCTGGGAGACAAAGTGGGTAATTTACTAAAGCTGGTGCAGCTCCACATAGAAACCAATCAGCCTACGGGATTTATTGTCAAAGCTTAATTGAACACGCTAAAGTTAGAAGCTGATAGGCTACCATGTACAGTTTTTGCACCAGATTCTGTGTGCTCCAGTTTTAGTAAATCCCCCCCAAAGTGTAAGTAAGCTCCCATTAGTCTGCTCTAGAATACATTGCCAGCTCAACTTTTTTTTTTGTGATCCGGTACAGTTTTAGAATTAGCACTCTCTTATTAATTAGGCCAGTATATGTGCTTCTGCTTAGAAAGACCTGTTAGTTATGATTGTTTATAATATGGGAACTGGCAAATAGTAACCAAGTCCAATGATAATGAAGTCTACTGCAGTGATTGCTTATGGTCATGTTATATAAATCAATGAGGAAGATTCACTCATTTCATTTTAATTCCTGACCATAACATTCTATTTTTCACATTTAAAAAAACATCATATCAGCATAAAAATAAACAAATCTAACTTCCAGTTGATTCTACTACCTAGTTAATACAATGAATACTGTCATGCTATGTATATGGAGTAAGAAAAAATATTCTAATCTAAATATACAATGATATTTGTACCATGGTGGCACTAATTATTGCCATGTTTACTGTTGACCATTGTTAATGTGCGCAAAGTACCATAAGGGTTTTATATACAATGCAATATGCCATTTTCAAAACTACTTATAAATTGATTTGTTAAAATGGCAGTTAAATAGTATAAAATATAATAGGCTAAATTCAAAAAAGCTTTAACACAAGGATCTTTACTTTTAGCCATTTGACTGCAATGCCGCGTACACACGATCATATTTCGGCATTAAAAAAACGTTGTTTTTAAATAATCTCATTTAAAATGATCGTGTGTGCGCTTCACATTATTTTTCGGGTTCTGAAAAACGACAACATTCACGGAATCAGCTAAAGCAGCCCCAATGGTGGCGTCATTTGCATGGAATTTCCCCTTTATAGTGCCGTCGTACGTGTTGTACGTCACCGCGCTTTGCTAGAGCATTTTTTTTAAACGATGGTGTGTGGGCAACGTCGTTTTAATAATGAAGTTGGAAAAACTTAGTTTTTTCATATGCTGAAAACGTCTTTTTTTTCATGCCGAAAAATGATTGTGTGTACGCGGCATGACTTTCACATTGCATTGAAATAACTGTCACATTTTTTAATATAAAGATCCTTATCCTGTTGTGTTACTTTTCTGAATTCAGCTTATTGCACTTTTAGAGGTTCATTTAACTCTAGAGCAGTGATGGCGAACCTTGGCACCCCAGATGTTTTGGAACTACATTTCCCATGATGTGCAACTACACTGCAGGGTGCATGAGCTTCATGGGAAATGTAGTTCCAAAACATCTGGGGTGCCAAGGTTCGCCATCACTGCTCTAGAGTGTAAATAGGAAGTTGTGTGTCCTGCAATGCTTTGGACTACTTTGCTAATCTACTCTGTTTTCTTATCTTGTCCTTCTGCCTATACTGATTTTCATACCTGGACGTAACTTCACCCATTGAAAAAGCATTTTTCTCAGTGTTCCTGAATGAAATGATAAATTATACATTGTAAATTAACGAGGTCCTGAAGAGACTCTAGAAACAAATGCAGTCATGCATACAATACAATTTGAGGCAGTCAAAGAAAGCCCAGTACCCTGCAATATGACTGAAAATTGCCATTCCTAAGATAGAGACATGACTTTGTCTCTGTAGTAAGACATTGGGAGGCATTATAGGTTTGGTTATTAATAGTATTGGTGTGAGCTTCTACTACTATTGCATTTCTTTTCAGCCAGTCATGTTGGTTTCTGGTTGGCACATGGATTCATATGGGGAAAACGAAAATAGAAACACAATTTTGAATGGGTCCACAAGTAAGCTGCTGATGATTATAGTTTTGTTTCCTGGACTTCCTCCTCTGTCTCCTCCTGTAAGGCAGTGATTTTGGGACGGGACTTCCTCTTGCTGGAGTTTCTACGTTGCAGTGGAAATAGTTTCAAGCGGTCAGATTGACTAATGGCCTGCTTGAAGAAGCTCTTTTCATTCATCAGTTTCTGAATCGAGTCATACTGTCGAACGGTGTTCTCTTCTATTACCTAAACAGAAAATCAAAAATGTCAAATACAAAATGATAACTAAAGCTACACGGTCACAAATATTGACAATGGGTGTTTTGCATTAAAGTATAACTAAAGGTAAAACTTAAGTATTCAGGAGGGATGAAAGCACTTGTCAGTTTTTATTGCTGTCTGTGCCCCTCTTAAGGAGATTCACCCTCTCTATTGGTCCTGTTTTTAATTATCATAAAAGAGAGAGCGCACTGGCTTCTAGTGCAACACCGTTTATTGGATGAAAACGAATATTGACAAAGTAACACTAAACACTCATATTGGGGGTTATTTACTGAAGGCAAATCCACTTTGCACTACAAGTGCAAAGTGCAATCACTGTAGATCTGAGGGGGACATGCAAGGAAAAAAAAAACAGCATTTTAGCTTGCACATGATTGGATAATAAAATCAGCAGAGCTTCCCCTCATTTCAGATCTACCCCTCAGATTTACAGCGACTGCACATCCAATTGCACTTTCAGTGCAATTTCAAGTGCACTTTGCACTTGTAGTTTGCACTTGTAGTGCAAAGTGGATTTGCCTTTCGTAAATAACCCCCATTGCATTGGTATAAACGGTGTTGCACTAGGAGCCGGTGCATTCTCTCTTTTAGGGGGTTAAGACTGCTGTACATTTTTTTTATTTAGGGACACAGTATTACAATGAAGCAATAAACTTCCCCTTCCCTTGATCGCTCTGTCATGATCGATAGAACAACTATCAACCCGTACATGCATGCCAAGGTGTAATCCTGGACTCTCCTGATCTATTCTTTAGGCCCCCACATCCAATCACTGTCCAAATCTTGTCAGCTCAACCATTTAAAAATCTCCAAAATAAATCCCTTTCTTACCAATGACATCACAAAGCTCCTAGTTCACTCCCTGGTCATCTCACGCTTCGACTACTGCAACTCCCTCCTTATCGGCTTACCTTTACATAGGATTTCCACCCTTCAATTTATCATGAATGCTGCTGCCAGGCTCATCCACCTTACCAACCACTCCCTGTCTCCTACCCCCTCTCTGTCAATCCCTCCATTGGCTCCCACTCACCCAAAACATTTTAATTTAAAATACTAACAAACAAAGCCATCTACAATTCAGCCCCCAGCCACATCACTAACCTAGTCTCAAAATAACAACCTAATTCTCTTCGTTCCACCCAAGACCTCCTGCTCTCTAGCTCCCTCATCACCACCTCCCATGCTTGCCTCCAGGACTTTTCCAGAGCCTCTCCCATCCTTTGGAAATCCCTACCCCAACCTGTCCGATTATCTCCTACTCTGTTTGCTTTTAGACGATCCCTAAAAAAACATCCTTTTCAGAAAAGCCTATCCTGCCTCTACCTAACAACTGTACTTTGATTTTCTTCATTGTCTCTTCCATCATCTCATCCCACACAGTTTTTACCTTTTATATCACTTAATCCTCGCTCCTAGATTGTAAGCTCTAACAAGCAGAGCCCCCTGAATCCTCCTGTATTGAATTGTATTGTAACTGTACTGTCTGCCCTCATGTTGTAAAGCACAGATGAGAGTAAAGGACCAGAGGTCAGGGGGGCCCTTCATGGTTTCTTGCAAATGTATGGCACATGAATTTCTGGTGTCAGAACACCTAAAATAGGGTGACCAGACATCCCCAGTTTCAGGGGACAGTCCCCTGATTGAGGACACTGTCCCTGGACCAAGTCTGTGCCTGGTTTTGTCCCCAATTTAATAGGGGGCAGGGCCAATTTCAAAAACAGTCAGTGCAGAATTAAAAAAAAAATAGATTTGCACATCCCCGCTCCACTGTGGCTACTAGCATAGGGGGTTTGTATTTTTCCCCATTATCATGTGCCCCTTATCATGTGCTGGTTGGAGCAGAGGGAATATTTCTTCAGTTTCGGGCGCATGCCCATTCAGCTTCGCTCCCATGTTCTTCTGCCTTGGCTCAAATCCTGGCCAGCCTCCTGTCTATCTCCTTGCCTTCCCTGGCGGAGTGATCTTCCTCCGCTCCCCATCCAGTAGTACTAGCCGGGGCCCGAAAAGTAAGACTTGAAAGGCTGTGAGGTGGGCAGCAACGGGCAGAGAGTCGCTGATTGTTGCCATTACTAGTAAAGAAAAAATATGTCCCTGGATTTAATTTAAAAAATCTGGTCACCTTAACCTAAAATGCATGAGTACCTTCAAAAACAAGTCAGCAGTGGTAGCTTCTATTTTTCTAACAGAGCCCATTAGGCTGTCTAGAAAAGTATTTGTGGATGTAAAGCTTGCAGACTGAACAGAATTGTCAGAAAAATATGTTGTATCCAATATTTGCCACAACATATTTGGACACCAGGATCCTAGAGCATGCTGGGAAATAAATCATTGTTAAAACCATCCTTTCTGAAAACATGTGGCTTTCTGACACAACCTACCAGGAAGAACTGACATTCCAGCATAGCTTCCAGCCTATGCTCAGATAGGATGACAGTACAGTTTGCAAATGAATGCTTCAGAGTTTTCCGAATGATCTGAAACGTTCTGAAATGACAAATTAAACAAATCATGAATTAACAAGCTTTTACATAATCCAAAAACTGAGCAAAGACATTGAATTGTATTTGTAAACATACATGGGGTCCAGATGAGCACTGGGTTCATCCAGCAGGAGAATTTTCGCTTTGCTAAGAACTGATCTGGCCAGACACATGAGCTGCTTGTGGCCATTACTAAGAACGCATCCACCATCGAGAAGGACAAAATCCAACTGGCCTGGAAACTGCTCAATGATTGACTTCAAACCAACCTGTGGAAAAATTCCAAACACATTCATAAACACTTTACATTGTTCTACCTGGTCTAGACTGGTATACAGAACACAAGATTCAGGGCCATGTCTGTGCTGGTGATATCCTTTTTTCATTCAATCAATCTTTCTAAATTGAAAGCGGGGTTCCAGGCATAAATTTTATTTTTTATTTTTTGCAAGCTAAAACTAATCACATTAAATAGTCCCTAAAACATATTAATAGCTCCCCAATCATTCCAGAAATCATTGCAAACACTTGCCTCATATTCTCCAGCTCATGCTGTGACCGTATCCATCATATCTGTCGGCATGTGAAGCCCAGTTCTTTTTTCTTCCTGGTTTTCAGAGAGAGGTGCATGCTGGGTGATTTTTAGGCACAGTAATGCCCAGAGACTCCTGGGAAATGAGTGTCATCATTTCCCAGGAGGCAATGGGGTCTTAGGACAGGAAGTTGAACCACCTAGAACCAGGAACTAGGCAGAATACAAAATCACATGCAAGGAAAAAAAAGCACTGGCACAGGTCTTTGGCCATGTCCTTCTTAGCCACTGGTCCTCCAAGCACCCACGTAGGTCACCTAGCTTTCCAGCCTTGCTCTCATGTCACTGAACAACTGTAATGCTTATAGGATTTTCCTTTCTACCAAAATGTTTATCAGACCTGAATACTTCTGTCTAGGCACAAGGTGGCAGCACTGTATGGAAAATAATATCACTGTGCAAAGTTATACTCCTTTGCACACAGAAACATAGAAGATTGACAGCAGAAAAAGTGGTTCATCGAGTCTGCCCTTTTACAACTTTTTTTTGTTCTTTTATTTCTTTTTTTTTTTAAAACATTGCATTTAAATATAGATCTATGTTTGTCCCAAGAATTATTGCTTGTACACACGGTATGACTTTTGACCATGCAAATGTCCGCCGTGAGTTCGTCGGAAGTCTGACGGAAAGAAAGAGAACAGGTTCTCTATCTATGTCTAAGAGAGCCTAGGTTCTTGTGCACATCGCTGGATTGAGATCTGGCTTAGGTATGTCTGGGTGGGGGGAGCTGCATGCAGAAGCTTTTTAACTTACTTCATAGAATGCAAAAAAAATCTGCATTTACAAACACTTTAAGTCTTTTGATGAATGCTTTATTATTTTAGACAGTGGTAAAATACTACATTAGGACCACTAGAGGGAGCTGAGGAGAATAGGAAATACATATGTCTTTGTAAACACAGATAGAATTGTAAAGAACGCTAGAGAGAATTAGTAAATAAATGTAACCATTGATTATCCAATTCACACAGAACAAATATACATGCAGATTCACTGGACAAATAGTTATTTTTTATGAATAGTCCCCTAATGCCTGGTAAACACAATGAGATCATCGGACAAATGATTGTCCGGTTTTTTTTTTGCATGTTAGTTTCATATTGAAAATGATGAGTTTACTAAACTTACGAAAATACTCTTATGACAGAATAAAATTTTTGGAAGTTATGTACTGTTTTATAGTGTATTTGTATTGAATTTTCGAATGACAACTGTACTGATTAAACAAAAATCATATTATCCAGTATCATATGAGAAATATTTTTGTTCTTCCTCCATCAGATAATTTTGCATGAATTGTTGTGATCGGCTCTTAAAAAATTGATCAGATTATCATATGATCGCTTTGAAAGCAGCAGGAGAGGAGAAAGCAGTGTACTAACCAGCAGACATGTCAGACGGACGGGTTCCCAGCAGACAGATTCTAAAGCATGCTTTAAAATTTGTCTGCTGGAAAAACCTGTCTGTCCGCCCATACACACGATCAAATTTGTCTGCTGGAAAAACCTGTCTGTCCGCCCATACACACGATCAAATTTGTCTACTGAAACGGTCCGTCGGCCTAAGGCCTCGTACACACGATCAAATCTGTCTGCTGGAAACGGTCTGCTAGACCGTCCCAGCAGACAGATTCGATCGTGTGTACGGGCGAGCCGACGGATTTGGCCACCCGACAGATTGGAAAGCATGCTTACCAATCTGTCGGCTGGGAACCCGTCCGCCCGACATGTCTGCTGGTTAGTACGCTAACCAGCAGGCATGTCTTCTCGCACACGCGCCGAATGGTTTCGACGCATGCGCGGAAGTGTTTTACTTCCTGGTGCGGTGACGTGGTGGCGTCAACGTCACCGCGCCGTCTGGCGGCGGGGATTTTGGTTTGATCGAGTGTACACGATCAAACCAATATGTCCCCAGCAGACAGATTTGTTCAAATCGGTCGGCCCGACCGATTTGAACAAATCTGTCTGCTCGTGTGTATGGGGCCTAAGAGATGGGTTACTAAGGGTTGGGGTTACAGGGACAGTTAGTATGAAAGTTAATGTTAGGGTTACAGGGGACAGTGTGAGGATCGATGTTAAAGTGGTTGTAAAGCCACTTTGTTATCTTCATACAAACCCCTCTGTTCGATAAAGTTATGTGCCCCAGTGTATGTGCTTTATAAAAAATATACCTTATTTCAGAACGCCGCTCACGTGATTGCTCACCGCTCTCCTCCCCCGATCTGACAACTACAGCGGCAGGGGTTAAGAATCCCTCGCTGACGTTAGCAAGGAGGAGAAGAGGAGAGCAGCGGACGGTCACGTGAATGCTCAGCAGCGTTCTGAAATAAGGTAAAAAAGTGGCATATTTTTTATGAAGAACACACACTGGGCAGATGACTTTATCTAACATAGGGGATTGTATGAAAAATATTAAAGTTGTTTTAGCAGA
Organism: Rana kukunoris; assembly: GCA_029574335.1. Lineage (NCBI taxonomy): Eukaryota > Metazoa > Chordata > Amphibia > Anura > Ranidae > Rana > Rana kukunoris. The sequence goes on from CM056051.1 coordinate 179,383,085, forward strand.
CAAGGAAGAGGGGGAGAGGGGAGAGAGGAGAGACCGCGGGATGACAGAGACATTTAAACTGACCACGGTCTCAGGAGCCATGATAAACGTGGTCAGTTTACAGAGGGGGTGGGGGCAGGATCAACAAGGTATTTCAGATGATAGAAAGGGACAAATTACACAGCACAATCACTTTGCTGTTATTCATGCTTTAAAGAAATAGGATCCATTATTATTTTTTTAGGGTATAAACTGCTTAGTGCAAAAGCTATTATAGAATGATTTTTGAGTGCAGACTTGTGATCCGTCCCTAAATCATCAGTTGCAGAAGACTCATTTAGCAAACGTGCTTTGTTATTTGTCTGTTACTTTATTTGGATGCTTACAATACAGCTCCTTGTCCCTATTGGTAATTTTGCAATCCACACATGGAGATTTGTCACACACAGCTCTCCTGCAAGTTTCAGGCTTACCTCATCAGTGACCTTCCATATTTCTTCATCGCTGTAATTTCCATAAGGGTCCAGATTTTTTTTGATTGTTCCTGAGAATATGAACACTTTCTGTGTGGGGGCAAACAAATACAATGAATGAATTTCCAGCAATGTTTTTTTTTTGCAAAACGCTATCAAACATATGAACAGGTATACAGGAGAGTGGATAAAACAAAACACTCTACTTCCTTATACAGCTTGTGTAAGTTTGAGCCAACATTTCATACAATAAACCGGACCTGTTTCCTCCTCGGCTTGAAAGAAAGTAATTGTTAAGTGCCCAGGTATAAATGGCATCCATTTATAAATTAATGGTGTGTCTTGCATAACTCTTTTCTTAAATAAGAGTCTTTCAGATTAATATTTATCATGATAGACATATCCAGCTTTCAGCCACTTACAGAAGAGCAACTTCACATGATCTCAGCTTTAGCTAAATGAGTGCCTGAAACAAAGTTACATTTTACTAGAATAAACATTTTTATGTATAGAGAATAACCTCTGGTGTACATTCATTTACGCTCCAGTTCTTTTATTGGATTTATCCTGATCTATAACTTATTTTCGAATTGTATTTAATTTCAGCTAAAGCCTAACTAGTCTTAAACATGCAATTTGCCCCCTCCTAACACCTATACTAAGCTATGTAAAAAAAAAAAAAAAATCTATATACTTACCTATTTTCAGTCTGCTATGATCTGGTCATGTGATCTGGCTCCCCTTGTGCAGTGGTTGCAGTGGAGAGGAAGGAGAACCGACAATGGCTTCACCATGAAAGCCTATGGATAACGCCAACGCTCTGCTTTCACAGCTTTTTTAGGCGCTATATCCATTCCCCTGAAGCTGTCATCCATACATAACCCCAGTCACCACCCCCTTCCCTCCCTCCCTTCCCTTACCAACTCCCCTCTAGCTTTATTTTCTTTACAATTTTGTTCTATTTTTTTTAATTTTTTTTTATAAAAAATAGATAAAAACATGGGGGTTGCTATCCGGGGCCCTGGGGGCCCTGGGGACCTCCAGACCTCTAAAAAAAAATAAAGAAATAAAATTGGCCCTTTAATAAAAAATTCAATTAAAATATATTAAAAAAATATATATCTATAAAAAAAAAGAGGGGGTTGCCATCTGGGGCCCTGGTGGCCTCCGGGCCCCTGGGGACCTCCGGACCCCTAAAAAAATATAAAAGAAAAAAAATTGGCCCTTTAATAAAAAATAAGATAAAAATATATTAAAAAATATATTTTTATAAAAAATAAATAAAAAAAGAGGGGGTTGCCATCTGGGGCCCTGGTGGCCTCCGGGCCCCTGGGGACCTCCGGACTCCAAACAGGATTCCCATCTGGGCCCCTGGGGACCCCCGGGCCCCTTACAGGTGTACTGCCTGTACCCCCCTGATGGCGACCCTGCCCACCACGTTCCATAGCCTGGCAGTACAGGAAGACATTGGCTCCTGCTGTTGTCAATCAAATCCTGTGGGGATTTCTTAATGGAACCCAGCAGCATTTCAATTTCACTCCCCAAAATTAGGCTGATCATAGGAAACTTTAAAAGTACATCTTGAAATCATATGGAAGAAATGATCTCACCATTTTCCAAATAGATTACATTTTTCAAAGGTGAGACATCATTACTGTTCTTCCAACATGAGAAATAACATACAACATGCAACCAAAAATTAAATTGTACATCACGTTCATGTTAATGATTCATAATTACAAACACTCTGATCAAGGGGAAGGTGAAAACAGAGATGTCATACTTTGTTGGAACAAATGAAACTGGTTCTAAAACAAATAAGGCAAGAATCACTGCTGAGAATGGATTTAATCTGACCTAAGAATTATTTCACAGTATGATACATGCACAGAGACATGCAGTCAACTAAGGACATTTTATAAAGCTAATGTTAGTAATATATGGTATGAAACAACAACACAGTTCATATCATATAATATATACATATATATATAACTTATGTGCATGATAAGAGCATACAGATGATCTACTTTCCAAGCTTAAAACAGAGTTCCAGGGGGAGCAGATACCTGTTTTTTTCCAGGTACCCTGTCCCCATTTCCGGGAGACTGGTCCGCGGCGAATTACATCAGCAGCTCGGCTCCCTCCTCCCTCCCCTTCTGCTGGGCCAGTGAGGGAGTGCACCGCGCTTTGCGCATGCGCAGTAGGGACCCGGCCGTGAAGCCGAAAAGGCTACACTGCTGGATTCTCTTACCCGCAATGGCAGCGGCAGCACCCGACCAGTCGATGGAAACATCAGCTGCGGTGCCGACATCGTGCCGACAGGTAAGTATCCCAATATTAATAGTCAGCAGCTACAGTATGTGTAGCTGCTGACTTTTAATATTTTTTTTTTTACTTTTAATTTTTAAAGGGGTGGGCGGAACTACGCTTTAACATGTTACTAAACCCAGGACCCTACATTCATTATACCTGGTCTCCCACAGTACATAGAACATGAAAATGCAATAGTTTTAGTAAATCTACTAAATACCTTTTCTCATCAGCAGTTAGAAAAGTCTTGTGACTTGTATCAGTGTCTGGTTAAAGCTTGTAGGAGGAGTTTTCATTCTACCATGATTGTCCTATGAGGGTACAGGACCCCTGACCCTCTGTCTGGACAGTGCTGATTGGCCCTGTGCTGATCACATGCAATACACACCAAACTGAGAATGTACAGCCCATTCCCTAATGCTCTGTTCTATCAGGAGATTAATTGGAGTCAGTGGAAAAAGAGGAGGATCAGAGAGACAGGATCAAACAGCCTTTACACACAATGCAGAGAATTAACCCCCTTGGTTCCACCGTGAGTATAGCAAGCATGCTTTACTGCATATACAGACTGACTGACTTTACGGTTGTGGGTATAGTAACACTTTACGGCTAGCCATGCAAATCCACATGCAGTACCTCTGAAAACTGTTTTTTTGTTTGTTTTGTAGCAAAGGAAAGAGGAGTATGTGTAGCTGGCAGGGCATCAGGTGATGTATGAGACAAGTACAGGTTCGTCTACTTCAGAATGAGAGACAATGTGACTCAGGAAATATTTTATATATTGCTAAGATTCTTATTTAAATATCGAACAACATCTTGTATTATCTTCAACTGCTGAATATGTTCCAGAATAGTGGTTGCAGATTAAGAGAGGAGAACAGGAGTGTTTTTATAATAGTGTTTTCTCTTAATGATGTTTAAAGTAATCTAATGAAAGGGCTATTCTGTTTTGTTCAACACAACATAAAATAATATAAACTGAGAAAACCAGTCTTGTGCACATGGCTGAGAGTAGATCCCCACAGCCTGGTCCATCTAGGATCAACAAAGGTTGTGTTTTAGGAAAACTGCTAAATAGACAGGTTAAAAAAATAATAATATAGAGGAGCTGTTTTAGCTGCCAAGGGATTCTGTATTTCTGTCCAAACTATCAGGTATGGTTCTCACAGAATGCAGGGATCAGGTGTGGTTATGTGCAGGGGCCAGGACTGTATGACACACAGTGCAGGGGCCAGTAGTATGTAATACAGAGAGTGCAGGGGTCAGAAGTACATAACCCAAGGGCTATGTACACTGTGTACAGAGTACAAACAGACATTTCCCCCTTCTCTCTCTCTTCTGGTACAGTACAGATCTCCCACAACATCCCACATTCTCCACCCAATACAGATTTTTTTCCACAGTCCTAAACCCCCTTCAGCTTAGTCCCCAACTTCAAGCCCACCACCTCAGTATAGATCCCTCCAAAACAGTTCCCCTACTCCTCCCAGCCCAACCTCTCAGTACAGACCTCCCTCCCAGCCGCTTATCAGTATAGACCCCAGAACCCCCCCTTAGTACAGGCACCCAGCCCAGCTTGGCTTTGCCTTAACATTAGTCACAGATGGGAATTGCATATAAAAGAGCCACGGTATCACATAAGTCCAGCTTTCAGATCATTCAAAGGTAGTGGCGTTGTGTCCACATCTTCAGCCACCCCCTCTATCACCAATAGATAGATTCATGCGTAGCCACTGCCATCCCCTATTCAGGCGCCTGAATCACAGCAGAGGGGGGGGGGGGGTGTTAGAAAAGCAAATAATTATTCACTTTCCTAACACAAACAGCCTCTCCGCCATTCAGATGCTCGGGTCTGTTACCCATCTCCTGATTGGCTGAAACAACAGGCACTGTAATTGGATGCCTATCAGGCATCCAATCATAGTAGAAAACAGGAGGAGCGGATGGGAGAAGACATTAAGGACATGGAGGACACCGCTCGCTGCCTGGGGGTGGGGGGGCACAGTGGCAGCATTCGATGGGCACAGTGGGAGCATTTGATGGGCCACAGTGGGAGCATTTGATGGGCCACAGTGGCAGAATTTGATGGGCACAGCGGAAGCGTTTGATGGGCACAATGGCGGCGTTTGAAGGGCATAATGGCAGCGTTTAATGGGCACAGTGGCAGCATTTGATGGCACAGTGGCTGTGTTTGATAGCACAGTGGCTGAGTTTAATGGTACAGTGGTTGTGTTTGATGGTACAGTAGCTGCATTTGATGGGCACAGTGGCAGAATTTGATGGGCACAGTGGCAGCGTTTGATGGGCACAGTAGCTGTGTTTGATGGCACAGTGGCTGTGTTTGATGGCACAGTCAGGCTGCAATTGATTTTTTTTTTTTCAGAATTTTTCAGTTTGTTTGCGCCACCCCAAAAATTTTGAGCACCAGCCACCACTGTTCAAATGCAAATCATGTGATAATTGTTTTCATATGCAAATCAAATAGTTATTTGCATTTGAATGCACTGTGGGCACAATGTACAAGGGCTAAGCCTTTGTAAGGCAAAGCCCCTGTACATGGGACAGACAAATTAAGCTACAAGTGCGGCACTGTAACCATTGAGGTCTATGAAACGGCCTCCTAACTTCCCCTAAAAGCCATTATTAGACAGTCTAAGACACTGGTCTTCAAACAACAACATTTTGCTATTTATGGCCATTGCAAAGCTGGAGGAAGGGGCCAAATACAGAATTGCAACATATTTATAGCATTCCTGTGCCTGAACGCTTTCAGGAGTGATCTCCAGCCTGACAGTGCTTGCAAAGTTCTAGTTGTGGCATTATCCCAAGGGGTGGCCTGTGATATGGAGCTTGAGCAATGGTAAGCGCCACTGAACACCAATGATGGGCTTTCCAGTGACTACCAAAGGAGGCAGTTTTTGCTTGCACTGACCATTAACACAGAGGCAATTTTTTTCATACTACACACCAACACGGAGGTATTTGTCTACTCCAACTATAACTGCTGATGCATGGGCATTTTTTACTGTCGCTGTTCTCCGACGCAGGGCACTTTTTACACCTACTGGGCACAGCCAGGCCCATGAACAGCAGTAAACTGACCAATTGTTTGAAAAGTTTGAGGACTTCTAGACTATATTCCAGATATACAAAAGTATAGGGAATAAAACAAGTATCTAAGGAAGACAATAATACAACTGAATACAATAATAAAAACTATGAATATGAAAGAAAATATATAGCTCCTTTTCAAATAACATAAAAAAAAAAATGCAGCTAAGGAAAAGTTTGACTGCTAGTTTATTCTCTAGTCTGCAGAAGAAAAATTAAACAAGTATTCAATGGTTGATATATTCAAAATGCCCCAGTTGAAGTCCGTATTGGACGAAATGCCAGGCCAGGTTTTACCTTATCCCCATATTGCTTTTATATTATAGTGATCACTTTTATCTTTTTTTGTATGTCGGGTTTTTATGAATAAAACCCAACTTTTTGACCTGCACTATTGGAAGTCCTTCCATTTTTTTGTTTCTTCCATTTGCTGTCTTGAGTTTTTGTTGGGTTTCCATTTTGCCATCGCTACCCCAGGGGGGCCACTAGTGCTCAGTATTCACTGAGTATTTCTTGGAGTATCCTTGAGTTGTTCGGTTCCTGGAGCCTCTCAGAATATCTGCGGTAGACTGAACACCGGTCGTGCGCAATCAGGTCCAGTTGTCTTTACCTCTGGCTTCTTCCATTGGGACTCACATATGAACGTTTGGAGTTCCATCGGACCATCGTGATATCCTGTCGACCCACCCATTGGGAACCTAGAAGCCTGATTGACACTCTGTCACTGACAGGTGGGTACAACATCTCTGGTAAGAGTGTTTAAGACACACTTTTATTCAGAAGATATACTCTGTGATGCCTGTCAACCCTGGCAACATCTTTTGTCATTGGATTCCTATATCATTTATTATGGACATTGCTATATAGTTTTTTTAGTCTTTGTTCATGGACTCTATATTCTTTATTCACTGTTGTCACGATTTATTACACCCTTTTGGGTTTCTAACATTAGTGATTTGCATTTATTTCACTGTTTATTATTCAGCGCTGCATATTTAATTCACTGATATATACAAGAGCATCACTTTCCTTCATCCTTAGTTCTATTAATGAGTCCTATTGACGCACTGATATATTAATCAGACAGTTAGTTATAGTTTGTTATTATTTAAAGAATTGCACATTTAAATCGTGAAAACAAATTATTTGCAGCTAAACCAGTCTTTCTTTTTGATGCTAACAAACAACATGCTGTTTATTGAGAAAAATCTATTCCATAATATACATTTTCCTGTTGTGTAGGCAGATGAATCGACCTTGATTTATTTACACTAAAATCTTTACGCAAAGACAAAAACACTGTAGGATTCTGTTTAGTGATTTAAAAGCATGTTGGAAAAATGTTCTCATAAATGTAACCTAGGAGCAAGTACATTGGATATCTGAACAAAGCCTAGGACTGTGCTCATGAATAAATGTTATAATTTTAGATAAATGCGTGCTTAAAAATAAGTTTCTTAGTATAAAAAGATTGTGAATAATAGAAAATAGGGATGAGCTTTGGGTTCAAGTCGAACTCATGTTCGACTCGAACATTGCCTGTTCGCCGAAAAGAGAAACAATTTGGGGTGTTCGCGACAAGTTCGTGTGAACTTTAGAACCCCGTTAAAGTCTTTGGGACTCGAACGTTTGAAGTCTAAAGTGCTAATTTTAAAGGTTAATATGCAAGTTATTGTCCTAAAAAGTGTTTGGGGACCTGGGTCCTGGGTCAATGCAAAACAACGTTTTTAAAAACTGAAGTTTTTTCGGGAGCAGTGATTTTAATGCTTAAAGTATAATACAGAGAAAAGTCATTCATAAAAAAAGAAAAAAAAATGCGTGGGGCTACCCCCAAATTCAATTACCAGGCCCTTCAGGTCTGGTATGGATATTAAAGGGAACTCCGCGTTAAAATTAAAAAGAAAATTACGTGGGGTTCACCCCAAATATCCATTCCAGACCCTTCAGGTCTGGTATGGATTTCAAGGGGAACTCCACCCCAAATTAAAAAAAATTAGCGTGGATTTCCCTGCAAAAATCCACACCAGACGCTTTATACATGCACGCAACCTGGCAGGCCGCAGGAAAAGAGGGGGGACGAAAGAGAGCGCCCCCCCCCCCTGAACTGTGCCAGGCCACATGCCCTCAACATTGGGAGGATGCTTTGGGGGTCTGTGACCCCTCAACGCACCATGTCCCCATGTTGATGGGGACAAGGGCCTCATCCCCACAATCCTTGCCTGGTGGTTGTGGGGGTCCTCGGGCGGGGGGCTTATCGGAATCTGGAAGACCCCTTTAACAAAGGGGACCCCCAGATCCCAGCCCCCCCTATGTGAATTGGTAATGGGGTACATTGTACCTCTACCATTTCACAAAGAAATTGTAACAATTGTAAAAAAAAAACACGCTGTTGGGATCCTGTGATGGGTGATCTCCTCTTCATCCAGGTCCGGGATCCATCGATGAGATGTCCATCGATGAGATCTCCACCAGAGACAGCCTGGGAATGACGCGGCTTCAGCCAGTGATAGCTCTTATGTGGGTGAGGGCGAGGCCACCCATCACGTGGCCCCATCCCCCTCTAATGCAAGGTAAAGCCCAAGCTTTCCCAGTGATGTGCGAGTGACCCCGCTTCCCTCTGATGTAACGCAGGTATAAGGCATAAGAGCTGTCACTGGCTGAAGCCGCGTCATTCCTGGGCTGTCTCCGGTGGAGACAGGTGATGCGCTGCGCTGGATGGACATCTCATCGCTGGATCCTGGACCTGGATGAAGAAAAGATCTTCTCATCGCTGGACCCCGGAGAGGAGATCACCCATCGCAGGGCACCGACAGCGTGGATTACCACCTCTGGAATCTTTATCTTTTATTTTTTTATTTTTAATAAAGGACTTTCCCAACGGTGTCTGTGTTTTTTTTTTTTCTACAATTGTTACACTTTCTTTGCTAAATGGTAGAGGTACAATGTACCCCATTACCAATTCACATAGGGGGGGTCTGGGGGTCCCCTTTGTTAAAGGGGTTGTAACGGTCACCACCGCTTACGACCTTCCATCCAACCACGACAAGCTTATCTGACACACTCTGACAATCCTGCATACACGATCCATATCAATTCCCATAAACAAGACGAGACTCAAGCTCTGCACTTGCTTCAAAGATATGACAATTTATTGGTATTTTCTCAGCTTCTTATACAGTCTCAAGCATAATGCAGTTAGTCACAGGACAATGTAGTCTCCACCCCCCTTCACACCATGGGGGGGCTTCAATCACACTCTAAAAGGCATTCAGGTAAGCTAACCATGTAGACTTGTCGGCACCGTATCTTCAATAGTGTTCAATTAACCTTGAATAGTAACACAGACATCTAGTTGAATAAGTTATCTAGACAGCTTTATCACACAATGGCAGAGTCTTGTGAGAGTGGGTGCAATCAACACCTTCAACGGAATGTCTTTACAGTGAATAGCCAACACCTTAAGATATTTCAATAGCATATTATACAAAGGTATGACTCACTCTGGTCTTGTAGACCTGAATTAACACCTTTCAAAAGCATGTGTGCCCAGATTGAATAGCTAATAGCTTTTGATATTTGAAGACATCCTGCAAACATGAATTATTATTAATGTCCCATCTTCTGTAATATATGAATTATGATTCTTTGTCACCCTATGGCCCTAGTGGACATAAGGTGACCCTAGACATAGGAATATCTCAGTCTGTCACGGGCCATTCCGTTACATCTCTCCCCTTTCGGTGGGAGACGGACACAGGTGGTAACCCCAAACGGGTTGACTCCGAAGTCCGTCAGTAGTTCCAGTCCCCCAATGCTGGTATCCATACTGTACCCCAAATAAATGGCTCCAAACTGAGCATTACTCATCCCGCCAACCTCTGCCTCTCTCAGAGAACACGCCTGCCGCTGGGGAGAAGGCAGGGTGGCTGGGCTCAGTCCATCATGCTGTTGGGGGTCTGGGCCAACTGCCCCCCCCTTCCTGGGGTATACCAGTGGAGACTGAAGTCCCATCCACTGGTGCTTGGTGAAAACCCCCCGGTGCTTGCAAAGCAAAGCCGACATCCTCCTGTCCCAGTCCTGTACCATTTTCTGGGGTTGTGCCAGTGGAGACTGAAGTCCCATCCACTACCCCAGGAACCCCCTCTTCTGTTAGTGAGGAGCAGAGGCCTATGACACTCTGCTCTGTTGCCAGCTCTTCCGCTGGGTTGCTGTGAGTGGAGACCACAGTCCCATCCACTACCACAGGGTCCCCCTCTTCTGTTAATGAGGAGCAGAGGCCTATGACACACTGCTCTGTTGCCAGCTCTTCTGCTGGGTTGCTGTGAGTGAAAACCACAGTCCCATCCACCACCACAGGGTCCCCCTCTTCCGTTAGTGGAGAGCAGAGGTCCGTGACCCTCTGTTCTGTTGCCAGCTCTTCCGCTGGGTTGCTGTGAGTGGAGACCACAGTCCCATCCACCACCACAGGGTCCCCCTCTTCCGTTAGTGGAGAGCAGAGGTCCGTGACCCTCTGTTCTGTTGCCAGCTTTTCCGGTGGGTTGCTGTGAGTGGAGACCGCAGTCCCATCCACCACCACAGGGTCCCCCTCTTCCGTTAGTGGAGAGCAGAGGTCCGTGACCCTCTGTTCTGTTGCCAGCTCTTCCACTGGGTTGCTGTGAGTGGAGACCACAGTCCCATCCACTTTGGCTTTAGGGAAGGCAATCTCCGTATTTTCCACTGCCGATTCATCAGCCAGGAGTTTCCAGTTGTCATCTGAACTTTCCTCATAGTCCCAGGTAACGGGAGCCCCACCCTGCTGCTGGGCCGAGTCTATCAGCTGTTTGTAGGCGACCTCCAGCTCCCATTCTTGAATGGCCAGAAATTCCAAATCTTCCTGTGACCAGTGGACTCCCGAGATATTCAATTTCTCCTCTCTGTGCTCCATTATGTCCTCCAAGCGCCCCTCCCGATCATCCCCAAAGTCGGGATCACTGGACATCCTCCAATACAACAATCCCAGGCCATCATAGTCATAGCCTTCTGTGGGGCTGTCATCTACTGGCCACGGGCACTCTTGGGCTACATACCACTGGAGGGCTCTGTAGCATTCATCCAGCTGCATCTCTGCCCAGATCAGCCTGATCAACTCGGCTGTCCACTCCTGCTTCGGTCGTTTCCCCAACAACAGCATTCGTACGTCATACTGCGGCCAGTACCTTGCATAGATGGACGGCAGGACCTTTCCTTGGTGTTGCTGCTCCAGAGCTAGTGCTTCCTTCCAGAGTTGGCACCGAATCACATCCGACCATCCCAACAGGACCTCCTCTGATACTGGTCCTCTATGCTGTATCCGCATCTCTTGTAACCTTCTTTGGAATTCCTTTTCCATGGAGACTGGTATCTGCACCTCTCCTCTCTCTTTAGTTGGTGCTGCTGTGACGTCAGCTGCTGCAGCACTTCTTCTCTGTAGCAAGGTGGCATTCAGAGCTACAATAACTCGGTCCCTGATCTCCGGTGGAGTGTTAGGACCATAATGTGCCAGTCTTAGGTTAACAGCCCGATCAAAACTTTCTTCCTTTGGGTGTCCTGTCCGTTACGGCGGGCCTTTTAGCTCTATCCATTTCGACCAGTTCTGCGATAATGTCCCTTTTCTTACGGTTGCTGGCCGGTCTGCCCCAGCTCTCCAGTAAGTCCATGAGGGAAGAGAGCTTCATCCGTTCATACACCGTCTCCGGTGTCATGTGTCCTTGTAGCTGTCCTTCTGGTGATGGAATCATCCCACTGCTGTGCCACCAAATGTAACGGTCACCACCGCTTACGACCTTCCATCCAACCACGACAAGCTTATCTGACACACTCTGACAATCCTGCATACACGATCCATATCAATTCCCATAAACAAGACGAGACTCAAGCTCTGCACTTGCTTCAAAGATATGACAATTTATTGGTATTTTCTCAGCTTCTTATACAGTCTCAAGCATAATGCAGTTAGTCACAGGACAATGTAGTCTCCACCCCCCTTCACACCATGGGGGGGCTTCAATCACACTCTAAGGCCTCGTACACACGAGGCAATAGATTTGTTCAAAACGGTCTGGCCGACCGATTTGAACAAATCTGTCTGTTTGGATTTTGGTTTGCTCGCGTGTACACACGAGCAAACCAAAATCCCCGCCAGCAGACGGCGCACTGACGTGTCGGTGACGTGGCGGTGACGTTGACGCCGCCACGTCACCGCACCAGGAAGTAAAACACTTCCGCGCATGCGCCGAATCCATTCGGCGCCGGTGCGAGACGACATGTCTGCTGGTAAGTGTACTAACCAGCAGACATGTCGGGCGGACGGGTTCCCACCCGATAGATTTCAAAGCATGCTTTGAAATCTGTCGGGTGGCCAAATCCGTCGGCTCACCCGTACACATGATCGAATCTGTCTGCTGGGACGGTCTAGCAGACCGTTTCCAGCAGACAGATTTGATCGTGTGTACGCGGCCTAAAAGGCATTCAGGTAAGCTAACCATTTAGACTTGTCGGCACCGTATCTTCAATAGTGTTCAATTAACCTTGAATAGTAACACAGACATCTAGTTGAATAAGTTATCTAGACAGCTTTATCACACAATGGCAGAGTCTTGTGAGAGTGGGTGCAATCAACACCTTCAACGGAATGTCTTTACAGTGAATAGCCAACACCTTAAGATATTTCAATAGCATATTATACAAAGGTATGACTCACTCTGATCTTGTAGACCTGAATTAACACCTTTCAAAAGCATTGAATAGCTAACAGCTTTTGATATTTGAAGACATCCTGCAAACATGAATTATTATTATTGTCCCATCTTCTGTAATATATGAATTATGATTCTTTGTCACCCTATGGCCCTAGTGGACATAAGGTGACCCTAGACATAGGAATATCTCAGTCTGTCACGGGCCATTCCGTTACAGGGGTCTTCCAGATTCCGATAAGCCCCCCTGCCCGCAGACCCCCATAACCACCGGGCAAGGATAGTGGGGATGAGGCCCTTGTTCCCATCAACATGGTAACATGGTGCCACAGACCCCCAAAGCATCCTCCCAATGTTGAGGGCATGTGGCCTGGTATGGTTCATGAGGGGGGGGAGCTCTCTCGTCCCTCCCCCTCTTTTCCTGCGGCCTGCCAGGTTGGGTGCTTGGATAAAGGGTCTGATGTGGATTTTTGGGAGGGAATTCCCCTTAAAATCCATACCAGACCTGAAATGGATATTTGGGGGGAACCCCACATCATTTTTTATTATTTAATATCCATACCAGACCTGAAGGGCTTGGTAATTGAATTTGGGGGGACCCCCACGCAATTTTTTTTATGTATGTCTTTTCTCTGTATTGCCGGGAACCGACAATTCATTATAGCCACAAGTGATTTTAAATGACTTTTTTCCTTCAGAAATGACACTTTGTGCAGAGACAGTTCTAAGCACAGGAAACGAGCGCTACTTTACAGGCATACTATACACCCCCCCCCCCCCCCCCCCCCGGTACAAAATGTAAAGGAATATTTCAATTTTATTGTTTCACTTTAAGCATTATTAAAAACACTGCTCCCGAAAAAATGGCAATTTTTTAAAAAAAAAATTGCATTGATACATGTCCCCTGGGGCAGGACCCGGGTCCCCATACACTTTTTAGGAGATTAACTTGCATATTAGCCTTTAAAATTAGCACTTTAGATTTCAAACGTTTGAGTCCCATAGACTTTAATAGGGTTCTAAAGTTCACACAAACTTTTGGTCTGTTCGCAAGTTCTGGTGCGAACCGAACAGGGGGGTGTTCGGCTCATCCCTAAAGAAAACCACCATATCAATGTAGCTTGTAATAATAAAAAAGTATTCTTTTAGATTGTAAGCTCTAATGAGCAGGCCCTCTGATTCCTCCTGTACTGAATTGTATTGTAACTGTATTGTCTGTCCTCATGTTGTAAAGCACTGCGCAAAGTGTTGGTGCTATATAAATCCTGTATTATGATAATAATTACGTCACCAATTAGATGGTGTAGATGACGTTTTATGGCCCCATTAAACCTTTGTGAGTGTTATGTAATATGTTTTAATATGTTGAATTGTATTGCATTAGGGCAGCCCATTCAATCTGAAGGAACTCTCAACACACCTTGAAAAAACATACCTGCAACAACTGAATTATTGCGTAATAAAGTGCAGGTGTATTTGCTTTTTCTTTATTTTTGCAGGGGGATGCCAACAAATCCCTAAGCAAATAATATATAACAAACACGTTCAATGATATACGTGCTCCTGCTCCCCTGACGATGCTGACTAATAACAAAATGCATAGGGCAGAGCTTGAATAATGACGTCATCATGTCCGCTAAATGGGGGAGGCGTTCTCGATGCTGTGCTGTTTTTGTAAGTACCTGTCTTTTTATGATAAATAGTCATTAGGGCTCCATTCACACCTGGACGTAGGCAGAATCGATGTGATTATGCTCGCGATCCCAAAATGCTATGCAAAAATGACAAATCACACAATGCTTGTTCAGATGGCATTCATTTTTAATGGCACCTAAATACGGGTGAAATTTTTCCACAATTATGCTGTTATTTTCGCGTCACAATCACAGAACAACCGCAACGCGCAAATCTTCTCGCTCAACTCGTGTGATTTATAATGCGTCAATCGTTGAAGAAACATGGCATAATTGTACCCTCCGTTTCGGTGCAATTGAAAATAAATGGGATCTGAACAAGCATTGTGCGATTTGTCACTTTTGCACAGAGTTTTGGGATCGCTGGGCAGAATCGCCTGCAATCGCAAACTCCCAGGTTTGAATGGAGCTTTAATAGCCATCTGCTAAGAGAATTTAACTTTCTGTGGTTGAAGGCACAAGGTGGTTATCTATTCATTCTAAGGTGCATCACTAGTGGAAGGTTGAAGATGTCTTTATCTTGAATGCTTGATTTATGAACTTTTCATTTGGAAAATTTTCAATGTGTTAACTACAGAATTACTGGACACTATTGTTTGCACTTTCAGTCATGGTGTTTGGTTTATTTTTATGTATACATTCTTGTTGTTCTGTGTTTGTTTGTATGTGTAGATGCACACTTATTTTGGGTATATGCATTATCTATTATCTAGTATTCCGATGTGGGTGTAGCACCCTCTAGTGTGTGCTACTTAGTTGAAAGTAGGTAAAACATATGGCCAGGAATAACCTGAGTCACTGAATTGGGTCAGGGTTACTAGAGGCCAGGGCTGAATGACTTATCGTAGCAGCTCTTTGCTGCCTCCCCCTTTTATCTGGAAGATTGGAGAACCTTCTAGAACAAGAGGGTCGGGGTTAGGAGCAGCTGCCATGAATATTTTGTGGGGCCTCAGCCAACCCCCAGAAGGGGACTGGCAGGGGACTGAGACAACCTCATAAATAGACATGAGCCATTCCAGCACGGGAGTCAGTAAAAGGTGGAGAAGCAGTGCTGAGGAGAGGATGTCGCCGACCTTACGGGGGGGGGGGGGCTCTACCTCAGACCAGGTGCTCAGGAAAGCTGTGGCGCCCAGAGGCGATTTAGTTTGCATGTGCCGCGCTATATAAGTTTTTCATTCATTCATTCATTCAAAGCTGGCCTAGAAAGATCCACATGAGGCAGTAAAAGGATTCATGCCAGAGAGGCAGCAAAAGGGAGCAAGGAGAGACATGAGAAGTTCAGCATGGTGCAGGGAAAGACAAGGGGATTGACTGCCATCTGTAGCAGGCCTCTGTTGAAGACCGTGTAATGACAAGTTTTCATCTAATCTTGCTCTGGGACGTCTCCATGTGTGTGAGCTAGTTGGGCAGGACTGGTGCAGAATGTCAGTCAGGAGGACTGGGAGGAAGATCAGCAGGTGTGGTTTGTGGCAGCCAGGGGGCCTGGAATTCTCTGCAAGCATGTTGAGCTGGAATCAGCGGCCACAGGGAAGCAGAAGGAGGAATGTCATGCTGTTCACTCACATTGCAATACCTTGCCAAGGGACTAATGCTACGTACACACAACTGTTTTTCGGGTTCTAAAAAATTATGTTTTTAGGGGTCTAGAAAACTTTGCTTTTATCAACACGATCATTAAAACAGCCTTGCCTACACACGATCGTGAAAAAAAATGCCCTAGCAAAGCGCGGTGACGTACAACACGTACAACGGCACTATAAAGGGGAAGTTCCATGCGGATGGCGCCACCCTTTGGGCTGCTTTAGCTGATTCCGTGTTAGTAAAAGACGATTCGGGCTTTTCAGTCTGTTACAGCGTGATGAATTTGCTCAGTCTATTACGAACGCTAGTTTTACCAAAACGAGTGCTCCCATCTCATAACTTGCTTCTGAGAATGCACGTTTTTTTCATGTCGTTAAAGCCCACACATGACCATTTTTTACAACCTTAAAAACAACAACGTTAAAAACGTTGTGAAAAAATAGAGCATGTTCGAAAAAAAATTTGGCCATTTTTTAGAACCCGAAAAATGTTCTGTGGGCCACACACAATCGTTTTTAATGACATAAAAAAAAAATTTTTTACAACCCAAAAAATGGTTGTGTGTACGCGGCATAAGAGTTCGTGTTTAAAATGGGCCTTTGCTGAGCTAGTAACATCCTGCTAGCTCCCACATTAGTGAGCATCAGGTGCTGTGCACTAGAAACCAAGTTTGTGCAGGATGAAGAATGAAGAGGACTTTTTGTAAAAAGGGAGGAAGTTGTCCCCTCGTTCATAGTTCTAGACATGTTTCAAGTTGGGCATTCCATAATTCTCTACCCCATAAAAGTTACCAACCCCTAAAAAAAGATCAAAAACAAGCCAAGAACTGTTTTCTGCATTGGAGTGTATGAAGAAAATGCTCTGTTACTGGCTGTGCAGCAGTGGGGATGCGGGACATTAGCGACTCATATGGGGGTGATGCTACATGTAGTAGGTGCAGCTGTGAACACACATTTCCACACTAAGCCCAAAATTATTTTAGGTTTAATGGTATATAAGACAGGGTTTGACAAATTTGCTTGGAGTCTAGAAGCCAGCTAAAAAAGTTAGGAGCCAGAAAACGCGCCCGTCCCGCCAAGCTCGTGCGCAAAAGCGAACACACATGTGAGTAGCGCCCGCATATGTAAACAGTATTCAAACCACATATGTGAGGTATTGCCGCGATCGTTAGAGCGAGAGCAATAATTCTAGCCCTAGACCTCCTCTGTAACTCAAAACATGCAACCTGGAGATTTTAAAGGCTAAAAGTTTGTCGCCATTCCACGAGCGGACGCAATTATGAAACGAATGCTTCAAATGGCATTGTGAAATGTCAAATACCCCAGCTCTGCTGCCCCCGGCATCAGGTCGATAATTCTAGGCGCAACGGTGACCTGGCGCCCGGAATTTGTCGAACCCTGATATAAGAGATGTTCATCGTTAGAGTTTACATACAGTATACTTCAAAAAATTGCTGTACAGTTTGCGTTCATGAGACATATCTTAGGCGGCGTACACACGTACGAGAACCTCGACGGGCGGAACACATCGTTACGCCCATCGAGGCTCTCGGCCGGCCATCGAAATCGGCGACCCGCCCGTCGGGAATGGCAACCAGCCATTCATCCAGGCGGGCCGTCGAGCAAATAGAGAGCCTGCTCTCTATTCGCTCGACGGGATTCCCGACGGGCGGGGCGAGCCAGGAGCGTACACACGGCCGAGGTTCTCGCTGGAATGCAGCTTCCAGCGAGGTTCTGGCTGGCTTCTAGCGAGAACCTCGGTCGTGTGTACGCCGCCTTACAGGCAGTAAATGTTTATTTCTTAATAATTCAAAAAGAAGACAAACTTCTGTTTTTCCTGATTTGTTCTTCGCTTGCAATAGCACAAGCCCAGAGGATGAGCAATGGTTTCTATATGTCATTCAATGTCATTACTGTATGAATGTTATGGCCTGTGTCTATATGGCATTGGCCATGACAATTTCAGGTGACCACCTCTTGAAGCTTATTAAAAGAATGCCAAGAGTGTGCAAAGCAGTAATCAAAGCAAAAGGTGGCTACTTTGAAGAACCTAGAATATGACATATTTTCAGTTGTTTCACACTTTTTCGTTATGTATATAATTCCACATGTGTTAATTCATAGTTTTGATGCCTTCAGTGTGACTCTACAATTTTCATATTCATGAAAATAAAGAAAACTGAGATGAGTGAGTAATTAAAATTCCACTTCACTCACAACAGAAATGACCAAATCACTTTAAAATTAATTCCAAGTGATTCATCAGTCTGTTCTCTGCAATAGGTCTGCCAGCTTTAAAATCAATAGTAGTTAATACAGTCCAGTACATGGAGTCTGATACTGCCATGATTAAATGGCTATGAATATGGAGGGATTTTTTCATGCCAATACCACCCCCATATACCCTTCAAGAGTTGAAAGGGGCTTCATGAGAAAAAAATGAGAGCCCCTCAAAACACTAATATGTCTGATGGGCTCTGGTCTCTCACTGGTGCACCAAGAGGTAGAAAATGAATGTGGGCTGAGAGGTTATATGACCTTCCTGAGGTACATGGAAGTTCCAATCCACTCCCTAATGAGCCTGTTAAAAACAGCAGAAATTAAGGTATACACTAAACACAAAAACTTAATGAAAACAATCAGTGAACACCCCATTCACCAATTTTGTTGGACAGCCTGACACCCAACATGGGTGCCTCCATCAAGATACAGCCTCCTCCACTCTGGAACTACTGTAGGAACCACATATTATAGCTAAGAATTGCACCCAAGAACAAGATGACACTAGCTTAGGTGCAAACTGGAACTGACTTTATGGTCAATTGTGACATAGTACATGAGAATCGGTCAATGTTCAGATATACCAATAATGAGGACTGTCCTATAGTTCTAGAGTCCACTAACATATATGTGTGTGCATGTGTGTTTTTTTTTATTATGTGTTATTTTTACATTTGTGTACAATTTTTTTTTACATACTGTGACCAGAATAGTACAGTGACACTGTACTGTGATGATCTGAGCAATGTTACAAGCAATAATTTTTATGATTGGCATCCATTAATGTGCTATTATGTACTGTGCTTGGCCACTGTACCATATGATCACTGTGGCCTATCACAGATATTATAATAGCACACAATGTATGGCTATGAATAAAAAAGAGAGCCTGGTAAAATGACCTGTCTACCGCTGGGTCTGGGGGACAAAGCAGGTGACAGATCACAGCACCGCGTGCCCCCTTGGTTGTGCACTAGGCGCGCACCTTGAGGATGACATATGACATATACCCAGTATAACAGTGCTTCCACCTGGCCGTCATTTTACAATAGGCTGGGTGGGAAAAGGTTAAAGGGGTTGTAAAGGTATGATTTATTTTTCCCTAAATAGCTTCCTTTACGTTAGTGCAGTCCCCCTTCACTTATCTCATCCTTTGATTTTGCTTTTAAATGTCCTTATTTCTTCTGAGAAATGCTCACTTCCTGTTCTTCTGTCTGTAACTCAACACAGTAATGCAAGGCTTTCTCCCTTGTGTGGAGTGTCATGCTCGCCCCCTCCCTTTGGACTACAGGAGAGTCAGGACGCTCGCTACGTTGCAGATAGAGAAAGGAGTGTTAGTGGGCGTCCTGACTCTCCTGTAGTCCCAGGGAGGGGGTGAGCATGACACTCCACACCAGGGAGAAAGCCTTGCATTACTGTGTGGAGTTACAGACAGAAGAACAGGAAGTGAGGATTTCTCAGAAGAAATGAGAACATTTAAAAGCAAAGTCGAAGGATGAGATAAGTGAAGGAGGACTGCACTAAGGTAAAGGAAGCTATTTAGGGAAAAAAAAAATTGTACCTTTACAACCCCTTTAACCACTTGATACCCGCCCGCCATCAAATGACGGCGGGCGGGATACTCTATAGTCCTGACAGGACGTCATATGACGTCCTGTCATTTAAAGCTGCTAGGGGAGCGTGCGGTGCCGACGGCGCGCGCGCACCCGTCGCGTAACTGAGAACACCGTGCATGTGCCCGGCGGCCGCGATGGCCGACGGGCACACGCGATTGCCGACAATTGAGCTGGGACGTAGAGCTCTGTGTGTAAACACAGAGCATCACGTCCCTGTCAGGGACAGAGGAGATCGATCTGTGTCCCTTGTACATAGGGACACAATCGGTCACCTCCCCCTGTCACCCCCCTACAGTTAGAACACAATCTAGGAGAAACATTTAACCCCTTCCCGCCCCCTAGTGGTTAACCCCTTCCCTGCCAGTTACATTTATACAGTAATCAATGCATATTTATAGCATTGTTCACTGTATAAATGTAAATGGTCCCAAAAATGTGTCAAAAGTGTCCGATGTGTCCGCTATAATGTCCCAGTCCCGAAAAAAAAATCGCAGATCGCCGCCATTCCTAGTAAAAAAAAAAAAAAAAAAAAATCATAGTTATGTCCCCTATTTTGTAGGCAATATAACTTTTGCGCAAACCACTATACGGTTATTGCGATTTAATTTTTTAATTTTCTTTTACCAAAAATATGTAGAAGAATACATATCGGCCTAAACTGAGATAAAACATGTTTTTTTTTTTTTTAAATGGGATATTTATTATAGCAAAAAGCAAAAAATATTGTGTCTTTTTTCAAAATTGTCGCTCTTTTTTTGTTTATAGCGCGATAAATAAAAACCGCACGGGCGATCAAATACCACCAAAAGAAAGCTCTATGTGTGGGAAAAGGACGTCAATTTTGTTTGGGAGCCATGTCGCACGACCGCGCAATTGTTAGTTAAAGCGACGCAGTGCCGGAAGCTAAAATTGTGTCTGGGCAGGAAGGGGGTGTAGGTGCACAGTAGGCAAGTGGTTAAGGGGCATTTCTTTTTTTTTTTATAAATGTTTTTTTTTATTATTGAAGTTTTCCAATAAACAAGAGATGGCTTCAATACAAAAACAATAGTACAAACAAAAAGCATACATACAACCAATTGACATAGCCGTACCATTAACGACAATATAAAGGCATGTATAACAAGGGGCATTTCTAATCTATATAAAATTAATAACACAGTATGCCTGCAGGGAGCTTAAAGTGTATCTCTACCAAAAACTTTTAGTTTTGGATTGAATGGGCAAGGGTTAGAACTTATGTCAGGACTTACTGCTATAAGGGCTCCATAATGCCCTTTTAATACATACTGCACTGACCTGTGTTTTACCACACTGGAAGAATCGGGTCACTGCAAGGACACATAAAAAACAATTGTTTTCTATGTGTCCTGTTTACACGACAATGCTGGTGTCATGTGCAGTGCAGTGAGTTGCATTAAAATGCTACATGTAAGAAACACAACGCACTCAACCTAACGCATGACGCAAGACTGTTGAGAACAACAAGCTTTATTATTTTTTTATTATTATTTTGGGCCTTACAAGGACTCATACACATCCTTCTCTCAACCCACAAACAGGAAAAGGATGTTATATTAAGAAATAACCTGTAAATTGTATAGAAAAGTAATATGCATAAAAGGGGGTGTCAACTCAGGTCATTGCTTTTTAAAATGTGCATCAATGTGCATAAGAATACATGTCAATGCAAGGCAATGCACACAAGTATGTGACAGTCAATGATCTCACAGTAACACAATTACGTTGGTCCAGTGATTTCACTGATCTATACAAGTATGGTAATCCAGTGGCAGCCAATGATCTAAAATAGGTATACAATATGGAAGTTCTCACTTTTTGCTGTCAAGCTTAAACCAGAGGATCAGCATGGCAGTCATGTGATCAGCCTATTCTGAGTTCATTGGCAAATGCATTTAACCTTTTTTAGATCTGCATTTGATCTTGCCCAACCTGTTAGAAACTGCTTTTGCATTCGTATTAACTTCTTTGGGGAAATAAGTAGCTGAAAAGCATACATCATTAGGCCGCTTTTATGCTAATCTTATGAAAACTGTGGGCCAGTTACCAGCCTGATTTTTCAGCACTCAACTGCTGTAGAACATACAAGGCCACCAGACTTAAAGGGTCACTAAAGGATTTTTTTTTTCTTTTTGCCGAAATGACTGTTTGCAGGGTATAGAGACATACAAGTTAACTGATTCCTTTTAAAAATGATTAAAATAGATAACAAATCAATCATATAATGTGCCTGCAGTTTTAGTTTCAGTTTTAAACTGGTTTCATGTTTCTGTGAAGTAAAGAGACACACAGAACAAAAACAAACAAATACAGGGCAATGTTTGTTTTTAAAATGAATCTGATTGGTTCTGAGGAGTTTTAGACACATAGTAATCACACCTCTTTGATCATGGACCACAGTGAAAGCTAGCATGAGTTTTTGCATAAGGAGCCAGACAAGCAGGAAGTGTGGAGATCAGAGAAGTATTACAGCTACTTCAAAGCAAAAACGAACAATAAGGACATGAAGCCAGGACTGCAGTAAGCTAAAGAAAGCTATTTAGCAAAAAAAAAAAAAAATTCCTTTAGTGATCCTTTAATGTATTTGATGTATTGGGGTCTGCAATAAAATGACTATAACAGTTATTGACATTGGAGTATAAGAAAAAGTTTTGCTGAATAAGAACCAAAGCCTAAAGGTATAACACACTAGCAACAAAGAAATGATAGAGTGACCTACCTGTGGAATAACTCCAAATGCTTTCCTCCACTTCTGCAGTGGTATTTTACTCCAAGATACCCCATCAATCTGAATATCTCCTTCGGTTGATAGCAGCCTCAAAAGTGCAGACAACAATGTGCTCTTTCCTGAACCAGTTCTTCCTAACAAACCAACCTAGAATGTCAGATATTTAAGATATGAATGTAAAGTATGTATTTTAAGTGTCATTTTACTTCAAAGAAAGATAAATATGATCAGACAAAATGCACAAATGTAGCTTGGAATACTTTTGACCTTTACGCAGTATGCAGTGCAAGAAACAAAACTATATGAGTAGGTGCAGAACCAATCCCAATTTACATTAGACTAATACAGTAGGGATTTTGGTTGTTTGCTATAGGTACTGCACTCTTGCTCCTTGCTCTATGTGTTATTGGAGGTTGTTTAAATAATAAAACAATTAAAACAATTGTACTTTACAAGGAAACTATTATTGCGGAAATGCATAATGGCTGAACCATGAAGTATCAACAAATACAGCAAGCTATATGGCACAGTAATACTCTTAGGACATATGTACACAGACATTTTGAGGCACATATATGTTCTAGTGGTAAAATACTAGCAATTTTCTGCATCCAGGAGTTGCAGGCAGAGCATACAGCAGGCCACATACATAAGTACATGGCTGTAGGCAAACAAATGAAGATGCACATGCGAGTATGGTGATCCGAATAAAGACCGGTTGGCCGCACTGAAACACTAAACTCCACTTTATTAATCCTGAATAAAACAGCATAGAAACACCATACAAAAACCATAGCAGGAAGAAAAGTGATTGCGTGTTTTGCGTTAACCTCATCACTTAATCATAACTATGCAGATGTTTGTGCCAAAAGCATTAACCTTTTCCCCCCTACTGTGGTTTTGTATGTTGTTTTCATGCTGATTTATTTTGGATTATTTGAGTGGGTTTTAGTGTTTCAGTGCGGCCATCCAGACTTTCTTCTGAGCACTGCACAGGTGTGTGAACTGGGCTGACACACAAGCTGGAGGTGTGTGGGGTGTTGGATTGAGTAGACCTACCTAGATAGAGCAACATGCGAGTATGATCGATTCCTTTTAAAAACAGAACTTCTGCATTTGAGGAATGTCATACATGCATTCACATGTAAATACTGATAAAAGAAAGAATTTACATTTACCCAAATACGACCAAGACATTTGCTTATATGGCCAGCTGTACCTGCCACCTGGGCCCACCTGGGGTTCCCTGGGCTTGGAAAAATTCCAGAAATTTTACGCTAGAACATATTTTTGTCTCAGACCATGCATGTGCTTGAAACTCTTTAACTTATTACAGACACATATACAGTGCCTTGCAAAAGTATTTACCTCCCTTTTCATGTTTTGTTGCCTCACAACCTGGAATTAACATGGATTGTTTGAGGATTTGCATCATTTAATTTACAGAACATCCCCACAACTTTGAAGATGTTTTATTTATTTTTTTTATTGTGAAGCAAACAACAAATAGGACAAAATAACAGAAATACTTCGTAGAGCCACCTTTTGCAGTTATCACAGCTCCAAGTCGCTTTGGATACGTTTCTATGAGATTGCCACATCTTACTATTGGGATTGTTGCCAATTCCTCCTTGCAAAACTGCTCCAGCTCCTTCAAATTGGATGGTTTGCGATTGTAAACAGCAATCTTTAAGTCTGACCACAGATTTTCTATTGGATTGAGGTCTGGGCTTTGACTAGGCCATTCAAACACATTTACATGTTTCCTCTTAAACCACTTAAGTGTTGCTTTAGCAGTGTGTTTGGAGTCATTGTCCTGCTGGAAGGTGTACCTCCGTCCTAGCCTCATATCACACACAGAGTGGTACAGGTTTTGCTCAAGAATATCCCTGTATTTAGCACCATCCATCTTTCCCTCAAGCCTGACCAGTTTCCCAGTCCTGACTGCTGATGGTGTTCTTTGGGTAATGTGATGTGTTGGGTTTGCGGCAGATATAGCGTATTCTTTGATGGCCAAAAAGTTAAATTTTAGTCTCATCAGACCAGAGAGCACCTTCCTCCATACATTTTCAGAATCTCCCACATGCCTTTTCGCAAACTCAAAATGTGCCATTTTGTTTTCTGTTGAAAGTAATGGCTTTCTTCTGGCCGCTCTGCCATAAAGCCAAACTCTATGGAGTGTACAGCTTATTGTCATTCTATATACAGATACTCCAGTCTCTGCTGTGGAACTCTGCAGCTCCTCCAGGGTTACCTTAGGTCTCTGTGCTGCCTCTCTGATTAATGCTATCCTTGCCCCGGTCTGTGAGTTTTGGTGTGCGTCCGTCTCTTCGCAGGTTTGCTGTTGTGCCATGTTCTTTCCATTTGGTTATGATAGATTTGATGGTGCTCCTAGGAATTATCAAAGATTTGGATTTTTTTTTTATAACCTAACCCTGACTTGTACTTCTCAACAACATTGTTCCTTACTTGTTTGAAGAGTTCCTTGGTCTTAATGGCAGTGTTTGGTTAGCCTCTTGCTTAGGTGTTGCAGCCTCTGGGGACTTTCAATAAGATGTGTATATGTAATAACAGATCATGTGACACTTAGATTGCACACAGGTGGACATCATTTAACTAATTATGTGACTTTTGAAGATAATTGGTTGCACCAAAGCGTTTTATGGTCTTCATAACAAAGGGGGTGAATACATACGCACATGCCAAGTATCATTTTTTTTATTCTGAAAAATAGTTTTATGTATATATTTTCCTAATTTTATTTAACCAACGTATACTATTGTGTTCTGATCCATCACATATAATTCAGATTAAAAAAACATTGAACTACAGGCTGTAATGTAACAAAATAGGTAAAACGTCCAGGGGGTGAATACTTTTGCAAGGCACTGTAATTAATGTAGCTCTGTATTCATTAATACATCATAAAACTATTTTAGGGTAGGCAGAGTAAATAGCTGAACTTGACTTGGTATCGGTCTACTGCAGAGAGGGAAAAGCAGCCCAAGTGGGTAAAAAGTCATGCTGAATTTTTCATGTGCTAAAAAAGGCCAGACTTTTTATTTCACTTGTCAGTCACAGGTGAACATTTAGGTCTCCTGCCCTGTTAGACAGTATTGTGCTATGTGGAAGGCTTTGTAAATATCAGAAGTCGGTGAACAGAAGTTCAAATGCTTTGCCAGGTAATACCACATTTGTATGCACCTGTTTGTCTGGAGTTCAGACGTAATCTGCAATAACAGTAAAACAAAAGCAGAAGGTATAAACCACGGATCTCCAAACTTTCTAAACAAAAGGCCAGTTTGCTGTACTTTAGACTTTCAGGGGGTCGGACTATGGCCAGTGGGTGTAGAAATTGTCATGACTTCAGTGGGAGTAAACAGTGTCCTATTTTTGATATTAGGGGAAAAATAGTGCCCCATTTTTGGTGTCAGCAGTATGTAGGAATTATGCTCCGTTGTTGGTGTCAGTGGGATGGAATATGGCCCCAAGGGCCGGACAAAGTCAAGCAAAGGGCCACATCTGGTCCCTAGGTCACAGTTTGGAGACCACTGGTATAAACCAACAAAAAATTGAAGTCAGGCAGATTTAATGCTAGTAAGAGCAAACCACATTGGATTGAGAAGCTGAACAACAAAACTTTAGAAGCATGGATCTTACCCTTTGACCAGGACTGGCTGAGAATGATACATTCTCTAAAACAGCATGGCCTCCATCCACATACTTTGCAGAGAGATCTTTAACAGACATCTGACCACCAGATGGCCAGTTTTGATCTTTGTTTGCATATTCATTCTCAATAATGAGGACCTCTGAAAGTTTATCATCCTTATCTTTACCATTCTTGTCCGTATCTTCATTTGGAATAT
Organism: Rana kukunoris; assembly: GCA_029574335.1. Lineage (NCBI taxonomy): Eukaryota > Metazoa > Chordata > Amphibia > Anura > Ranidae > Rana > Rana kukunoris. The sequence continues at coordinate 179,409,459 of CM056051.1, forward strand.
CAATAAATTTAAAGATTCTGCTGACAGAGCGCATCTACAACAAAGAACATTATTTTAATTGTAGCAAATAAACTGCATTCCATATATATATATATATATACCCTGAGAATTAAACCTAGGCTTTATATATATATATATATATATATACTGTATTTATAAATATAAATACATTGCCATTCTGCATCAGATTTTCATGATGGCATTGACAAGTAATACTTGTGATAAAATCACTGACAAAAACAGATGTAAAATTTTACAGTCACATATACAACAAGACAGGCTAAAAAAAGCTAAAGTCATGGGATTCAGAAGCTTTTTTTTATGAGAGAGGATACGAAACAAGATGTTTTTGAGAACAACTGACTTACCAAACTGTCCACATCAATACTTGAGTTTACTGCCCACTGCAAAGTACTCATAATATTCATCGCCAGAGTCAGTACAATTCCAACTTTCTCTCGACCAGCACCTGAGATTTTAAAGCAAAAAAAAATAAAAAATATGGAAGTTGAGATTCAGTAGTACTGAATTCAAAGTCAGCCAAACTTTCAGTCTATCAGTAAGTCAGTAATGGCAGTGTATATATATATATATATATATATATATATATATATATATATATATATATATATATATATATTCAGTAGCAATCATCTCCTTGGTTTCTATGTGACTTTGTTGCACTTGAGTCAGTAATGTCTGTTTTCAGTTTGCTGTACCTATAAGCCATGCATTGTTAAACAGCTTTACCTGGATAAAATAGACCTTTATATCAAAATGTGGTTTCTCTTTGGAAACCACTATGCATAGATTATTTTAGAACACAGTACTGCACAGTGCTGCAGTTGCTCTCTGCCCCTTAGGATCATCAGCCTGAATGGGTTAACATCATTGCACCCCCACTCAGCAAGGTGAGCTGGCAAGTAAATGAGCTTAGGAAGATTGAATGCTGGTTGCATTGGACTGTGGGAGGTGAAGACCAGTAAAGGAGTCATGCTGTGGGAGCCTATGGACTATTGAACTACAATTCCCAAGAAAAGCTAGGTATAAGGGGAAGAAAAAGCAGGACTGGAGACCAGTCAACTTCCTCTTCCTCCAATGTGATTGTGAGAGGACACACTGCTGTTTGTGGGTGTAGCGCCACCCCTGCAGGAGTCACTGGGGAATGTTGGTTATCTCCTCCCCTCTTCATCCATCCCAGACTGCTTGCACCCAGGCCCTTTAGGCATGCCTCTCAGTCCTCTGACTGCAGCACTCACCAGCCCACGTGGCTGTCTCTCTCCCTGGAAATTTGCCTGGCAGTATCCTCCAGCTGTCTTCTCCTTGCTCCCCTGCCTCCTGGTCAGAAAACCTTTGTGTGTCATGAGAAGGGTCACTTCTGCACCAGGCCTGAGTTCACACCCCCCACCAGCAAACTGAGGAGCTACTCTCAAAGGCCTCCAACAGCCTAACACTCCATCTCCATCTTCCACCCAAACTCTACACTGCCCCTGCTGGGCTGACCTTGAGTATTTGAGGGGGCCTGCCCCCATCAACCCTTCTGTTAGGGATTGATCAGGGCCCTCAGAATACTCCAGCTAGCTTCTACCAGACTCTTCCTAACTGCTTCTGAAAGTTCTCCAAGTTTCCAGCAAGCAGGAAGGAGTTGCCAAAGGAAGCTGCTGCCGAGTCACCCTGCCTGCCTGAGTCACTCACCCCACCCAGAAAAATACACCAGCCAAGCCGGAAAATTGACCTACACTAAAACAAAAACATCCTAGTCTAGCACTGTAGCAATTCTAGGGGTTGCTACATGTGCACATTTCTTGCACAAACATGAGGCTTGAACCAAGAGGCAGTGATGGCCGATATCCTGTGTTCAGAGGATCGAAGTTGCCTGAATGAAGCGCTAAGTGGGAGCTGATAACTCTGGGACCAGAGCCGTGCTGTGTGGATACAGAAGCAGACCAATATCTGGACAGTGGGATGAAAGTGGCTGCATCGCTGGGACTGGTTTGTGGGCACAACTGCCATTAACTTGTTGCTGCTAGCAGAAACTGAGCACAAAGGAACTGTACATTTGACTAGCAGCCTTTACCACTGCATTCAGATTTGACTGGGTCTATGCTTATGTGCACCACCATAAAGACTGAGCCCCAACATGCACTGGATGAAGAGTTAGAGCAAAGGACTGTATTCTTAGATAGTTGCTCTGCAAGGGCTTTATATAGTTTCTATGGAAAGGAGTACCTCTGCAGTAAGGTCTGGGTCTTAGCATGGTCATTCATATAGAGTGCATTATAACAGCACCGACTATAATCATATAATCACTGATAATGTTATCTGTGCAATTGTTTAATGCTAAGCTACAGTTTCTCAGGAATAGATTAATATAACCATATACTGTAGGTGAAAAGGAAAAAAGGGAATTCAGTCCCCAACTGATCCTCAAGGCAAAAGAGGAATGGACTATCATGGTACAGGTTAAATTATTATAAATTCAGATTGTATAGTAAAAAAAATAGCAATCCAGGTATATCACCAGCATAATGGTACTTAAAGAGAGAGGATCACATTGTGATAGTTGTTCAAGGAAAACATATATCAACGCTCATATACTGTAGGTCTTTAACCAGTTTCCGACCGCCTTCCGCATATATACTGCGACAAGACGGTTTAGCTGCGTACCTATACGTCGGTCCGTGCATGTGAAGTTATGCAGCAGGAGCGCTCCCGTGGGTTTGGCGGACTCGATGTCTGCTGGCTATCCGCGATCGCATTAAAGAGAGGCAGAATAGGGATCAGCCTATGTAAACAAGGCGGATCCCCCTTCCCGAGAGGGTAGGAGAGAGAGATCAGCTGTTCCGAGTGATCAGGAACAGTGATCTCTCTGTTCGTCCCGCTGATAGTTAGAAAGCACCTACATAGGGAACACTTAATCCTTTGATCACCCCTACTGTTAATCCCTTCCGTGCCAATGCCATTTATACAGTGATCAGTGCATATTTATAGCACTGATCACTGTATTGGTATCACTGGTCACCAAAAAGTGTTACTTGGCGTCAGATTTGTCCGCCGCAATGTCCCACTAAAAATCGCTAATCCCCGTCATTACTAGTAAAAACAATTAAAAAAAATGTAATTCCCTAAATCTTTCTTCTATTTTGTAGACGCTATAACTTTTGTGCAAACCAATCAATATATGCTTATTGTAGCAGAATACATATTGGCCTAAACTAATGAATAAATTCGTTTTTTAGATATTTTTGGGGATATGTATTAAGCAGAAAGTAAACAATATTGTTTTTTGTTTCAAAATTGGCACATTTTTTGTTCATAGAGCAAAAAATAAAAACTGCAGAGGTGATCAAATACCACCAAAAGAAAGCTCTATTTTTGGGGAAAAAAGGACATCAATTTTGTTTGGGTACAACGTTGCAAAAAAATCATTCTGGGGCTGAAGTGGTTAACCTAAACTGCTACAATCTAGTAACGTCTTTGTCTAGAGAATTGACTCACATGATACCTGTTCCTATATGTACAGTATATATTGCCATTTACGGTAATTTGTTACAATTTACTGTAACCCATTCCTTTATTATTAGCCAATCTGGAGTTTGCTTCCTGAAACTGAACCAAAGTTGTGTGCAGGGACTTTATATGTGTGCTTTCAACAGTATTGCAGTATCTATTTGCTTAAGCTGGTGTGTCAGAAAGCCCAAGTTTTTCCTCAGAGTTGATGTGAAAGAACAGATAACCCAATCTACCAAGCAGCTCCAGGTGGGTAGCACTACATTATACTGTCAGTGAACATAGTACTTAGAAGACCCATACATTTTCTGGCACTAATCAATATACAGTATAATATGTTTGAGATAAAGCAAAAAAAAAGTGGACATAGATATCCTGTCATGTCTCCCACATACTGTCAGGCCGCGTACACACGATCAAATTTGTCCGCTGAAAACGGTCCGATGGACCGTTTCAGCAGACAAATCCGATCGTGTGTACGGGCTAGCGGACAGATTTGTCCATCGGACAAATTTCAAAGCATGCTTTGAAATTTGTCCGCTACAAACCTGTCCGTCGGATATGTCCGCTGGTTAGTACGGGAAACCAGCGGACATATCCTCCCGCACATGCGTCGTATGCTGTGAATGGATCCGACGCATGCGCGCGGAAGTGTTTACTTCCTGGTGCGGTGACGTGGCGGCGTCAACGTCACCGCCGCGTCACCACGCTGTCTGCCGGCGGGGATTTTGATCCGATGGTGTGTACACGCCATCGGACCGAAATCCGATGAGACATGTCCGCTCTAAACTGTCCGTCGGACAAGTTTGAGCGGACATATCTCATCGTGTGTACGAGGCCTAAGAGGTGTTCTAGAAGAAAGTGTTCTTGTGGACCAATTAGACCAGCCTTTCTCAACCTTTTTACCGCTGGGGAACCCTAAAAATAATTTTCAGGTCTCGGGGAACCCCTGATAAAACCCATTCATTGGGGGTCAGTGGGAACAATGCCCCTTACTTTGGTGGTCAGTAAGAAGAATGCCCTTTTTTAAAGTAGTGGTAAGAATTGCCTCCCTTAGAGAGAGCTATAAAGATCATTGGTGTAATACCACTGGCTCCTCCAAGTGGAATTGGCTCAGAACTATGTAGGCACCATCAAACAGGAGGTAAATCAGCCACAGCTCAAGGAACCCCTAGCCACCTCTGGGGGAACCCTAAGGTTCCACGGAACCCTGGTTGAGAATGGCTGAATTAGACTCTTCATATCATCTTCAAACACCAGAAATGGTACCTTATAGCTAGAAAGTGACTTTGATACTGCTTGCATTCAGCACACATTTCTTTACAATAATTGACAGTATATGCCAGTATTCTCTCCTGCACTATACTAGAAATTATTATGCAAAACAGTATTTTGTGCTAAGCTGCACACAATAGATAAAAGAGAATTCCATGAAAATGATGTATGCACTGGGGTATGGTGAGGCACGTGTGGTAATTTCACTTGTCTCCTTCACTGAGGTCCAGTGGTCCAGCAATTCAGCATACTTACCCAAAAAGTCTATAAAAACCCCTCCAAAAAACAACAATGACAATAACGAGAAGAAAGAAGTCCACATTGTACTGTGGAGTGCTAGACCTGAGTATGGAACTCAGTAAGACTATACCTGGCTCATCATACTGCCATCTATAAATATTAGTCCCTGCTGTTGGTTAATTTAGTGAAACATGTCACAGGTAGAAAGCCATTGTACAGGTATAGAAACTGTTATATATTTATTTGTAAATATTAATAGATTGTTTATATAAGATATCAGCACTATAAAATCATAGTGTAAAACAGTATACAGGATCAACTTATAAATGATGTGTACCTGAAGTTGCAATGGAGATAAACGCAACAGCACAGAAGAAGATGACAAAGATCATCTCAATAGTCATCTGGAACCATCGCAGTGTAGACAAGTAGAGGAACCAGTTTGCAGTGTGTAAATTCAGTGCTTTGTGAAACAGGGTTTCAAAATAGGGCTGCCTGCCAAAGGCTCTAAGTGTCCACAAACCTTTTAAACTTGTTATCAGGTGAGCAAAAATTGGACTACGAGCTGTAAAAAGATAAGAAATATATCTGTATATATGCTGGCAAACTCTCTCAGCATACATAAAAAGTAAATTGACAGATAAGACATTAAAATTTTAGTGTTAAATATATAACTTACATTACTGTACAACAGGCTGAATTCACAACGCTATAACATATGTGTGTTTTTTTTTTTTTTCAGCAATTGATATATATCGCTTGGTGGGTGTTATTTTCATTTCTCATTGCTAAAAAATGTAGGTTATTATGGCAAATTACAATCAATATTATTTAATGAACTAATTCTGTCATTTTAAAGGATCACTAAAGGAAACATTTTTTTTAGCTAAATAGCTTCCTTTACCTTACTGCAGTACTGGTTTCATGTCCTTATTGTTCGTTTTTGCTTTGAAGTTGCTGTAATCCTGCTCTGTTCTCCACACTTCCTGCTTGTCTGTTTCCTTATAACCACCATACTGGGAGCTTTCTCACGATGGTTTAAGCTTTCATTACTGTGTGTCTAAAACTTCCCAGAACCAATCAGATTCATTTTGAAAACAAAACACTGCCCTGGATTTGTTTGTTTTTGTTCTGTGTGTCTATTTCTACTTTGCAGAAACATAAAGCCAGTTCAAAAGTGAAACTAACCTGCAGGCACATTATATGATTGATTTTTATCTATTTTTAATCATTTTGAAAATGAATCAGTTAACTTTTATGTCTCTATACCCTGTAAACCAGGGGTCTTCAAACTATGGCCCTCCAGGTGTTCAGGAACTCCAATTCCCATCATGCCTAGTCATGTCTGTGAATGTCAGAGTTTTGCAATGCCTTATGGGATTTGTAGTTCTGTAACAGCTGGAGGGCCGTAGTTTGAGGATCCCTGCTGTAAACAGTCATTTCAGCAAAAAAAAAATTTCCTTTAGTGACCCTTTAAGACTGCCATGGAAGTGAAATATATTTTATGTGGATACAAAAATGCAATAATCAAATTTCCAGATAATAAAATGACTGCAATTATATACATTCTATTTGCACAGGAAAATAAATAAAATTGCAAATCAGCGTAATACTTTTTTTTTGCTTTGTGCATAGTATTAAAGGGTTAAAACACTGATCATAATTTTTTTCCTTTGTGTATCTACTCTAATGCCGCATACACACGGTCGTTTTTTGTGATGAAACAAAACGACGTTTTAAAAAACGTAATTTAAAATGATGGTTTGTGGGCAAAACGTTGTTTTATGTCTTCAAAAAAACGACCAAAAAAAAATGTGAACATTTTTCAGAATGTCGTCTTTTGTTTCACCCGCGCATGCCCAGAAGCAAGTTATGAGACGGGAGCTTCAATGGAACAGAGTGCCGTCGAAAGTGTCTTACGTAACCGCGCTTTGCAAGAGCATTTTCAGAAAACGATGGTGTGTATGCAACATCGTTTTTTAAAATGAAGTTTGAAAAATGTCGTTTTGTTTCATGAGATAAAACTACGTTTATTACATCACAAAAAGTGATCGTGTGTACGCGGCATAAGTGGATTTACCCTCTCTGTCTTGATGAGCATGGTCAGAGGAACAGAAGGTGATTGGGAATCAGAGTTTGTCGCTAGTGAAGGGGGGGTCGCCGAAGACTTTCAATGGGGACACCTGCTTGGGGGACAACTGTCTAAGAGGGGAATTCACTTTCCTTTTAGGAGATTTTTTTCCAGTCCAGAAAATGTATTTGCTTAACCATGCTGGTTTCAGTAATACTGTAAAATGATTTGAAAATTATTGGTGTCTAAATATTGAAGCTCATCCTTGTGATCCATTATCCCTATGATTAAGTCCTGCCATAGGGTGAAATGTATAACCATGGTGAAGATGTGTTTTGATAAAAAAAAAAAAAATATTTGCTTACATTGAAGAGTGGTGACTGCTGTTTTTTAAACATTTGAAGTAGAATGCAACATCATTGACTTCAACCTCTAAACTAGCCATACAAGGATCACAATTTGGCTGGTTCAGCAGAGACATCAATCTAATGATTGACTTCTCTTGAACTGGCTTGTTGGAAACATTTCTATGGATCAGTGCTGCAGTGCTGATCAGTGTATTCTGACATGTAGGTGGGGTGGCATGATGCGGCAGCAATAATACACTCAGTCTCAGTGCAATGAAAGAACTTAAGGTTGCTGCACTGAACATTCAAAATGAAATATAATGAAAAAAAGTCTATATGGTGAAACAGTTCATGCTGTTCTCCATGGTGAAGAAAACGATAATCCAAAATCAGAGACTCTTGTGATGTACTGTAGATCCAATGTGAGTAAACAAAGCAAAGAAATACACCAATCACTGTGGTGCACTTTCACCAGAAATCATATAAATTGCCTCCTTACCGGAAACTTTAGACTCCAAATTATAAGATTCAAATGGCTCTATCACAATTTTCATGGGGAATAGATAAAGAATGCCCACATAGTGTAAAACTGTAAATCCATTTATTCAAATATAGTATTACTAATATCTCACAGTATTGCAGATATGATCTAGCATATAAACAAGAGTAAAAAGTTCTAAGGAACCGATCCATGTGTGCTGTAACCTCAGTGTGCGTAGTGACGTCACAGACATGGGCTCTATCCATGAAGGAGTCCATGTCTGTGACATTACCATGCATGCTGAGGTTACATGGCATGTGGATCGGTTCCTATGAACTTTTTACCCTTGTTTACAGTGCCTTGATAAAGTATTCCCACTCCTTGAAATTTTCCACATTTTGTCATGTTACAACTAAAAAGGTAAATTTATTTTATTGGGATTTTATGTGATAGACCAACACAAAGTGGCACATAATTGTGGAGTAGAAGGAAAATGATAAATAGTTTTCATTTTTTTTTTTTTTACAAATAAATATCTGAAAAGTGTGGCATGCATTTGTATTCGGCTCCCTTTACTAACTAACTAAAATCTAGTGAATCCATTTGCCTTCAGAAGTCATCTTATTAGTAAATAGAGTCTACCTCTGTTTAATTTAATTTCAGTATAAATTCAGCTGTTCTCTGAAGTCCTCAGAGGTTTGTAAGAGAACCTTAGTGAAAATGCAGCATCATGAAGGCCAGGTTACACAATGGACTGGTCACAGATAAAGTTGTGGAGAAGTTTAAAGCAGGGTTATGTTAAAAAAAAAAAAATATCACAAGGACATCTCACGGAGCACTGTTCAATCCATCATCCAAAAATGGAAAAAATATGGCACGAATGCAAACCTAACAAGACATGGCCGTCCACCTAAAATTACAGGCCGGGCAAGGAGAGCACTAATCAGAGAAGCAGCCAAGAGGCCCATGGTAACTCTAGAGAAGCTGAGTCATGCACTCCATAAATCTGGCTTTTATGGAAGAGTGTCAAGAAGAAAGCCATTGTTGAAAGAAAGCCATAAGAAGTCCCATTTGCAGTTTGCAAGAAACCATGTGGGGGACACAGCAAACATGTGGAAGAAGGTGCTCTGGTCAGATGAGACCAAAATTGAACTTTTTGGCCTAAAAATAAAACGTTGTGTGGCATAAAACTAACACTGCTAATCACTCTGAACACACCCACCCCATTGTGAAACATAATGGTGGCAGCATCATGTTGTGGGGATGCTGTTCTTTGGCAGGGACAGGGAAGCTGGTCAGAGTTGATTGGAAGATAGATGGAGCCAAATACGGTGCAATCTTAGAAGAAAACCTGTCTGCAAAAGACCTGAGACTGGGTTCACTTTCCAGCAGGACAACAACCCTAAACATACAGCCAGAGCTACAATGAAATGGTTTAGATCAAAGCAAATTCATGTGTTATAATGGCCCAGTCAAAGTCCAGACCTAAATCCAATTTAGAATCTGTGGCAAGACCTCAAAATTGCTGTTCACAGATGTTTTCCATCCAATCTGACAGAGCTTGAGTTATTTTGCAAAGAAGAATGGGCAAAAATGTCACTGCAAAGCTGGTAGAGACATCCCCAAACATACTTGCAGCTGTAATTGCAGAAAAATGTGGTTCTACAAAGTTTTGACTCAGAGGTACTGCATACAATTGCCCGTCACACTATTTAATTGTAAAATAAAATTATTTTTAAAATAATAATGTGAAAACCATTTATCATTTTCCTTCCATGTTACTATTATGTGCTACTTTGTGTTGGTCTATCACATAAAATCTCAATAAATTATATATATGGTTTTGGTTGTAACATGACAAAATGTGAAACATTTCAAGGGGTATGAATACTTTTTCAATACAGTGAGTTTTTAGTACTATTATAATTTGGAATTCTAAAGTTTCAGGTAATTTATATGATTTCTGGTGGAGGTGCACCTGGGTAATTGGTATATTCATTTGCCTTATTCACTCATACAGTGCGGAAAATAAGTATTTGAACACCCTGCTATTTTGCAAGTTCTCCCACTTGGAAATCATGGAGGGGTCTGAAATTGTCATCGTAGGTGCATGTCCACTGTGAGAGACATGATCAAAAAAAAAAAATTCCAGAAATCACAATTTATGAATTTTTAACTATTTATTTATTTGTATGATACAGCTGCAAAGAAGTATTTGAACACCTGTCTATCAGCTAGAATTCTGACCCTCAAAGACCTGTTAGTCTGCCTTTAAAATGTCCACCTCCACTCCATTTATTATCCTAAATTAGATGCACCTGTTTGAGGTCATTAGCTGCATAAAGACACCTGTCCACCCCATACAATCAGTAAGAATCCAACTACTAACATGGCCAAGACCAAAGAGCTGTCCAAAGACACTATAGACAAAATTGTACACCTCCACAAGGCTGGAAAGGGCTACGGGGAAATTGCCAAGCAGCTTGGTGAAAAAAGGTCCACTGTTGGAGCAATCATTAGAAAATGGAAGAAGCTAAACATGACTGTCAATCTCCCTCGGACTGGGGCTCCATGCAAAATCTCACCTCGTGGGGTCTCAATGATCCTAAGAAAGGTGAGAAATCAGCCCAGGACTACATGGGAGGAGCTGGTCAATGACCTGAAAAGAGCTGGGACCACCGTTTCCAAGGTTACTGTTTGTAATACACTAAAACGTCATGGTTTGAAATCATGCATGGCACGGAAGGTTCCTCTGCTTAAACCAGCACATGTCAAGGCCCGTCTTAAGTTTGCCAATGACCATTTGGATGATCCAAAGGAGTCATGGGAGAAAGTCATGTGGTCAGATGAGACCAAAATAGAACTTTTTGGTCATAATTCCACTAACCGTGTTTGGAGGAAGAAGAATGATGAGTACCATCCCAAGAACACCATCCCTACTGTGAAGCATGGGAGTGGTAGCATCATGCTTTGGGGGTGTTTTTCTGCACATGGGACAGGGGAACTGCACTGTATTAAGGAGAGGATGACCGGGGCCATGTATTGCGAGATTTTGGGCAACAACCTCCTTCCCTCAGTTAGAGCTTTGAAGATGGGTCGAGGCTGGGTCTTCCAACATGACAATGACCCGAAGCACACAGCCAGGATAACCAAGGAGTGGCTCTGTAAGAAGCATATCAAGGTTCTGGCGTAGCCTAGCCAGTCTCCAGACCTAAACCCAATAGAGAATCTTTGGAGGGAGCTCAAACTCCGTGTTTCTCAGCGACAGCCCAGAAACCTGACTGATCTAGAGAAGATCTGTGTGGAGGAGTGGGTCAAAATCCCTCCTCCAGTGTGTGCAAACCTGGTGAAAAACTACAAGAAACGTTTGACCTCTGTAATTGCAAACAAAGGCTACTGTACCAAATATTAACATTGATTTTCTCAGGTGTTCAAATACTTCTTTGCAGCTGTATCATACAAATAAATAGTTAAAAAAATCATACATTGTGATTTCTGGATTTTTTTTTTTGATTATGTCTCTCACAGTGGACATGCACCTACGATAACAATTTCAGACCCCTCCATGATTTCCAAGTGGGAGAACTTGCAAAATAGCAGGGTGTTCAAATACTTAGTTTCCGCACTGTATTAGATATACAAATGAGAGCCTCTGGGATAAGGTATATTGAGATTAAGATAGACTGTACCATCATCCTTGCACTAGAGATATAGGGTACTAGTACCCTATATCTCTAGTGCAAGAATGATGGTACAGTCTATCTTAATCTCAATATACCTTATCCCAGAGGCTCTCATTTACATAACTTTAGGTGGATAACACACCTGGGCCCCTCTATGGCGGCATGCGACTGGCGCTTGGCCCTGCCTCCAGCATCCCGCCTACCTCATACTCCTCAGTAAATCTGGGGAGTAGCCTCTCATATTATTATTTTTTAAATTGTTTACCAATTTATGTTACCATGGCGTTGATGGGTGGGGATTGCAGTGGGCATGGTCTTGAGAGCTAATCCATATTGCCTCCCTATTGTCTTAGCCTGATTACCCCCAGACTAGATATAGCAACTTAGGACCTCCCTCAGACTAGTTGCTTAGTCTGTCCCAAGCCAAAATACCATTGCTGGGACATATTTTGCATCCCTTAAACTAGCTTTCATGCAGATTGCCAGCCCTGTATAATATGTGTGTGTGTGTGTTTTTTTAACACATGCCTGCCTCTACGAGGAATTTACATACCACCCCAAGCTAGATTTCCACATGCCCGCCCCCAAGACTCACAATCAAGGCTTCTGGCCACATTGGCGTCTTCTCTCCAGTAGACACCTTTATCCTATATATACTGTATATCAATTGTATAACTCTCTTAATTTTGTTTTTCAATATTATGTCTGTATAGGCCGTTTATGATGTTTACTGACCGGGCTTCACTGCTCGCCACCTCCCGCCACCTGGTGGTTTAGAACGGCGTTGCCAGACACTCTCCCTCTCCCCCCCTCCCCCTTCCATTTTCCCCGCCCCTTTTGGGTGTGCCTGGGGCTGTCTCCATGATTTCTGCAGCTCCTTCCATTGAGCAGCATTTCACTGGGATGTTGTGATGTGGGTCTCCGCCCATACATCATGACACGACGCATGACGTGCATGCGCACGGTTGCGCTGACGTCATACACACGCCCCCTTCCCAGTGACGCTGTGGCAGGGCTTCCGCCTTGCTAGCCAGCGTCCCTGGCTACTGGGACACATAAATAGGACCTCCTGTCCCTAATCCCTACCACCAAGGGATCCCAGGATTGCTGCGGCTCTACCTAGCCTAAGTAAGTACTCTCCCCCAACATTCGATAGTTCCTACTGCTTATCTTCAGCCTGCCGTTTGGTTTATCTTTATTCCCTGCTCATATATATTGCTTGTACTCTCCCCCAGGCACCATTGGTCAGCCTCATTACCCTGATGCTTTCCCGGGACCATGACAAGTCCCCCTCAGGAATATAAGTATCACTATATGCACACATGCACCCCAATATGTTGACACTGTTCGGGCTCCTGATCCTGGGATCCCCTTACCTAATTTTAACCCCCTTGTCACCAAGGTAACTATTTACTATTAATACCTTTTCACCAGCACATTGTTTAAGATTCCCTTCACTCCCCCCTCCCTCACCTTGTCCCCTTGTCCTTTCCTCCTCCTCTCCCCCCATTTGTCTGCCACAATCTTTCCCATTCCCTGTTCTTATGCCTTCCCCAACCCCCCCTCCCTTCCTCACCCTTCACCCTTCCATTTCCTACGTTCCTCCCCCATCCCCCCCTCTTTCTTCTCTTCCACTTCCCTTGCTCCCCAGAGCCAATTCTTTCCCCCACCCATCACCCCCGAACCCCCTCTTTTCACTTCACCCCTAGCAACCACGAGTGTGATGTTTCCCCACACACCCCTCACTTCTTCCCGATTTACTGAGGCTGAGCTGGATCGATACTAACCCATATACCCATTTACCTTTCATACCAGACAAGTAGGTCCCTTCACATTTGTGTCCATTCTGGCCACCCCCCTGGGACTTTGTCTGGCTGTGCCCGCTGCCACCTTGTTGCGGAACTGTCCAGGTGAGCAAAACTGCCCGTGGTTCCCCTATGTAACTCTATGTTGTTTATGTATATTTTTTATTGATTCATTGTTAACTATTTTTCGATCTTCTCCTGATGAAGCGCTCCCAACCGCGAAACTAGTTGAGAACTTGTGACAGTCTTCAAATCCATCGTGCCTTTTTCCCTTTCTGGGGACCTTGTCGTGATGTTACTAGATGATTGTCATAATTTTAATATGTTAATGTGTCTTGTTTGTACTTTGTAATAACATTTTGAACACTTTTAATTTTTCTTCTCTATTGTTTATCTGTATACAAGTACCGAAATAGTCCTAATTGGCCCAAACAACCCCCCTCTTCTTGGCTCTTTGGTCCTTAGACCCAAGTACCCTATATCACATATTAGATATACATCACAGATTTTGGATTACCGTTTTCTTCACCACGAAGAACAGCATGAATTTTTTTACCATACAGACTTTTTTTTATTATGTTTCATTTTGATTTTCAGCGTGGCAACCTTTGTTTTTTATTCAGTTATTTCACAATTTGTGCTATTGTGTTGTTGCCAGCAGCTTTTATGTTTCTACCTTGCAAAGAACTTGTATTAAAATAATGCAGAGACAGTTCACAAATCCGATGGAAAGGCAGCCCAGTCGGGAACACTCACAGTTCCAACAGTGTGTAGAGCTTGCAGGATTCAGCTGAACTGACAGCGTTTGTAGTGAGGGGTAGAATGCAGCCTGACCAGCTTGTGCCCAAGCAGGCAGATGATGGGCCAGATTTAGAAAGGACTTACAACGACGTATCCACGGATCCACGTAAGTCCACGGATGTGCCGTCGTATCATTGTGCCTTAACCTTGAAAGAAGATACGCCTGAATTTTGGCTTTATCCGACCGACGTAAGTCTCCTACGCCGTTGGATCGTGGGCGCATATTTATGCTGGCCGCAAGGGGCACTTCCATAGATTTACGTGTCGAATATGTAAATGAGCAAGACACGCCGATTCACGAACGTACTTGCGTTCGTCGCTGTATTATACGCCGTTTACGTAAGGCGTACGTCCGGCGTAAAGTTATTCCACCTAAAGGTGTCGCAACCCATGCAAAGGTATAAACTTCGGAACAGCCGGCGTCTTTTACGTTGTTTACGTAGTACTACGTGAATAGGGCTTGGCGTAGGTTACGTTCACGTCGTAGGCATTGAGCCAACGTATCTTAGGGAGTATATGCGACTTGATTCTGAGCATGTGCGCGCATGCGCCGTTTAATCGGCCATTCATTTGCATGGGGTCACGCTTAACTTAAATAGATGACGCCCCCTCCTTCCTACTTTGAATTAGGGGGGCTTACGCCGGCCAATTTACGCTACGCCGCCGCAACTTACGGAGCAAGTGCTTTGTGAATACTGCACTTGCCTCTCTATGTTACGGCGGCATAGCGTATATTCGATACGCTACGCCCGCCTAAAGAAGCGCCAATCTACCTGAATCTGGCCTGATGAGAGAAGTCATGAGCCCTATGCTTTCCCTTCTCATCAGGGACCTTTCCCCGTCGCTGATTCTGTCACTTCCAGGTGGGGTACCTGTGCCTACTCTACCAACTCGCAAAATGCACGTAAAACCTGATAAACAGGGCCTTATAAAGGCTCTACCTGACCCAAGATGGCCACTAGAGTCACATGGGGTGGCAGCAGGAAACCATGTTCCTCTCCATCTGCAGTGCCACTGCGGAGGAGCACTACCCGCAGTGAAGAAAGTAGACTGCACCTGCCTACAGACAGCAGAAGAGTTCCTGCTGTCAGAATCCAATAACACAGCGAGGAGGATTCCTACATCCACTTTGCTTGTGTGGATGGGGGAATCTGATCAGGTTTTTAGACTGATTTAAAAGGAAAAAAAAAGATCCATGTATGGCCAGCCCTATCAGAGACACCAGAACACACACCGATTGTATGCATTAAATGCTTCCGAGACACTGCAGGAACACATTCGATTTGTAAACACATTTCAACCAGTATGTACTGTCAACTTTGATTAGGACAGAAGTCAATGATCTCGCAGCTTGATTCATAACCAAACTCTGTTGCAGATGCAGCGAATGTTCATTTGTTGAATGCAGGCTAACCCGCATAAACAGAGGGCAATAATACAGGGCACATTCATGTGTTAGGTACATAGTTTGTGTTACATTAAAGCAACTGCTTTCAAAGACTGCTTATGCTGTTTACAATGCAAAATAGCAGTAGATTACAGGCCTCCACACTAATTAAATAGTTAGAGCTGGCACAGTTTACACCTGATATGTGAAGCCTGTGAACGCAGAAGAATTTTGGGTGTGAACCTCTCTGAACAATTGCTCAGAGAATCCTTTGGTGTTGACATCAGCATTAAACTGTCCTCCTCCCCACATTCCATGTGATCAAACTAAATCAATATGTATATTAAATCTATGGAAGTACAAATGAATGCTCTAAAGGACTAGATAATATTGTGACAGTGGGAAGGTAATATTTGCATTTCAGATAATGTATCTCTGTTGCCCTTACCTTCAGATTCTAACTGTTTCAGTTGCTGGGAGGTGTGAAGAAAATAGGATCTAAGTATAACAAATGCAATGATCACAGGTATGGTAGCCAAGAAGATATAAGGTTCCAGTAAAGAAACCACTGTTATCGCCCCAATCACAATAAGGACCAACTAGAAACACAAAGAAAGTTACATGAGATACAAATTGGGACATATATACTGTATAGACATACAACCAGAGCTTTTTTTCTCAGAAAATAGGTGCAGGTACTCAACCACGACCCGTTCAGATTTCACAAACAGTAGAAGGGTCTTAAAGGGGCATTAAATACCAGAATTGCATTACATACAGTGTGCAGAGTTCAGGGGGTTACAAAGCAGTCACTTGTAAACACCGAAACCAGACTTCTGTGTTCACAAGTGATTGTGGTGAGCGGGCACCAAAGGGTCTGAGCCAAAGGTGGTGGAACTGAGTTCCCCCAAGTTCCCCCAGAAAAAAAGCCCTGCATACAACGATCGGCCATAACTTCTGACAGGTTAAGTGAATGACATTGATTATCTAGTTACAATGGCATCTGAAAGCAGGTGGGATATATTAGGCAGCAAGTACCGTATTTATCGGCGTATACCGCGCACTTTTTTCCCCTTAAAATAAGGGGAAAATCGTGGGTGCGCGATTTACGCCGATACCTGCTTCCCGTGCTCAGTTTGAACTAAGCTGCCGACATATACCGAGTGCAGTACACTCGGGTACATTCGACCAGGCTCGGCTTCGCTCATGCTCACGCATAAACGTCACAGAGCGTGAGCACGAGCAAAGCCGAGCCTGGCCGCATGTACCCAAGTGTACTGCACTCGGTATATGTTGGTGGAGGTGTTCAAACCGAGTGCGGGAAGCGGGGATTCGACTCGAGGCGCACGCTGGAGAAGCCGGGAGGACACCACTGATGCCGAAGACGAACGCCGGACCGGACAAGGCTGCCGATGGACACCGCCCAAGACACCAAAACTGTAAGTACTAAAAGTATTAAAATGTTTTTTTACAGGTCCACATCTGGGGTGCACGCTATACGCCGGATCGCGCAATACCCCGATAAATACGGTAAATATGTTGTCCCTGAAGTCAAAAGATCTGCTACTAAAGGTTTGGTTCCAGACAACACAACATACCTTCACAGGTCTAGGTTTTTTTTTTGGTGGAAAAGGGTGACCTACTCAATATTAGATGGGTGATCATAAAATTATAGCTGATCAGTGTATATTAGACAAGCTATTTAAAACCTAAAGTAAAACATTTAGAACATTATTTAACCTAATCACACTCCTTCGTTGCTTTCCTTTCCCTACACCTTTTTGGTCACATAGAGTGCTTACACAGTACTTCTCAGTACACCAATGAACCAGTGTAAGCGTCCACCTGAAAATGTGGTAGGGATGATCTGAATTCTGTCATTATCCATATATAAGTGCTCAGGAGTCCAAAAGGGCAGGATATTGGGGTAAGTAGTTCATAACTTCAGTTAATGTATCTCTGTTGCCCTTACCTTCAGACTCTGATGCCGCATACACATGACCGTTTTTCGCAATGTGAAAAAAAAAATGAATGTCATTAAAAACGATAGTTTTTCGCATTTTTCGCGTTAAAAATAGGCATTAAAAATTTAGAACATGCTCTAAATTTTCGCAACGTTTTTAACGTCGTAAAAAATGGTTGTGTGTGGGCTTTAACGATGTGAAAATAATGCGCATGCTCAGAAGCAAGTTATGAGATGGGAGCGCTCGTTCTGGTAAAACTAGCTTTCGTAATGGAGATAGCACATTCATCACGCTGTAACAGACTGAAAAGCACGAATCGTCTCTCACCAAACTTTTACTAACACAAAATCAGCAAAAGCAGCCCCAAGGGTGGCGCCATCCGAATGGTACTTCCCCTTTATAGTGCCGTCGTAGGTGTTGTACGTCACCGCGCTTTGCTAGAGCATTTTTTTTTCATGATCATGTGTAGGCAAGGCCGGCTTAACAATAATAGGATTGAAAAAAACATAGTTTTTTCTAGACCATTAAAAATGGTCGTGTGTACGCGGCATGACTCCTGCTCCCCTGACATCTCCTTCCATGCTTGCCTCCAGGACTTTTTTAAATTCTCTCATCCTCTGTAACTCCCTATCTCAATCTGTCTGCCTTTAGTTCATCTCTAAAAAAACTCCTCACATTTAGGGAAGCCTACTCCACCTCAGTCGAATAACTGAACTTTTAAGGTGGGTGCACATGGATCAAAATTTGGATCTGTTGGTGACTCTGCCTATCCATCAAAAGTTGATCGTTAGATTAACTTCTGTTGAACAGGACTGTTGGAAAACCTTCATTTAGTCAGCTGCAATGCTGATCAATGTATTCTGACAGTGGAGGAGTCCCGCTGTCAGAATACTATAGCACAGTAGGGAGGATTCCTCCATCCACCTCCCCTGGAAGGGGGGATCTGTTTGACTGGCCAGCTGAATAAAAAAAAATCATTGTATATACCCAGCTTTACTTTTCCCATCAACTCATCCCCACACAATATCACTTTTTGTGTCACTTGCCCCTTTCTTTTAGTCTGTAGACCATGAGTGCAAAACCTGTCCCATCATGCCTCTGCCTTTGGGAGTCATGCTTGTAATTGTCAGCAGCTTGCAATGCATAATGGGACTTGTATTTCAGACACAGTGCCACATGTTGAGCATCCATGCTGTGGACTCTCATGAGCAGAGCCTTCCCAATGTTCTTTTCTTGATTTTATTGCAACTTTACTGTCTTGTAATAATCAATTTAAATATACAGCAACCAATGCAACAGTGTTATGTGTACAGGACTTCCCAAACATACTATCTATGATTGGCTCACTGCATTTCAAAGAAGCCAGCACAGAGCTTGATGTCAAATTGCAGGTATCCCCTACAACAGAAGTTTTGACGTTGGCACAATATCTTTAGTCTGGGCAACAGCAACAGAGTACTAGGGCTTTCGATTTTTTTTTTAGTACAACTTTGAGACTGAATCGGACAAAAGAATTCTCTCACTTAGCAGTCAGAGTCAAAATGGGTATATGACTTGCATCATTTACAAAACAGAAGCAAGTAAAAATGTGCAATAAAATTTGCCAAAACGTTTCCAAGGTATACAGTTGACCTGGAGAGGATTGTTTTTCCCTAACAAAGCCAGACCTTTACTTTGCGGTAATAACAAAAATAATCATCATCATCATCATAATAGTAAGTGTATTTCTGGGAGATGATTCGCTCGTTTGGCAGATTGTCCCATTGATTTTCACATGAAGATGCTGAAGCAATCATTAGCTATGGAAAGACATAGCCTAATTTAAAAAAAAAAGCAGACATAAAAAGTTCATCCCTAATTATAATTCTCTATTTTTGAGGCATAGGCTCACCTGTATGAAGTCAAAAATAGTCAGCGGAAGAAGATCATCAAGTATAGCCGTATCTTTTGAAAATCTGTTTAAGATTCGCCCTGCAATATAACACAAAGCTCTGTGACTAACAGCTACATTGCAACTCAACAAGAGCTGTGACAAGAGCAAACACATTTTACGGTATGGTAAATTTCATATCTGAAAAGTGAATTGTTAAAAGAATGATGAATATAATGTGTGATTAAACAATCCTCTAGTTAGGCTTCTAGGCTAACGCTAGTTTTTGGCTTCACTGCAGTCAGTGCAGCTGTGATCTATTACTTTTGTCTGGTCAGGGTTTCCTAGCTGGGTGTTTGATTTCTCCCACTTTCAGAATACAGGACAGGGAGAGTCAAACGATCAGTATGAATATTTATCATGCCCCAGCCAATCCCTGAAAGAAGACACCCAGAAGTTGACTGGAAAGGTGATAAATATTTGGGATGCCTTTCAAAAGTGTTCCTTATTCTCCGAGTCCAGGGTGGGTTTCAGTTCTTCTGGGGCTGCTGCTCGTGGAAGATAGCTACTTAGACAAGAAATTGCAATCTAGGCCCCATCAGGAGCTGAGCTGAGGGCCTGGAGAAGATTGTTTATGGATTTTTGTTGGACTGCACTGTCCTGAAGTTTCAGGTCTGGAGAGGGATATTTTGTCTCCCTCACCGAGGAGCTACCTGTGGATGCTGGGTGGCAGAAAGCTCCTGGGATATTGTGAGTAAGACCTGATTTGAGACTGTAGTGTGTGCCTGCCCCTGTAAGCATTTTCTACTATTAATGTCTGTCCTCCAATTGATTCAAGTTCTTCAGCATTAACTTCTAAAAAGACATCCCCTAGATGGAGCCATTATTGTCGATGTGCATGAGATTGTTAGTATGACTGGTTTACTTTTTACTACTGTGGGAGACCTGGACATATCCTCAGCTGCTCCTGCAGGGACAGGGCTACACATGTTTTAATATAGCTTATCATTTTCTGTCTATGTTATAAATACTACCAAGAGATTTCCATTTAGAGCCAGTTCACACTAGGGCAACTCATCATTGCAGAGTCGCCCCCCAAGTCGTGCCGCGAGAGTGTGAACCGGCTCTTAGAAGGACCAAGGCCATAAAATAGAAGTAGCTTACTAATCTAAAGAAGGTGTTATAAAATATGCAAATGTTTGTAAATACTGTAATATATCTAATATATTTAATAGCCTGCTGTAACACTACAATATTGCCTCACTTGTGACAGTCACTGTAAGCCAAATTAACTGTTTCATTGTGCTGGTGATTAGGGATGAGTCGAACACTCCCCGGTTCTGTTCGCACCAGAACTTGCGAACAGGCAACACATTTGTGCAAACACCATTAAAGTCTATGGGAAACGAGCATGAAAAATCAAAAGTCCTCATTTAAAAGGCTTATTGCCATAAAAAGTGTTTGGGGACCCAGGTCCTGCCCTATAGAACATGTATCAATGCAGCAAAAGGTTTTAAAAATTGTACTTTTTTCAGGAGCAGTGAATTTAATAATGCTTAGAGTGAAACAGTCCATTACCAGGCCCTTTGGGTCTGGTATGAATATTAAGTGAAACCCCCCACACCAAAATGTAAAAAAAAATTGTTTGGAGGTCCCCCCAAAATCCATACTGCGATCTCGCAGTGCATTGACGGTCTCGCTATTCATTATGGCGTGTTCCGCTGGTGCTCGAATTTCCCATGATGTCCCATGATGTTTGGTATTCGGCGAACGGTCGAACACCTGATGTTTGTGTCGAACGCCTATCCCTACTGGTGATACATGCAATAATTCACTGGACAACATATTGAACAGTGCACAATATAGGAAACAATAAATACCTGTATAGTTTTAAGGCTTCTCAACAACAAATAAAGGATAAAGCGCAATTCCAATAGGTCATAGGACAGATTGCATGGCAAGAGAGGAAAAGAAAAAAGAAAGAACCATAGAGTCACATGCAGTGCCTATTATATAGCAGTTTTTTTACTCATGCTTTGGCAACCTAGAAACATACCAGCTCTCATTGTATTGAATGTAGACATTGGCGCGTGAAGAACCGCATGAAGCATTTTCTGGTGTAAGACCTTAGAGACAGATATGAGACTATGCACAAGAGGCAACCCACGAAAGATTCCCATAGCTAAAAGGGAGTCAGCCACGCCAACGTAGATATAAAACACATAGTAAGAACTGGTAGAGGTCACGATTACTGGTGCATTGGAGTCATTCCGATTAGTGGTTGAATTGTTTTGTAAATTAGTTCTGTATAAAAAAACACACAGGAGAGATATACACATGAATAAAACATCACTTTATACAAAACATAAATATACTAGCATAGTTCTTCTCTCCATGGTTTACGTAATGAAATTATTTCAAGTGCCATACACAAAGTAAAACCTTCCAGTTTACTTTCTCATTTTGGGCCTGGACTCATGCCGTCATGTCTCAAAAAACAGCTAGTGGCACTCAGAACTTCATCTTTATAACAACATACTTACTCCTTGATAAGCATAAGACCAACCAGTGAAGCAGCAACCTAAAAGGAAAGACAGCATATATTAATTGTTCCTCCTGTAGAATGTGTAGATCTAACACCAAAAATTCCAAAAAAACTGAAGATGGTATATGGAAAACACTAATGCCAAGCAGTCATTGCATAGAACAGTAGCTACACAGACATTCACAACTGCACCAGCTGTGTATGTATGAGTGTATGGTAAATGCAGACACCATTGGTGCTGGCATTATCTTGGAAGAAGAATACTAATTATAGCGAGGAGCGCTACACTGAGATCAATCTGCCTAGAGGGTGCATCTACAAATAATAATCGTAGGCCAGCTTTCTTGTGCCTGCCTCTCCCCACCCACCTCCACAAATTTTTTCTATAAGTTGTCCCCCTTTCCCCAACACACACAGAGAACATGCATTGACATAAACATAAAAGAGATAACACAAATACTGAGGATTTAGCATTGGAACAACTTGGAACATGTCCATAGAGACACAATCAATACAGAATTTTTGATTATGAAACTACCTTTTGAGATAGTGTATACAAAAAATTTGTATTTGTACTTACTAAGTCAAGCCTCGTACACACGACCGATTTTCCTGCCAGGAAAACTGCCAAGAGAGCTTTTGGCCTGGAAAATCGGCCGTGTATATGCTCCCTCGCAGTTCTCCCGACAGGAAAACTGTCGGGAGTCCCGGCAGGAAAATAGAGAACCTGCTCACTATTTTCCCACTGGGATTCCCGGCGGTTTTAAACCCGACAGTTTTCCTATGAGGAAACACTGCTAGGGAGCATACACACGACCGGGATTCCCGGCCAATGCTCTCCCATAGTTTTCCCGCCGGAAAAACCTCTCGCGTGTACACGGGGAAACTTACCAAGCAGGTTCTCGGTTTATACCGTGTGTACAGGGCTTTATTGTTAAAACATTTATTAGATCTGGACTTGCTTTTTTTTTTTTATGAAATTCTAATTACCTTAAAGGGGTTCTACCTGCCCATGTAAGATTTACTCACAGAGACACAATCAGTACCATACAGAATTTGGTAAAGAACCTTCACTTTATGTTCATGCCACTCTATACTGCCACTGTCTGGGAGTGAAGAAAATAAAATGATATGCCTGCCCCCTTGTCCCTAAGCACTCACTCGCCTTCTTCTCAGTTACCTAATAGAGTGACAAGGGAGATAAGGAGTTCATGCAGCGAGTGTAGCCAGCGTGCAACTGAGCCTGTGTATTAAAGGAAGAGAGGCCTGTGTTTCATTTACTCCTATATCTCATTAAAGCTGAGCCCTGGACACAAGAACTTTCATTTAAATATTTTTCTCAATAGCCACAAACAATCTAAGTCCACTTTGTGTGAACCCAATTTCTTTGAAAATCCAGTTATTTTCACCTAAAAGTAGTGGTGACATTATCACTGGGCATTTAGCCCGTGTGCACTGCAAAGATTTGGTAAGAGCCCAGCAGGTCCACCCATTATAGACTGTCTGCAGAAAAGTACAGGGTGACAGATACAAGACCAGGCACACTGCACAAGGAGAGGGAGCAGCACTGATTGGTCTTAATATAGGAAGCTTCCATACAAAGGCAACGTTTCACATTGGACTACTACACAAATCTGGAAGAAATGCACAAAGCATGCCAAGATTGTATTTAGCCAATATTTGCTTTTCCCGCTATTGTAAAAGTTCAAAGATGGCTGCATCCAATCCCAGTCATGCTATTGTTTTATCTGAGAGATGGATGAGTTAAACTTGAAAGAATCTGGGATATTTAAAACAATGAAATATTCTGTGAAGAATTGTATGCCTAAAGTACCTGGGTGCTATTTGGGAGTTCAAACACATTTCTTAAATCACCTGCAATAATTGCAAAAGAGTAGCAATCATGTTAATGTTTGAGCAAATGTCTACCTATAGTATAATATTTCTTTTTTTTTTTCACCTGGTTGTTCTGCGAGTATTCTGGTCTTAAGGTTACACTGTTTAGTTACTGTATTGTATTCACAAAGACACAGTTGATTTACTAAATAATGGCCCGTACACACTATTCGAAAATCGGATGACAGATCATGCAATTTTTTTTGCACGCTTCATATCATAAATGGAGAGTTAATATAGTTACGAAAATTCTTGTACGTCAGAATAAAAAATCGAAAGTGACGTCATGTGTCGTAGTGTATTTCTATTGTATTTTCGAACAGCTGTACTGATTAAAACGAAAATCGTATGATCTGGTATCATACGAGAACATTTTTTACGATCGGATAATATCGGATGAACTGTCATAATTGGCTCTTGAAAGCTCTGTACTAACGATCCAATTATCGTACGATCTCTTTGAAATCTGTATTGTACGACTGATTTTCGGATCTTGTCTACGGTCATGAGAGTGCAAAATCTGGTGTAGCTGTGCATAGTAGCCAATCAGCTTCTAACTTCAGCTTGTTCAATTAAAGGTGAAGTCCAGCCTGAGCTTTTTAGGCTAGGCTTCTCCTATGGGTCACAGGAGTGCAATTCTTTTTGCACGCCTGTGACCTATTTTCAGTGGTGAGCGGTCTGAAATCCGCTCTCCGCTGACGTCACTGCAATCAGTCGAGACACTGTGTCTTCCTGACTTCAGAAGTCTGAATCCGCCAGCTGCCTTGACTGATGGAGGTCCATCAGCGCTCCAGTAAGCGTGAAGGAACAGAGCAGGAGAGATGCTGACTAACGGTCAGCAGCTCTCCAGGGAGGAGTGGGAACTGAGCCATCGGCGATGTTTTGTGGCATGGTTCTCAGTGCAAAGGCGCCAGGGGACAGCTGCAGCATCGGTCTGATGCTGTATCCACCTAGGTAAGTATAAATCAAAAAAAAAAACATACTTCTGTTTTAAGCTTTGACAAAAAACTGCCAACTGATTGGTTTCTATGCAGAGCTGCACCAGGTTTGCACTTTACCGTTTTAGTAAATCAACCACACAGCGTTGTCATCCTAAGAAAGAAAGTGTTTTAGGTCGGCAGAACAACTCCCCCTCTCCTCACCTCAAAAACTTTTAGCAACTATCAAACAGAGAACAACAAAATGCTTTCAATGCTCTATTCAACAGACCAAAAAAGAGAAAAAAAGTGCATTGCTATAGTTTACATACATTTTAGTTATGTGTGATCACACGTGATACAATTTTGTTTGGTTCACTGTTACACCAAAGGAAGTATTTGTCCCGCCAGTTAATGGCTTCTACTTTTTTATATAAAAAGCTATGGACAATTTTTGGATTGGGAGAGAACTGTCAATAATCATTTGCATAGAGCAGATGACAGCAAAATGTCACAGTGGTATATTACTACCCCTTGGTTATCCCAGCTACTGAGTACAACTTCCATGAAGGAAACAGGAAAGCCTTTCGCTTGTGTGCCATGGAATGCCGATCAGCTGCATGCCATTTATTAAAAGGCAGTTCAATTCCTGGGGGGCACTTAGAAGCTGCTATGAGCTGCTCAGCCATTTTTAGCACAACACGGGAACTCCTTAAATAAAGCATACAAGTTAAAATAAAATGCCTAGTGGTAGTTTATATATTTTCAAATTAATACCTCTGCCAAGAAAATAACCAGGACAAGAACAAGAACAATGATTAAGCTCTTGTGAGTGGTGATATATCTGAAATAAGTGCTCCAGGTGGTAGTTGGTGATGTGCTGTCCGTGTCATCCAGGAAACACTCCTTTAAAAAGCAGGAAACATGGTATGGTTAGCTGCATGCATGTAATGCTAACTAAATGTATGTACATGAAAAGAATGAGGGTTCTATAAGAAATAGTCTGCTTTTTAACAATTATTTTTTAGGGGTTCACAAAGAAGGCCTGCCCCTCTACAAAACCAAATATAGACGGAATTGTTAGACCAATTTTGTGGCTTGCAACAGCAAAACAAAAAGTATTTCCACAACTCTCTGCCTAGCAGGTATATATATATATATATATATATATATTGTGACAGGGTACACGATTGTATGTACACCAGTGAGAGGCTGGAAAGGTCAGTTTTCCCTGCCCTGGAAGGGGTTAAGCCTGGCCAACAGGTAAACCTCCTCTCTTCCCCCTATTAATTAACAGTCACCTGGTAGGGAAATGGGAAGTGAGAGCTCAGTGTGAGAGGTATGCTGAGCTGGACGGACAGGTTGGAAACTGTCTGCATGGAAGGAACAAGGTCTGTCATAGATTTGTTTATTTTGGACTGGTATTCTGTTTGTTTTGTACTGGAGGCCGGAATAGCCCCTCCAGTACAGTGTAGTGAGGGACACTACTGTCAGTTAGCCTCCTAAATTGGAGTAGGCCATTTTGTTTTTGTATTATTTATTTTTGAGTGCAATAAAGCCATATTTATTGCTTAAGATCAGCGACTTTGCTGCATGACATTATCGCTATTTCTACGACTTTGTCACAAGTGGTGGTCAGAAGTGGGATGTTTGCTGTGGTACCGGTCAATGTACAGTTACAGTGGCCTTAAAGGTACAGGACCCAGAAAATGGAAGATATTGTGAAGGCCCTGTTACAAGCGGTCTCTGTGCAACAAGAGACTAATAGACAGATAGCGGCCTCAGCTGCAGCACAACAGGAAACTAATAGACAGGTAGCTGCAGCGCAACAAGAGACTATCATACAGATAGCGGCCTCAGCTGCAGCACAACAAGAAATTAATAGACAGCTAGCTGAAGCACAAAAGTCAGACCATGCTGTTCTCAAAGCAACCCTGGATCACATGACTACCCAAGGGTCTTCTAACCCACCAGCAAGGGGGGTAAGCCAAATACGTGCCAGCAGCTGTCTGCAAAAAATGACCCCGGATGATGATGTGGAGACTTACCTACTGGCGTTCGAACGGACCGCTACCCGAGAAGGCTGGGCCCCGGAACAGTGGGCTGGAATCATTGCACCCTTCCTCCTGGGAGAAGCACAGAAAGCCTATTTTGATCTGGATGAGGTGGCTGCTGCAGACTATCCCAAACTGAAAGGAGAGATCCTGGCTCGCTTAGGGGTGACTTCCACAGTGAGGGCCCAGCGTTTCTACAACTGGAGGTTTAAAGAAGGAAAAGCGCCAAGATCCCAGATGTTCGATTTAATTCATCTGGCGCGGAAGTGGCTTAAACCAGAGACTCAAACCCCTGCACAGATTATAGAAGCGCTTGTACTGGACCGTTACGTGAGAGAGCTTCCAAATGGCCTCCGGGAGTGGGTCACTCAGGGAAATCCCCTGGACTGTGATAGTATGGTCGCACAAGTGGAGCGGTACCTATCTACCAAAAGTTTGGACCGATCTCTCTCTAGGACGATCGGGAAAATACAGAGACCAGGAGACCGGAGGAGTGGAGTGGAAGCAGACTTCGGATCCGGAGCCCGTTTCTCCAAAACAGACTTTAGAAGTCAAAACCCTGGGAAAGAGGACCACCCTAGGAGAAACTCCATAACTTGTTTTGAGTGTGGCGCCAAAGGACATGTCAGGGCGAGATGCCCCAATCTTCCTGAGCCAATGCAGTGTGGACTAGGGGAAGATTCCTCTGACTTTTGTGGGCTCATTTGTTTAGCAGGCCTGGTAGAAGGGGGACATACCTTCCGAGTACCTGTCCTGCTGGACAAACAAGAGACAGTGGCCCTGGTGGACTCTGGCAGTGCCCTGACTTTGGTAGCCAGTAAATTGGTAAAACCTTGTTGGATTCAGAAGCATAGAACCATGGGGGTGTTGTGTATTCATGGGTGTACTGTGCGGTATCCTACTGCCAACATAGAAGTGTCAGTACAGGGCAGTTTGGTAAGGATCGTAGCAGTGGTAGTTCCTCGTCTACCATACCCTTTGATAATAGGAAGGAATTTCCCTAATTTCCATGCTCTATTACAGCCCCCTGTGATGGAAGAACAAGGGGAACCTGAAGTGGAGCAGAGAAATACAGGGGTTCATGAAATATTTCCCTTTGCTCATCCTGACTTGTATATCTCTAATCCAAAAAGAGGTAAAACAAGACGGGAACGCAGGGAGAGCAAGCTAAGATTTAATAGGGCTGTCAAGGAAGTCCTGTTGAATCAGCGTGGGGAGCAGTCTAGGAGAGGCGGGGCCCCACGACAGACAGAAGATGAGCCAGAGGTTGGTCAACCAGACCCCGCCCCAGAGGCTACCAGTGAAGGCGATGAGGGGGATACAGATATCCTGGATATCTCGGGTAGTGGCTTTGGCCGTGACCAGGCAGATGATCCCCTGTTGCAGGAAGCCAGGAGTAATGTTGTAGAGGTTAATGGGGTACCAGTGGAAGGGGTTACAGGAAAGGCCTATCCCTATTTTATCCTTAAAAATGATCTTCTTTACAGAGTAACCTCCGATGAGGGACAGGAGTTTGAACAACTGGTTGTGCCTTCATCATACACCCAAAAAATCCTGGATTACTCTCACTCTCATCTTCTGGGGGGACACTTAGGGGTAGAGAAAACCCAAGAACGGGTGCTCAGGAGGTTCTTTTGGCCTGGGGTGTATGAGGGGATTAAAAGGTATTGTGCTTCTTGCCCGGAATGTCAGCTGGCATCTCCCAGACCGAAGTTGAGAGCCCCACTCATACCTCTCCCCATAGTTGACGTTCCGTTTGAGAGAATTGGCATGGACCTAGTGGGTCCCTTAGAGAAAACAGCTCGAGGGCACCAGTACATCCTTGTCATCGTCGATTATGCCACTAGATACCCGGAGGCCATTCCACTACGTAAGGCGAATGCTAAAAGTATTGCAAAAGAGTTGGTTCAGATGTTTACACGGGTGGGGATTCCCAGGACATTGCTCACGGATCAGGGGACACCGTTTGTCTCCCGTATTATGAAAGAGCTATGTCAGCTATTCAATGTACAGACTCTGAGAACGTCAGTGTATCACCCCCAGACAGATGGGTTGGTAGAAAGGTTTAACCGGACCCTAAAGGGGATGTTGAGGAAAGTCGTTAGCAGGGATGGGAAGGATTGGGACTTGTTACTTCCTTACCTGTTGTTTGCAGTTCGAGAGATTCCCCAAAGTTCTACGGGCTTCTCCCCGTTTGAGCTTTTATATGGTAGGCATCCCATGGGTATTCTGGATATCCTAAAGGAAACCTTGGAAGAACAGGGGGTAACTGGGACCAATGTCCTCCAGTATGTTGAAGATATGTGGGTGCGTATGGCTCAGATTGCCCCTCTTGTTCGCCAGCATATGGAGCAGGCGCAGAGTAGGCAGAAGTCCTACTATGACCAGAGGGCCCTAGTGAGACAGTTTGAAAGAGGGGACAGAGTAATGGTTCTAGTACCCACCGCATAAAGTAAACTTCTAGCACAGTGGCAGGGACCCTATGAGGTGTTGGAAAAAGTGAGCCCAGTAAATTATAAAGTTAGTCAGCCGGGACGCCGGAAGAAGGAGGCCGTGTTCCACATAAACCTTCTTAAGCCATGGAGGACTAGAGAGGACTGCATGGCCGCAGTGGGGGACACCACACCTGGTCCACAGGCACCTAGTCCTTCGGTGACAATCTCTCCAGAGCTGACACCTGAGCAAGTAAAAGAAGCTAGAGGCTTGGTTGAGAGGAATAACGATGTTTTCTTCCCCAACCCTGGACAAACCCGAGAGATTACCCATGACATTATTACAGAACCAGGGGTTGTCGTAAGAGTGAAGTCTTACCGCATTCCGGAGGCCAAGAGGGAAGCTGTAAGGGCTGAAATCAGGAAAATGCTTGAGCTTGGAGTGATAGAGGAGTCTCATAGCCAGTGGTGCAGCCCCATTGTTCTAGTGTCCAAACCTGATGGGTCCATCAGGTTTTGTAATGACTTCAGGAAGTTAAACGAGGTGTCTAAGTTTGACGCCTACCCCATGCCTAGGGTGGATGAACTAGTAGAGCGATTAGCCAAAGATAGGTTCTTCACCACGTTGGATCTGACAAAGGGTTATTGGCAGATCCCATTGACAAAGCACGCCCGAGAGAAGACAGCCTTTGCCACTCCTGATGGCCTATTCCAGTACAGGATCATGCCTTTTGGCCTCCATGGGGCTCCAGCCACTTTTCAAAGGCTAATGGATAAGTTGCTCAGGCCCCACACTGAGTATGCAGCCGCATACTTGGATGATGTGATCATTCATAGCCCGGACTGGGAAAGCCATCTGGATAAAGTACAGGCAGTCTTGGACACTCTTAGAAGAGCGGGTCTGACAGCTAACCCCTCTAAATGTGCCTTGGGTCTAGCAGAGGCTAGATACTTGGGTTACCTGGTTGGCAGAGGACTTGTTAAACCACAGATGAACAAGATAGGAGCTATACAGAGCTGGCCCAGACCATTGAGGAAAAAACAAGTCAGAGCTTTCTTGGGGATTGTAGGCTACTATCGGAGGTTTATTCCTCACTTTGCTACGAGGGCTGCTCCGCTCACAGACCTTATTAAAGCCAGAAGTCCAGACACTGTAAAGTGGAACAGCGAGGCTGAGGAAGCCTTTGCTGGTCTGCGGGCAGCGCTTTGTGCCCAACCTGTGCTTGTGGCTCCTGACTTTAGAAAGGAGTTCTTTCTCCAGACCGATGCCTCAGAGGTGGGTCTGGGTGCAGTTTTGTCCCAATATGTGGATGGTGAGGAACACCCTGTGCTGTATTTGAGTCGGAAGTTGTTACCTCGAGAACAGCGCTATGCCACAGTGGAAAAAGAGTGTTTGGCAATCAAGTGGGCAGTAGAAACACTCCGCTACTATTTGTTGGGCAGGCGGTTTACCCTCGTCACAGACCATGCTCCGTTAAAGTGGATGCACACCAATAGGGACAAGAACGCTCGGGTCACGAGGTGGTTTCTGTCCCTACAGCCCTTTACTTTTGTGGTACGACATAGGGCAGGTCTCCTCCACAGTAATGCAGATGCTCTGTCCCGAGTGCATAGGTTTGTAGAGATGGCCGCTTCCCACCCAAGTGTTAAGCTGGGGGGGAGGATGTGTGACAGGGTACACGATTCTATGTACACCAGTGAGAGGCTGGAAAGGTCAGTTTTCCCTGCCCTGGAAGGGGTTAAGCCTGGCCAACAGGTAAACCTCCTCTCTTCCCCCTATTAATTAACAGTCACCTGGTAGGGAAATGGGAAGTGAGAGCTCAGTGTGAGAGGTATGCTGAGCTGGACGGACAGGTTGGAAACTGTCTGCATGGAAGGAACAAGGTCTGTCATAGATTTGTTTATTTTGGACTGGTATTCTGTTTGTTTTGTACTGGAGGCCGGAATAGCCCCTCCAGTACAGTGTAGTGAGGGACACTACTGTCAGTTAGCCTCCTAAATTGGAGTAGGCCATTTTGTTTTTGTATTATTTATTTTTGAGTGCAATAAAGCCATATTTATTGCTTAAGATCAGCGACTTTGCTGCATGACATTATCGCTATTTCTACGACTTTGTCACAATATATATATATATATATATATATATATATATATATATATATATATATATATATATATATATTGTATGTCCACTTCTGCTGCCCAAACTTGTTGAAAGAGAAGAAGCCAGGAAGAAGTATCTGAGAGATGTTTGATCTACCACCAGCTTATCTGCAGGAGAACAACAGTGAATGGACATGGTTTTCAAACCCAACTGATCATATTCCTTGGAGAATGGTTGACTGGGCACTGACTTTTGTTTAATTTGAGGCACCGATTTTATGGGGGTTTAAATAAAGTAGAGCTAAATTATTTTGGATAGAGCATATGCAGTTTTTTTTGCCATCTGTGTCCTATTGAGGAGATTTTTAAGTTTGTTTTTTGATAAGTTCTGTCTGTGTTAGGTATTTTCTTTTACTTTCCGTGATAATGGACACACGAAAAATAAAGAGGGTGAATCTCCCAAAAAGGGGCACAGACAGCAATAAAAACTGACAAGTGTTCCAATCCCTCCATTCTGTCCAAAAAAAAAAAGTTTTGCCTTTAGATATACTGTAGGTTTATATGTAAAATAGACTGGGTGCTCAATTCATTACCTCTTTTTTTCCCCTGAAATTTAGTGTACAGACTAGGAAGCCATCCCTTTATGGGGGCTTGTTCACATTGTACAAAATGTAACTTGATACTCTGGGGCCCAGACAATACTTTCATGTTTTTTTGATATTACAGAGCTAATCAGGCAGGTTGGTGTTTGGCAGATTATTGCTATGTCTTAATATGATAAACCTGATTGTTTAACCATTAAAACGTTTTCCTTAAGTGTATTTTGATCAGACTTTTCCAGCATGGCATCTCCAGGACATAGTAAAAAAATATTTTAAAATAAGACAACTTAAGAATGATGGAAAAACTCAATAAAGAGAATAATAAAAAAAAAGACAACTTAAGAAATCCGCAAATCATATCTATACCTTTAAATCTTCTTCATTAATTTCTTCACTGATTTCCATGATACTCTCTTGAGAGGCACGTCTGCTGTAAATATCTAATTCTCGTGTTATTACAGATTGGGGAGCCATTGACATTTTTCTAATAGAAGCACTCCCTCTTGCAAAAGCAATTTGACTTTGTGAAACTGATGTACCAGTCATTAGGTTCAACACTGACTGCCTCCTTCGACCATGAAAAGTTGGACCCGCATTAAGAATGTTACTCCGTGGTAGGATGGCTTCCCCTTGTTCTGAATCGGGAACTAAGGAAAGTCTTCTTTCTTCTGGTTCTGCAGGGGCCTCTTCTTCAATTCCTCCCATTTGTGGCTGAGCTTTCTGCTTGATTGAAAACTTTCTACTTGACTTCCGAGAATTTATTATGGAATTTTTCCTCTTCTCAATAATTTCTGCTGCCTGTTTAAAAGACTTATTTCGGGCTTCATTTCTAGCAACTATAGGTTCACTGTCAATGGAGAGTCGTCTCAATGTCTCTGTTAATATGGAATTTCTCCGTTCTGCACTGAAGTTATCAAAGGCATCAAATCCCATAAGCTGGGAGCTGAAGTCTGGACGTTGCTCTTGAAGCTCTGCAAATGTTCCATAAAAATAAGAGGTACCTTCATGCAGAATGAGTACTTTGTCAGCTTTTTTCAGCTGTTCCAGTTTTGAGGTAACTAGAATCCTGGTCTTGTTGGCCATAAGCTTGCAAATACAACTGTGAAAAAAAAAGAAATACAGTAATCATCATAAAATAAATCATATTTTAGAGAAAATATGCATGTCAATGTCAAAAGGAAAATTATATAGTATATGAAAAAAAAAGCACGCTAAAAAAAAAAAGCACCGATTTTTGAGGCTGCCCTGGGTTTCCTTAACCTCCCTGGCGGTCTTCCCGTGTGTGGCACGGGGTGAGATTTTTAAGCTGAGATCGGTAACCCCGTGCCACACACGGACTTGCCTCGCTGGATGCAGAAAAAAGTTTACTTACCTTTTCTCTGCGATCCAGCGATGAATCTCCGCAGTTCACGGCGGCCGGATGTCCGCCTGATGCTGTGTGTACCGCCGATTCCCTTCCCTGCGAGCGTCGCGACGTAGGGGGGGGAACGGCGCCAAATTCAAAAATGTAAACAAACACTATACATACAGTACACTGTAATCTTATAGATTACAGTACTGTATGTAAAAAATACACACCCCCCATGTCCCTAGTGGTCTGCCCTGTACACTACATGTCATTTTATATAATAAAAACTGTTCTTTCTCCCTGCAAACTGTAGATTGCCCATAGCAACCAAAAGTGTCCCTTTATGGCAAAAATTGTTTTAGAGCAGCTAAAAAACAGCGATAATAAATCAGAATCACTTGCAGAATTTAGCGATAGCGATTTATGGGGAAATTCATCATAAAAAAAAAAATGATAGCAAAAATTCTGCAACTGAGCAAATTTCAGTGATTTTGATTTGATTACATTATTGAATAATTTTTACTATAATTATATTATTATTTGTTATAATTTTTTATAATTATTTATTATATTATAATTTTTAATAAAAAAAAAAAAAAAATCATACCCGGGATGCCTATTAGACTCTTGTTTGGATAGATTTCAGTGAGTTATTTCTAAGAATTACAAGCCTACAGTATAAAACGCCAAATTCCCTTGCAAATAATGGTACCGCTTTCAGCACCTAAAATCTGAAAGAATCATACCGCCAGGGAGGTTAACCAATAATGTGGGCCATGGAGACTCTGCTTTTGATTTGCCTACAGAGATTTCAAACCTAGATTTTTATTTAGGAAACTTATCAATAACA
Source organism: Rana kukunoris (assembly GCA_029574335.1). Classification (NCBI taxonomy): domain Eukaryota; kingdom Metazoa; phylum Chordata; class Amphibia; order Anura; family Ranidae; genus Rana; species Rana kukunoris. Next base: position 179,443,640 of record CM056051.1, read on the forward strand.
AAAATGTGTTTCCAGGACCTGGCCACAGATAGGGCCCTTTCACACGGGCAGACTGTTCAGGTCTGCCTGTCAGTTTTTTAGGCAAACCTGAATGGGTGCTCCTTGCCACGGATGTCAGCGATGACATGCCTGCTGAAATTTTACCCGCTCGGATCCGCCAAAGTGTGATGGAGGAAAACCCTACTTTTCCATCCGTCTGGTGGATCGGATGACAACGGACTCTATGGTCTGTCGTCATCTGATCCCCCATAGGGGAGAGCGCCACTCTGACAGGTTGGTCCCTGAACAGTGTGCAGAGACCGACCTGTCATCTGTCGTCGACCTGATTGTTGGAGCAATCCCCACTGAGCAAAGCGGAGCCCGCACAGGGACAGCCCTGTGTGAAAGGACCCATAGATATTTCTTAGTTTTTAACAATGAATTAAAATAAAAATAAAAATTAAAGCAATGTTTCTTCTGGAAAGGAAATCTATGCATGGCCCCTTCATTCCATCAGTTCAGTCATGTATAAGGGCCCTTTCACACGGGCGGACTGTTTAGGTCCACCTGCCTTTTTTTTAGGCGGACCTGAATGGGTGCTCCGTGCTCCTCTATGGAGCCACGGATGTCAGCGGTCACATGCCCGCTGACATCCGTCCCGCTCCACCAAAATGTGATGGAAGAAAACCCTACTTTTCCATCCGTCTGGAAAATCAGATCGGGTGACCATGGACTCTACTGTCGTAATTCGATCCCCCATAGGGGAGAGTGGCGCTCTGACAGGTCCCTGCACAGTGTGGGGAGACAGACTTGTCATCTGCCTGCTCAGTAGGGATCGACGGAGCAATACCCGCTGAGCTAAAGCGGAGCCCTCACATGGACAGCCCTGTGTGAAAGGGCCCTAAATGAATAAAGTGTTCATTCGTTTTTCATCCGTTTTTTCATCAGTGGTCATCAGTTTTTCATCTGTTTTTCATCGGTGGTCATCAGTTTTTCATCTGTTTTTCATCGGTGGTCATCAGTTTTTCATCAGTTTTTCATCTGTTTTTGATCAGTTTTTCATCTGTGCTAATCAGTTTTTTTTTTACATTCACAACCAATGCAAAAACAGATTAAAAACTGATCATTTGTTTACATCCGTTATTTTTGTCCAATCTGCTTTTTTAACAGAAGAAAAATAGATAGAAGATAAAAAGAACAGATAATGAATGAATTATAAGTCATATCTGTGACCATGGCAGATAGCTTGTAGCTCTCAATGAACTGCGAGGGCACTGATGAACGCTCTTATAGTTCATTGACACTTCCTGCACTTTGGTAACTGTCTGTCCTTAAGGGATTAGCAAAAAACACTACAGTTGATGAACATATGTGATAAAAAATATATTGCCTTTTTATTTCTCTGCAATAATAGTGGTCTGTTTTAGATATGAGTTTATGTATACATGTAGCACCATGCTCCCATTGAGTAGGCGCTTAGTGTTAAATTATAGTTGTCTGAGCAGTAGTTTGGCTCAGAATAATTATTCTAAATTGTTGGTTTTGTTTAGTTCAGCTGGGTTGCACAAGTTCCCCCCTGATGGTGGGTGTCGGTGTCACTGCAGGTCAAGGTTGGAAAGGCAACAGGCTGAATGTATTGGGTATCTATCTCTCAGAAGTGGCTTAAGGGACATATGCCGTTTGGCGGGGTTCGTCTTCCAATCCCGACCTGGTGGCTCTCCTGGCCTCAGGGATGTGTGAGCTGTTTCGTAGCCTCAGGGTCGGCTGCCCCGAGGCCTAGCAACTAAGAGTAGTCCCAGGAGTTTCTGGGGCCTACTGATCCAGGAATGTTTTTTTGCTACCTTTTCTACGGAAGGAAGCTGAACCAATGGGATTCAATTGATGGACGTACCCTGGCGAATCTGCCTCACTGTGCTGCCGGTCCAGCTGAAAGATTCTTGGCACCATGAGTTGTGTAACTTTTGTTGGAACTATACCAAGTGTGCAGTTGGTTACGGCCTGACGACACTTATCAAGTCTGTGGCAGAGATTGTGACAAGCTTCGTACCAGCTGCTAGGCCAGTGAGAGTAGGCCTATCTGGTGGTTGCTCTACCCCTCTGTTGGAGAACTTTGTTTAATAAAACCCTTGAAAGAGACTTTGTGTTTGGTGCAGACTTTCTTATGGACAACTCTTCAAGGAGAACCCCTGAAAAGAGCGTATGGAACAGTATAGTAACGGCAGGCCCAAATCTAAACCAGCAGCTCCTTCGGGGGTAGTGCTACATACAAATAGCAGTGAATGGTTTGGGTACATACCTTTCAAATATCTCTTTCTCTGTAAACAAATCAAGGTAACTAAAAGGAGAATCCAGTAGATAGAGGTCAGCATCTTTGTACACGGCTCTAAATAAACCACAAATAGAAATTGATAGGTTAAACATTTACCAGGACTGTACCCTATATGCACTAACATAAAACAGGGGTATACCAGGGACATCTGTGGGCACCATGCCATATCATTTTCATATCAAAGTGCCTAATGTCAGAAACTTTATAGCGTTCCTGACCTTTGTGAAATGGCAAGTGTAAGCTTTACTGCCTGCCGGATTGCATTCTAATTCAATTGATTGCTTAGGTTGGTCCTTATATTACACCGTTTTGGTAATTATTGTCATGGCATTCTCCTTCTTCCCATGAGCTACTCCTATCCCATAAAACCTGTTATTCATTCCATTCCACATCAACTTCAAATGTTTAAAAAAATGGTTTCTAACACTTGAATATACAGTATACACCTGTGAAAAATATTCTTAAGTCATATTGCCAGGCCTTTACAGTGGAAGAGGAAATCTTTTGTGGTAATGCTATGATGTAAACCTGCTACTGCCATTGAGAAATTTCATGTAACCCCTTCCTTTTTCAATCAATAAAATGTTCTGTATTTTCTATAACCTTAAAACCAAAAAATCGTCCACTTTCCACTCATGAATGTTTTATTGGTTAGAATCATGGCTGCAAGTAAGGGAGTTTACAAGGTCACCTAACCATAAGATGACTGTTGTCTGAGCTGATCAGCTTTGGCAACAATCTCTATATACTCTATAAAACATCAAAAAACTCAAACAGACAAGCCTGGCTGACCCATCTTGGGGGAAATAATAATACGATTTCCCATAAAGTGCACATTTGGCCCTACCGTGGACATTCAATTATTTCCATGTTCCTAACAGCATTACAAAAGCTTTAAACACCATCCCTAACCTCTCTAGCTGCTTTTAATGTGAAGTTAATAGTTATCTAAGATCTTCAAAGAGCACAACAAAGCTTTTAGGCTGGCCATACACAGAGCAAATTTCTTTCCTGAAATTCGCTTGATTCCCCCATCAACACAGACAGTGTTGGTGTGGGAATTCCCAGTGCCAGGCCATTGCTTTTTCCCGGTGGGGGGGGGGGGGGGAAGGAAAACCGTCCCTGCCGGAAGAAGATACTGATTATTGCTAGCCACTAGTGATAATCACAGGTAAAACCCGGCATTAATCAAGTTGATCGATCGATTAACTTGGTACATTAAGCCTGCCCATACATGGTTCGAAGCAGGAACCAGTAGAGACTTGAACAGTATATAGGCAGGGTAAATGTACCAAGATAATTCGAACTGCGTATGGCTTGCCTTAGTCTTTTAGGCCGGGTTTACACTGCTCTGACATGAAAGTTGCGTGACTTTGCCAGGCGACTTTGGCGTGACTTCGATGTAAATTTGATGCAAACTCAATGCAATTTAGAAGCAACTTTAGGAAATGCCTGTGTAATCTTTCTGTAAAGTGGAATCCAAATCACAACAATTAAGATGAGGATCCAACTTGGATGCTACTTCCATTCAATTCTATGGGCTGAAATCGGATAGAAGACGGACCAAATTAGTGCAAAAACCTTTTCCAAAGTTGGACCCACACAAGTCAGACCAGCTAAGATTGCTCTCATTGGGAAACATTGGTGTTTACATGCCATGCGACATGTGCTCTCAAAGTGAACTGGGCTTAGTGGTTTCTAACACCTTACAAACACCTGATCACTGTTAACACTAGAGGGATAGCAGCCTGCAGAGATCTGTTTTAATTCCTTTACGTTGGCCTGAGCAGGTGCTTTAAAGTGATTGTAAACCCTTACACACCACTTTTACCTACAGGGAAGCCTATAATAAGGCTTCCCTGTAGGTACCATGAACATTAGGGAGATATTCACTGTATCAGCATGTACCAAAGTTTTTTGCAGAAGCGCTCTGAAGAAACAGCTTGCTCGTGCCGTTTCTTCAACTGCTATGCCGTTACTGTCGGCTCCCATGCTCATGCGTGGGAGTGACGTCATCTGGCCAATCACAGCGCCGGAGCCCACAAAATAACTCCAGGGGCTTTGATCTAAGGCAGGGGCCCGCACATCCGTGATCCGAACGGGTCGATCTGCGGAGCGCACCGCTGCCTCGGCCTTAGGAAAGGCCGCGGCTTCGGCCTAGCTCCGGAGCGGTCGATCGACTTGGTACACCCGGCTGCCTAGGTCCCGCCTTCTGAAGCCTGCAGCTCCTATGATGGACTTCCCGGAGATCCAATCCCGGGACCGCGGGATGTGTGACGTCCATCATAGGCGCCGCAGACTCCAGAAGGCAGCAATTACAAGGCTTCTCCAGTCCACACCATGCGCTGCAAAGATCCCGGCTCAGGCGGGCGGCTCTCCTCTCCTCTCCCCCTCCTTTCTGGCTGGCAGCCGTGACACATGATGGGTGTATGTCAGGTAGGTGAAGTCTTTGTGTATGTCAGGTAGGTCCATGTTACATGTATGTCAGGTAGGTGAAGTCATTGTGTATGTCAGGTAGGTCCATGTTACATGTATGTCAGGTAGGTGAGGTCAGTGTATGTCAGGTAGACGAGGTCAGTGTATGTCAGGTAGGTGAAGTCAGTGTATGTCAGGTAGGTCTTTGAATGTCAGGTAGGTGAGGTCAGTGTATGTCAGGTAGGTGAGGTCAGGTAAGTGAGGTCAGTGTATGTCAGGTATGTCTATGTATGTCAGGTAGGTGAGGTCAGTGTATGCCAGGTAGGTGAGGTCAGTGAATGTCAGGGAGGTGAGGTCAGTGTATGTCAGGTAGGTGAAGTCAGTGTATGTCAGGTAGGTCTATGTATGTCAGGTAAGTCCATGTATGTCAGGTAGGTGAGGTCAGTGTATGTCAGGTAGGTGAGGTCAGTGTATGTCAGGTAGGTGAGGTCAGTGTGTGTCAGGTAGGTCTATGTATGTCAGGTAGGTGAGGTCAGTGTATGTCAGGTAGGTGAAGTCAGTTTATGTCAGGTAGGTCTATGTATGTCAGGTAGGTCCATGTATGTCAGGTAGGTGAGGTCAGTGTATGTCAGGTAGGTGAAGTCTATGTATGTCAGGTAGGTCCATGTATGTCAGGTAGGTGAGGTCAGAGTATGTCAGGTAGGTGAAGTCTATGTATGTCAGGTAGGTGAAGTCAGTGTATGTCAGGTAGGTGAGGTCAGTGTATGTCAGGTAGGTCCATGTATGTCAGGTAGCCCATCCCATCCTATCCCACCCCACCATACCCCATCCCATCTCATTCCATCCCATAATAAATAGTGGACACATAGGGCCAGATTCATGAAGAGTTAGGCTGGAGTATCCAGTGATCCGCTGCTGTCACTTTAAGCCGGCGTTTTTGTTTTCTATAACCAGAAAACAAGAAACGCCGGGTTGGAGTTCCGATGCTATCGGCGTAATTGAATTTCGCCATTGCATCGTTACTTCAACTTAAAAATGGCGCCGGGGGCCTTCCCGCTGATTAACGCTGAAAAAATATGTTAATCAGCGGGAGTCGGAAATTCACGATCGTTTTCGGGCGCGACGCAGTGACTTTACGACGTTTCCGGAAGCGATATGCGACGTAAAGATAAAGCAGCCCCCTAGTGGAGTATCCTATGTTAAGTATAGCCGTCGTCATCGCGTCGGAAAAAAAAAATCGCGTCGTTTGCGTAAAACATTCATGAATGGGGACGTGACGTCATTGACGTTCACTGACAGAACTTGGAGCATGCGCACTGGGATGCATTCACACTCGACGCATTCGCGATACGTTCGCCGCGGGATCGCGCATAGTTTGAATACTACACGCCCCCTACCCGCCCAATTTGAATTCCGCTGGCTCATTTGCGATGCGCTGCCGCAACTTTAGGAGCAAGTGCTTCATGAATAACAGCACTTGCTCCTAAAATTTCGGCAGAGTAACGTAAATGAGAAGCGTTACTCCAGAGCAAAGATGCTCTCATCTACCTGAATCTGGCCCATAGTCTTATAGATACAACCGGCCCTTTGAGGGCAACCATACTGCTAATGCGGTCCCCGATGAATTTGAGTTTGCCACCCCCTGATCTAAGGTAAGTATGTCATAATAAGCTAGTATGCTATGCATACTAGCTCATTATGCCTTTGTCTTGCATTTTTTTTTTCCTTGGGTTTACAACCACATTAAATGGACTATAATGCCTGGGGCCAGAAGGAGGGGCTCCCAATTTTTCTGCACTGTGATCACTTAACACAATGCTGACATTATCAGGAGCTCATTCTACCAGCCCCTGATCATGAGTAGGTTGTAGCGCTGTCACTGTTCTGCAGGCACTAATAGAGTGCTCCCCAGAACTACACAATGACACATATATGCCATAGCTGGGCATTAAGCTCACCCATCCTGCTACCGCACATATACATGTACATCTAAAAATGGCATTAGTCCCCCCATTTTACATACATGTACATCTAGCAGTCATAAACAGTTTAAAGTGTTTTTGCTGCTTGTTCAGAATTAGTAAATACTTTGATGTGCATGATCTGGGCACGTGCACTGCATAGTAGGTTATGAGCATATTAGTAAGCTACCTCTCAGCTCCATAGCAATACACTCTCTATTCAGTCTTTCATGTTCATGATAAAAAGACAGCCCTCTGATGTCTACTTCAAATTTTACCATCATGAAAATAAAACACACTCTGATGTGTACTGCAAATTTTTCCCTGGTATATGAGAACTATGGGTGTGCACTTCATCCTCCTTGTTTATGTAAAAGTTCCACATAACTGTAAAGGCTAAAAGTTAATCCTGTTATCCGACTTATAAACCTGTCCTAAATGTTGTGCTGTTTCACGGGCCATTTCTTTACATCAAATCCTTCTAAAACAACAACTTTTTTGCTTAATTCTATTCTCTAAAACAATTCTGTATTACAAGCATGCACTATAATATCAAAACGACCTTTTTAAATGACTGCCGTCTGTTATTAGAAATTATGTACGCTAGGGGATTATCAACACTGCAGGAAGTCATTTAATTCCTAAACTGGATTTACAATGTGACATTTATTCAACGAGTACAGCAAAGTAATGATGTTATTAGATATGCTGCTTTGGGAGGCTCTTAAAATAAAAAAAGCTGTACCTTGCTAGAGAGATTCGTGCCCGCTGTCCTCCGCTCAGGGTGATCCCTCCTTCCCCTAGAACAGTATTGTCTTTCTCTGTAAACTTTTCAATGTCCTGTAAAATGAACAGACATGCAGCAATGGTGAAAACATAAGTACACTATGGGGTTAATTTACTATAACTGGAGAGTGAAAAATCTGGTGCAGCTCTGCATAGAAACCATTCAGCTTCCATGATTTTTGTCAAAACTTAAAGCGATTGTATAGTCTCTTTTTTTTCACGAAAAATAACATGTTATACTTATCTTCTCTGTGCAGTGGTTTTGCACAGAGCAGCCCAGATCCTCCTCTTCTCCGTTTCCTCTTTCGCTTCCCTGGCCCCTTCCTCCTGACGAGAGCCCCCACAGCAAGCAGCTTGCTATAGGGGCACCGGAGCCGAGTCACAGCTCCGTGTGTCAATTCAGACACAGAGCCCTGATTCAGCCCGCCCCCTCTCTATGCTGATTGGCTAACTGACTTTGATTGACAGCAGCAAGAGCCATTGGCACTGTTGCTGTGTCTCAGCCAGACAGAAGGAGAGTCCTAGACAGCTGAGGTACTTGTAGACATCATTTGACAGAGATGGGGCTCAGGTACGTAGTAGGGAGTGCTGGGGCAGCTGTTGCACACAGAAGTTTTTTTGCACATAGAATGCATCAAGATAAAAAACCTTCTTACTTTACAACTCCTTTAATTGAACAAGCTGAAGTTGGAAGCTGATTGGCTAATATGCACGACTGCACCAGATTTTGCACTCTCCAGTTTTAGTAAATCAACCCCTTTAACTTTGGTTTACACATTGACAATTATGAAATATGTGTCCGCATCAAACAAATTAACAATCGTAACATAATTATATAGTATACATCTGGCTATACATTAACCACTTACCAACCGGGCCATAGCCAAAGGATGACAGTATGGCCAGATAACTCAGGGTGGGTGTACAATGATGTCCTCCCAGAATCGGGCTCACACGCACCCCGGGAGTCCTCCTGACTGTTGTGTCCTCCTGACCCGACGCGTCATGGAACAGGGTAAAGGGCCAATGACAGCAGCCTTTTACCACATGATCGTTCTGTCCAATGATGAAGCAATCAGTTGTCAACAAACCGGAGCATGTCCGGTTCAGCTCCTCCCCTGTCCTTGCACCTATCGGCACAGTGTGTGATGTGCTATGTGTTGGAAATATCTTATACAACTTTGTGTAAAAACAAATATATTTTTCATTTTCTTTTAATTTCTCATTATTCAAAAAACTCATTATGCCTTATAGATTATACGTTGGGGTGTTTACTTTCCAAAATGTGCTCATTTGTTGGGCTTTTTCATTTTCCTGGTGCTCCAGAGCCTTTAAAAGTGTAAGGCCGCGTACACATGAGGAGACATGTCCGATGAAAACGGACTGCGGACCGTTTTCATCGGACATGTCTCCTGGGATATTTTGGTCTGATGTGTGTACACACCATCAGACCAAAATCCCAGCGGACAGAGAACGCGGTGACGTGGCGGTGGCGGTGACGGTGACGCGGCGACGTGCTCCAACATGGAAGTTCAATGCTTCCACGCATGCGTCGAATCAATTTGACGCATGCGGGGGATTTCTGTCCGATGGTTAGGCGTACTAACCATCGGACATGTCCGACGGACAGGTTTCCAGCGGAAAAGTTTTAAAGCATGCTTAGAAACTTTTGTCTGCTGTAAACCTGTCCGCTAGGCCGTACACACGATCGAACATGTCCGCAGAAACTGGTCTGCGGACCAGTTTCAGCGGACATGTTCGATCGTGTGTACGCGGCCTAAGAGGTAGTCAAGAAATTAAATGTGTAATTTATGTCCCTAGGACACCTGATGGTGCTCCCTGCATGTGTGGCATCTGTATGTGGCCAAGCTGTGTAAAAGTCTCACACATGTAGTATCACCATACTCAGGAGGAGTAGCAGAGTGTGTTTTAGAGTGTAGTTGCAAGTATGCATATAATATGTCTGAAGCCCCGTACACACGGCCCGAGGTTCTGGGCAGAAACCAGCGAGAACCTCGCTGGCATCCTGATTCTGCCGAGAACCTCGGCTGTGTGTACGGATTCGGCGAGCATCCCATCGGGAATGCCGTCGAGCCGAAATAGAGAGCAGGTTCTCTATTTGCTCGACGGCCCGTCGGGATGAATGGCTCGTCGCCCTTCCCGACGGGCTGGTCGCCGAATCTGACGGCCGGGCGAGAACCTCGACGGGCGGAACGATGTGTTCCGCCCGTCGAGGTTCTCTGCCGTGTGTACGCGGCCTGAGAAATAACCTGTTAATATGACAATTTTGTGAGAAAAAAAATCTTCATTTTGCAAAGAATTGTGGGAAGAAAAAAATATTTTATAAAATTCACCATGCCTCTTACTGAATACCTTGGAATGTCTTGTAACTGTCAGTCTTGCAATGCCTCATTAGACTTGTCGTTTCGCAACAGCTGGCGGGCTGCCAGTTTGAGACCCCTGATGTAGTTGGACAAAATGCTCCTGTCGGACTACTGTATAGCTTATTGCTTGCAGGCACTGTTCAAATGACAATTTTTGGCCTGGCTCCTTCAACCAAAATTAGAATGTTCACCCTTGCAGCAACTCCCCCCCCCCCCCCATATTTCCTCAATATGTCCTTAATATGTCCAGATGTGTGCACAGAAAGGGAAAAAAAGCTTACTTTACTCTTGGCTTCAGTGGGGTCCCTCGAGCACTGTGACTGGTCACTTGCTGCCAGCTCTGTAAGCTGTGACCACCACCAGTCACTTTTTACCGTTCTCAACATACCATACAAGCCTAAACAGTTACAGACCCTTTTCACCTACAGGTAAGCCTATAATATGGCTTACCTGTAGGTATTGGAAATTTCATATTTAACATATACGCTTAAGCCGACATCATCGGCATATGCGCACTTTAGAAAGGGCACAATTGTGCAGTTTCTATATAATCCATGCAGGGCTGCTGATAGGGGGGGACCACCAGCTTTCCTGTAGGGGGCCCGGGCACACAGGGGGGCTCGGACAGCAGGAGGATCGGTGGAGCAGAGAATAAAGAATGACAGTGTCTCACACGCAGCAACTCAAAGCCGGTTTCTCCCCTTCTCACTCCCGTGGCTTTCAGCTGGTAGGTGAGAGACACAAGGCTGGATGCCAGAGTGTGTTGATATCCCCCCCCTGGTTAGCCGCTGCTGAGCTTCTTCCCCCACCCCCTCTCACAGCTGGAATGAGGAGACGGCAGCTTGGAGCCTGGAACGGTGAGAGAAGTGGCGGCGGGAGGTGTGCTGTGTTTTGTTCTTACCTCCTGTCAGAAGAGCGCTGGTCTTTACAGTACATGAGACCGGATCGCTCTTACTGTAGATCGCATTGGCACTGTACACATACCGCCCCCTATCCACATTTGTTGCTGCTGGGAGGTGAGCACTGAGCAGCCTTTGGAGGAGATACGCGCGCTGTGTGTGTGTGTGTGCAGTGCTACAGTAAGAGCGATCCGGTCTCATGTACTATAAAGACCAGCGCTCTTCTGACAGGAGGGGAGAACAAAACACAGCACAACTCTTCCTAGCTGTGTTGGCAAATGTAATGAGAATTTGGGGAGGGCAATATGTGTGAGGAGGAGGAATGGGGGGATATGTGCTGGGAGGAGAGACTGGGGGGGGGGGCAGGGGGGTAATTTAGAGGGGGTTGTTGTTTGATCTTTGTTTGGAAATTTGTGCACAGGGGCCCCGTCAGGTAGGCTGTACAGGGCCCTGTGATTTCTATAAACGGCCCTGAGTCCATGCCGTGACCGTCAGCTTCTGCACACATGCGCAGGGGTGATATCATGCGCCTCCAGCCAGTCGCAGAGCTGGAGTCCATGGCCCCGGAAGGAAGAGGGGTGAAGATAGATCCTTCCACCAGCGAGGACATTGTGATCCCAAGCCAAGCTGTGTGTGTCTATAAGCACACACACTGCGGCTCGGCCAAACCCCCTCCCTCTCTTTTCACAGGATTTGGCTGACAGCAACAGGAGCCAATGACCCCCACTGCTGCACGAACATCCTGTGAGAATAGAAAGAGAGGTTCTCCAGCCGGGCACAGCGCTACATCAAAACATCAGCAGTTAGAGCAGTCTTTTGACTTCTGTTGGTGTATGGTTAATGCTTGTAAGAGGAGTTCTCATTCTCCCCTGATTGTCCTTTAAGGCTGCATGACCCCTGACCCTTGGCCCTGTGCTGATCACATGCACTTTTCCAAGAAAAAATGCTCTCTAGCAATATACACCACACTGAGCAGGTGCAGCTTCTCCCCTAGCATCTGTTCTACCAGGAGATAGGTTGGGAACAGTGGAAGGAGGGAAGGATAAGAGAAGACAGGATCAAACAGCATTTTACATATTGCACAGAGAATTAACCCCTTAAGTTCCACAGTGAGTATAACAAGCATGATTTATTGTATATACATACCAGAGCTTTTTTTCTCAGAAAATAGGTGCAGGAACTCAACCACGACCCGTTCAGATTTCACAAACAGTAGAAGGGTCTTAAAGGGGCATTAAATACCAGAATTGCATTACATACAGTGTGCAGAGTTCAGGGGGTTACAAAGCAGTCACTTGTAAACACAGAAACCAGACTTCTGTGTTCACAAGTGATTGTGGTGAGCGGGCACCAAAGGGTCTGAGCCAAAGGTGGTGGAACTGAGTTCCCCCAAGTTCCCCCAGAAAAAAAGCCCTGATACATACTGATTGTACTGTTGTGGGTTTAGTAACACTTTAAGTGTAGTATCATTTTGCATATTAGTTAAAGCACATTCTTAGTTTAATATAGAGATAAATGCCCAAGCTGTGCTTTGACGATGAAAAGTCAAAACCATCCCCACTCCACTAAAAGAAATGCATATTTCTGGTCTTGCAGGGCTTTTAAAGAATTAAATAAAGGGAAATGGGCATGTATTGAAGATATATACTGCACTTTTATTCTTTTGCTTGCACATGCACTTAAAAATAGAAACTTTTTATAAATGATTTCCCCTGTACGAACTAAGATAAACCTGACATGTAAAACAATAGAAGCTGGGTATGATGCATTATTAGCTAAGCAGGTGAACATTACAGCATGTCTCCTATGAGCTTGGTTTCACAACACAGGAAAGTGCCAGGTGCCACGCACTTCATGGTTTAAAATACCCAGGCCTTTGACTATTGTTCTGTGGAACATAAAGGTCATCTTGCCCTTCTCCCTCACAGGGGTTATGGGCAAAGTTCCTGTCTTTTTGTCAGAAAACAAGTCCCCACAGTGACATCTAATTTAATTTATGATCCTATCATGCCTGAGTAAACATATGAGCACATTTCCAACAAATAAAAATGACACTCATTAACGCTCACATCAAATGACTAATGTGACCATGTACTGTAGGACGTCAAAATAGTTTACTGATAAGAATTTATATAGTACATTGAATAATGTGAGAACTAAATCGCTAGACCTCCTACTGTACCTCAAGGTCATACATTGCATGCATGAAGCCAGGCAGTCAGCAAAATCCCATAATTCAGAATGGGAGTGAAAGTACACTGTGGTCAGTGGTGCTAAAAGAAAGGTTTGTTTTATTTAGGGGTTGTTCCAAAACTGAACTGAAATACATTTTTCAGTCTAACATGAGTGTTTTTGCACACCCTTGTATAGAGCCTTTTTTTAGGGAAGCAATAGAGTGTAACTGGGAAAGTTTAGTTTGGATAATTGCTTCTGCCCTTGAGACTGGGCAGTCAGTGGGGTATCTCTAGAAATCGCCTGGTGCCCTCAAATATTCAGGTTTTCTGCAAAAATACTCTGAGGCCCCGTACACACGGCAGAGAACCTCGACGGGCGGAACACATCGTTCCACCCGTCGAGGTTCTCTGCCGGCCGTCAGAATCGGCGACCCGCCCGTCGGGAAAGGCAACCAGCCATTCATCCCGACGGGCCATCGAGCAAATAGAGAACCTGTTCTCTATTTGCTCGACGGGTTTCCCGACTGGTGGGGCTTGCCGAGAGCGTACACACGGCCGAGGTTCTCGGCAGAATGCGGCTCTCGCTGGTTTCTGCCGAGAACCTCGGCCGTGTGTACGGGGCTTTAAGCCGCGTACACACGACCAAATACATCTGTTCAAATCGGTCTCACAGACCGATTTGATCAGATTTGTCTGCTGGGCTGTTTTGGTTTGATCGCTGTACACACGATCAAACCAAAATCCCCACCGGCAGACAGCGCGGTGACGTGGCGATGACGTTGACGCCGCCACGTCACCGCACCAGGAAGTAAAATACTTCCGCGCATGCGTCGAATCCATTCGGCGCATGTGCGAGCAGATATGTCTGCTGGTTAGCGTACTAACCAGCAGACATGTCGGACGGACAGATTCCCAGCAGACAGATTTTAAAGCATGCTTTAAAATCTGTCTGCTGGCAAAATTTGTCTGTCCACCCGTACACACGATCAAATCTGTCTGCTGAAACGGTCTGTCAGACCGTTTCCAGCAGATAGATTTGATCGTGTGTACGCGGCCTTAGAGTATGGCAAACTTATGAGCTTTAGATGCCTCCCTTTGGAGAGATTTTTGCTTACTTCCTGTCCAAGTGACATGACAGGAAGTGAAGGAAAACCGTTGGTAACCGCTTGTAACCTGGGCAGCACAGTGGTTAAGTTGTTAGCAGTTCCGCCTTGCAGCGCTAAGGTCATTGGTTTGAATCCCAACCACAGCACTACCTGCCGGGAGTTCTCCTTGTGCTTGCGTGGGTTTCCTCCCACACTCCAAAGACATGCTGGTAGGTAATTGAATTCCTGTCTAAATTGGCCCGAATATGTCTATGACTGTGAGTTAGAGACCTTAGATTGTAAGCTCTTTGAGGGGAGGGACTGATGTGAAGGTACAATATATATGTGAAGCGCTGCATAAATTGACAGCGCTATATATGTCTCAAAGCCATTCAATTTCCCTAAACCCCTGAAGAAGCCAATATAGGTGAAATGCGTCGGACAAGGACGAGTTATCTTTTCCTGCAAATACATGTGCTGTATATGAAGAGTATTTTTTTAGTTATATACAATGAATATATTTGTTTGAAACCATATGCAGGCTAGAAACTCCATTGGTGCTTGTTTATGGCTATAACTTTGTGTGGAAACTACAATCCATACTTTTAAAGGGGGTAATACCCCATATATGTATTTTTGATCTTTTTCTTCAATGTAATTAAACTTTTTTATCTATATTTTTATTTTGACATTTATTCTGAGAAGGGGTCCTAGCACCTATAAAGTCCCACTTTTTGTACTTTCTTTCTTAGTCAGGATGTGGTGATATTTTCTTCAGCCATACTTATCTTTTGTATATTGATATATAAGTACCTGTAATGAATAATAAACCCTTCCCATTATTAGCCAAGCTCTTTTGTAGTTTCACTTTAATAACATACTACAAAGAACAGTGATGGGAATCATACACAAGCAGCATTCCAAACTCAGCATCTAAAGTCAAATGCTAGGTTCACATCTGTGCAGGTTGCGGTTGATGCATATTTCAGGTGCGTTTTGCGGTGTGTTTAGCATTTTTTATGCATTTTTGCCATGTTTTGATGCATTTTTACTGGGGGAGGTTTTGGCTAATAGGGAAGTATGGCAATTCTGTTTATGTAGTATGCTCTTTAAGGCCACTTTACTGCGACTTTACACTCTTTGGCACTCAAGTAGCATAAAAGTTGTGCAGCCCAGCAACCTTTATGTGAACCTTTATGTGTCCAAAGTTGCATGTTAGGGTTAGGGGCTGGGGTTTGGTCTAAATATTAGGTTTCAGGTTAGGGCTAAGGTAAGGGATAAGGGCTACAGTTAGTGTTAAGGGCTAGGGTTAAAGTTTAGGGTTAGGTTTGGGTTAAGGTTAGAGTTAGTGGTAATTATTAGGGTTATCGGTAATCGTTAGGGTTAGCAGTAATTGTTAGCGTTAGCATTGCTAACCTTAACTCTAACACAAACTCTAACATTTAACCCTAACCCTGGTCCTTAATCCTAACATTTAACCCTAACCCTTAACCTCAACCCTAACCTTAAAGAGGTGGTTCACCCTAAATATAAGCCCTCCCATGTGATCCAGCATACTGGCGTCAGCGCCAGTATGCTGTTTTTTTTTTTTAATCCCCCACTTACTGTATTATGCTGAATTTTATTTTATTTTTCCCGTGGTGGACGGCGCCAGTATAGCGCGTCACATCTTGCGAAAATACCCGATAAGGACTCGGGTAATCTCGGCGAAAATGCGGCGCCTGCACACAGACCTTGGAGCTGACTGCGCAGGCGCCGTATTTCTCCGAGTCCTACGGCTATAGCGCTTCACGCCCTCCGAAAAACGCTGAAATAGGACTCGGAGAAATACGGCGCCTGCGCAGTCAGCTCCTAGGTCTGTGCGCAGGCGCCGCATTTTCGCAGAGATTACCCGAGTCCTTATTGGGTATTTTCGTAAGATGTGACGCGCTATACTAGAGCCGCCCACCGCGGGGGAAAAAAAATAAAATTCAGCATAATACAGTAAGTGGGGGATTAAAAACAAAAAAAAAAAAACAGCATACTGGCGCTGACGCCAGTATGCTGGATCACATGGGAGAGCTTATATTTAGGGTGAACCTCCGCTTTAGCATGCAACTTTGGACACATTAAGATACTTGCTCTTCTTTGATGGAATTTTGATGATACTTTGATGCTACTTGAGAGCCAGAAAGTGTAAAGTTGCATCAAGGTGGCATCAAAATCACACTAAATGAACAGAACTGTCATACTTTCCTATTATCCAAAAATAAAATGCATCAAAAAGGCAACACCTGCATTTTCGGTGCAGGTCCATTGAAGTGTATTACATGCAAAACACAATCTGCTGTAGGAAAAAAAGTCCCGACCCTTTCCACAAATATACACCGGCTCAAAACGCATAGATGTGACCTAGATTCATTGGAGACCAGGGTAAATGGACTATAGAGTATTTCTGCAAAATGCACTAAAAAACACATAGGTACAGTTTGAACAAAGGGTAAAGTCACCCTGCTAAACTGAATTGATAGTTGTGTGGTTACCAAAGATTTATATGTATTGCTTTTCTCAGAGTATAAGGTTAGAAGTGTTATGCCCCGTACACGCAATCGGAATTTCTGATGGAATTTTCCGTCGGAATTCCATTCAAGCTGTCTTGCATACACACTGTCAGACCAAATTCCGACCGTCCAAAACGTGGTGACGTAAAACACTACAACGAGCCCAGAAAAATTTGGTTTGATGCTTCCGAGCATGCGTCGACTTGATTCTGAGCATGTGTGTCTTTTTCTCCATCAGAGTTCCACACAGACGATGGGAATTTCTGAAAAAAAATAAAACATATTCTATTTCTAAACTCTGACGGAAAAAAGTCAGATGGGGCCCACACACGGACGGAATATCTGATGAAAAAATTCCGTCTGGCTTCTTTCATCAGAAATTCCGATCGTGTGTACAAGGCATAAGAAAGAATGCAATCTGATTGATCTGCGGATATGCAAAACTACCAGGTAACAGGTTGGAATGATTGGTAAACAGACAGCCTGTAATACTTAAGCAATAATGGAATTTTAATAGCGCTCCATCCAAAGTTGTGAGGAAGATTGCTGTAAAGGTGAGGTCAGCACAAACAATGGCCCAGAATTTGGCAATACAAGGCAAAATAAAACGATGTGAGGCAACTATTAGTGTTGCTCACGAATATCCGCATTGCGAATATTCGCTACGAATATTGCATATTCGAGTATTCGCGAATATCTCGAATATCGCGGCGAATATTCGCTATTTCGAATATTCGTATTTTTCAAATTTCGCAATAAATTTCGCAAAAAAATCGCAATCAATTTCGCATTCGCGAATTTCGCAATAGCGAAATTTCGCAATAGCGAAAATTCGCATTTTTTTTTTTTTTTTTTTTTTTCATAAAATATCACGAATATTCGATATTAACGAATATTCGCGATCGCATATGTAAAATTTCGCTTTTTTTTTTTTTTAGAAAATATACCGAATATTCGTAAATATCGAATATTCGTGATATTTTATAAAAAAAAAAAAAAAAAAAAAAAAAATTCGCGAAATTTCGCATTAGCGAAAATTCGCATTGGCGAAAATTCGCAATTTTTTTTTTTTTTTTTTTATAAAATATCACGAATATTCGATATTAACGAATATTCACGAATATTCTTCAAAATATTCGCGAAATATCGCGAAATCGAATATGGCGTATTCCGCTCATCACTAGCAACTATATTAGGGGAATGAGTAGCTGATAGTGTTAAATGACAATAAAAATAATCCTTTGCAGGACTATCAAACACTTTTTGGGAACTACAAACTGTGTTTTATAGGTAGACTAACGGATGTTTAATAAAGTGTGGTTTTATTTGAGCCGAGCACACATTACCTATGTATTTTCTATTGCCTTGTACCAGAAGATCTATAATATCTACCTGCCTATAAAGATAACTTAACTACAAAGATTATTATGCTCAGTGTAATATGAGGTTTTTGGTCAGATAGTGCTGTGGGCATACAAAGTCACTCTACGCAAATAAATCTAATTAGATATGTGAGGTAATGAAGCAAGAGTATGATAGTTCCTGCATAATCTTCCTCTATCTACATCTCTAGTGGTCAACCTGTGACCCGAGGGCCCACGTGCAGCTCTTTGTCACTTTTTAAAGTCTCTCTTCCATATGTCTGAAGTCTATTCTAGCAGTATAGATACAGATTATTACGTGCGGACCTAGGGTGCTGGAGGCCCCCTACACCTAACGAAAACCACTGGTCTACATAGAGAATATGTTACCCCAACATTTTATGTTCCTGATAGGTGTCTGTTGTACCATGTACTTGTGTTAAAAAGTATCTTGTTTTCTTTGATCTGCTTTTTTTGTGTGAAATACCTGATGATCCTGCCAGTCCCCTGCTTTCCTATTGCAAACTGACCACACTAGGCATTAGAGCACATCTATCTCTGCATGGTTTTCTGCCTGTTCCCCAGTGATCACACATGTGCTGAAAGCCCCTCCGCACAGCTAATCACTGGGAAGATTAGTGCCCTGCTGTTTCTCTATCCCCAGCTCTCTACATCACTTGTGATTGTATTT